>JAPQNM010000036.1:925128-935128 GCA_029783475.1 Metacarcinus magister
CCTTCCCTATACACCTATAACCTCTTCCCTCTTCCTCCTCCTCCACTTCCCATTCCTTCTATTTCTCCATTCCTCTCCTCTACACCTTCTTTCACTTCTCATCCCTCTCCTCCTCCTCTTCTATCCTTCCTCTATACACCTACCACTTCCCATCCCTCCCTTTACCTCCTACTCCTTCCTTTCTTCCTCCTACTACTACTACTTATCCTCCTCCTCCTCCTCCACCCACTCCCCAAATTTCAAGGTCAGAGAGTCGATCCTTGGTAGTGAGTTAGCCACAAACTCTGCTAAAGATCAAGGTGACTGAGAAATACATCCTAATATCAGCCTTGTAGCTTGCAATGGAATATAAACGAATAAATAAATAAATAAATAAAGGTAATGTTGATAAGGTAGAAGGAAGGGAATAAGGATAAAGTGGAAGGAAGGAAGGAAGGAAGGAAAAACAAAGAAATACTCCACTTATTCTTAACAGGTGTAAATCAGGAGGAGGAGGAGGAGGAGGTGGAGTTGGAGGAGGAGGAGGAGGAGGAGGAGGAGGAGGAGGAGATTATTGCAGTGTTGGTAACCTTGCTCTCTCCCTCCTCCCTCACACACCCTCCTTCCTTCCTTCCTCCTCCTCCTCCACTTCTCACCTCCTTCCTTCATCTCATTTCTCTCCCTCACCTTTACTTCCCTCCTCCTCCTCCTCCTCCTCCCTTACCCCTCCCCCCCTACCCTTACCTGAGAGATAAAAATTCCTTACATAAATAAATAAAGACGAGAAAATAATAATAATAATAATAATAATAATAAAGATATAAGAACGTAATCAGCAGCCATCATCATCATCATCATCATCAGCACGTGACACCAATGTTTCAACGGAACACTAAACAGAGAGCCAACACATAACGGAGATTACCTGTTTGCACCTGTGTGTGTGGGCGTGGGGGGGGGTGTGGTGGTGGGGGCGGGGTGACCTCATAATCAGTTGACCTTTTGACCTCATGACTCTCTCTCTCTCTCTCTCTCTCTCTCTCTCTCTCTCTCTCTCTCTCTCTCTCTCTCTCACGAAGAAGAATTACAAGACAAAAGAAACAAAGAAATTAACCAAAAAAAATCATAACAAAGGAAGGAAGGAAGGAAGGAAGAGAGGATGAAGGGAAGAAAGGAATAAAAAATAAAAAATAAAAAAATAAGTCTGTCTGTCTGTCTGTCTGTCTGGAGAAAGTGGTGTAGGAGGAGGAGGAGGAGGAGGAGGAGGAGGAGGAGGAGGAGGAGGAGGAGGGAGGAGGAGGAGGAGGGAGGAGGAGGAGGAGGAGGATATCTTCCTTTCTTCCACTTGCATTGATCAGCAATATCTTACTAAAGGAGAGGAAAGCACGTCCAGAGAGAGAGAGAGAGAGAGAGAGAGAGAGAGAGAGAGAGAGAGAGAGAGAGAGAGAGAGAGAGAGAGAGAGAGAGAGAGAGAGAGAGAGAGAGAACAGGATGTATGCTTGACAATTACCAATGAGAACAAAAGAATCACGCATACAAACATACATACATACATACACACACACACACACACACACACACACACACGTCAATGATTGGTTAAGGGAAGCAGTCAACCCACGAGGCCCTTTCTACCAATCACAGGAGCCCACATTCAGCCCAGCCAATGAGGAGACAGGATGTAATTACTTCAACCAATCACCATTAAGATGATGTAAAAATGACGTCACTCTTGTAATGATGATGATGATGATGAGAAAGAGGAGGGGGAGGAGGAGGAGGAGGAGGAGGAGGAAGAGGAATAAATAAAAAAATAATAGATGTAAAGATTATTGAAAAAGTCTCCCCCTCTCCCTCTCCCCCCCTCTCTCTCTCTCTCTCTCTCTCTCTCATGCCAAACAAACACACTAATTTGCATAAACACCTGTGATTACCTGTATGTGTTACCTTGTGTGTCTGTTTGTTTGTTTGTTTGTTTACTTGTTAAGGGTAATACGTGTGTGTGTGTGTGTGTGTGTGTGTGTGTGTGTGTGTGTGTGTGTGTGTGTGTGTGTTTGTATGTGTCACCCACGCAGATCTAGTACACATACATACATACATAAACACACACACCTACGTTCCCAAATATTTATTTTATATGCTACAGTCTCTCTCTCTCTCAGCAACAAAACAACAATATACAGATGAGCAGAAGTTAATAACGGATGAGAGAGAGAGAGAGAGAGAGAGAGAGAGAGAGAGAGAGAGAGAGAGAGAGAGAGAGAGAGAGAGAGAGAGAGAGAGAGAGAGAGAGAGAGAGAGAGAGAAGCAATCAAATGTAATCATCTTAACCTCAACCTTGCTTTCTCCTCAAATTGTAGATGAAAAGAGAGAGAGAGAGAGAGAGAGAGAGAGAGAGAGAGAGAGAGAGAGAGAGAGAGAGAGAGAGAGAGAGAGAGAGAGAGAGAGAGAGGAAGGGTTCTATCAAGCCTTCCCTTCCTTTAATCATCTTTCTCTCCATCCCTCCTTCCCTTATCTTTCTATCTTTCTTTCTTTCCCTCCTTCCCTCATCTTCTCATTTTTTCCTCTTATACTTTCTTCTATTATTTCCTCTTCTCCTCAATTTTATCTTATTCCTCCATTCTATTATTACTTCTTCTTTATTTTCTTTCCCTTCTCTTCCCTTCATGCCAACGCCCTCTATAGAAGGAGAAGGGAAAAAAAGAAAGTTTACGACAGTTCCCTAGGGCTTCAGAGAGAGAGAGAGAGAGAGAGAGAGAGAGAGAGAGAGAGAGAGAGAGAGAGAGAGAGAGAGAGAGAGACAATAATAATAATAATAACATATCTTACCTATTTAGAACCTCATTAAAAGACTAACGTAAATTTTCTTAACTTTTACCTAACCTAACCTAAACTTTACCTTACATTACCTTACCTAACCGAATTTTTATTACCTTACCTTACCTAACCTAACCTCTACCTTACCTAACTTTGACCTAACCTAACCTAACCTGTCTAACACTTCCTATCTCCTCTCTGCATCTAAAACAAGGAAGAAATAAGACGAAAAAAAACGATAATAACAATGAAGATCAAAAACTAAGAATAAAAAGAAAAGAAAATGAAACAATATAAGATACAAAACAAAGATATAAAAACATAATAATAAACACACCTTTACACCTGACCTTAACCTGCCTAATGAACAGGTGATCAATTACCTTCAATGACCTTATTTAATGACCCTGACCTGACACACAAGCAATAATAACTAATTCACTCCCCCCCACCATGCTCTACTCTACTAATTAGGTCATAATACATCCCTTAATGACTACTAATCACGTAAATATATAAATAATATCGCTAATACTTAAATAAATTACATAAATATAATGAAAGATGACTGTACTACGTAATAATTATACTTAACTACACAACTACTTAATGACCTTATTTTAATCGTAGTATAGACGCTCACATTTCAAAACACGTTAATGATGTATAATAACTAATATAACTTACGAGGTGAAGTAAGAGAAGAGCGGTAAATGCACGTAAGGTCACACTGCCTCCTGCTCACTGACTGAGGAAGGGATGGAAGTCTCGGCCACTTTGTTGTTGTTGATAACTGGCTGGATGGTTCTTTTCACACATCATATTTAATAATACAATATAATCATTTCCTCATTATATCTAACACTACATTCTATTTTAAACCATTTCTTTATGTATGCTTATTTCCAAAAGGTGTTATATTCCTTAACTAAGCTACCCGTCATGCAAGGTTCCTTATATTAAATTATTCTATATCATGTTACACTTATGTCATTCATACTGCCATTTTGAGACATATATATAAGGTTAAGGTGGATATACTCCCTTAGCCATGCCCTTGGGAGGTGGGTATGGTATGTGGGTTACCTACTTACCTTCACCCACGTACCCAATTAACGGGCCAACACCTGTACCACCTTGAGTCTCACCTGTATGACCTCTTTTACCTCACCTGCACGTGTTTCCAATTAAGGACCCAAAGGTGGTAAGGACTTATTATTACCTTATTCACACAGGGTTTAGTTGTCAATATTTTTCCCTTGTATAATTCTCAAGTATTAGATTACTATACAACTTCTTTTTTTTTCATCCCAAGGTGTAACTCAAGTGTATTAGAGTTATCACTTGACACAATAGAATCACCGCAATAAAAGGCTATTGTTTAACATGTCATCTTAGTATTTTATTTACTGTAGTGATGCTGGCAAAAGTAACATTATACCTTAGTCTCCATCTCCCTTGAATATATATATAGGTATGCAAACTTCCAGAGCCTAACTTTTGAATAATATATATAGTAATTCTTTATCCCCGTTCCCATTACAAATATGCACCATTTTCCAAGTTGAAACAATGACACTATCTACATAAGGCTATCAACACTATCAAACACCAACAAGATAACAAAAGAACGCATCAAGTTTGTAATCATTTAGCATTGTTTTATTGCAAATAATGTGCATCTTTACACTGCTTTACAAAAATTTCCTATGCAAGCGTGAAAAAAAATAGGGCTACACATGACTTGCTCAAATCACATGATAGTATTGATGATATAACTTTCCAGAGAGCGATACTTGCTATGAAGTTTCTGTTGAACTCAAGAACTGCCACACAGATCCTTGCACAGTGTCTTGCCCCAGCTGGTAACATTAATAGACTCTCAATTTATGCTCTACCATGCCCCTCCCTCCACTGATCACAAGTATTATCACTCAGGAACACTTTCTAAAGGTAACATTTCAAGGATTACGTTCCAGTGGGGCTTTTTCTCTCTCTGTTATTTTGCTTCTTACAACCTGTGCAAAAAAAAATTATGACATGGTAGAGTTGTAAGCTAAGAGTTCTTGCTAATTTCGCGTTTGTGTGTGTGTGTGTGTGTGTGTGTGTGTGTGTGTGTGTGTGTGTGTGTGTGTGTGTGTGTGTGTGTGTGTGGCCGGGCGTGGATAAGTCACAGGCTCAAAATCACCACATGAATTATTTAGCACTTACATACACAAAACTTATTCCAATGATTATATTAACCCATAATTATAAAACATAACATAAGTGATACAACTCAAAAGAGGCACACACTAACATAACATAACATAACATAACACTACTTTCCTCTCACAAAGCACCACTCCATAGATAGACATTAATTTACACACTGACTTCTTAACTGTCTCTCTCACTCTCACTCGTTGATAAATTCTTACTTTCTACTATGGTCCAGACTTTGCTTTAGTGTCCTACAGCCCTACAAGAAGGTATACTATTCACCCTTATCACCTTGCTTGAAGCCTTTACTTATAGACAGTTGCAAGACACGAATGGTACTTGGAGGGAGGAAAGGAAGGAAGGAAGGGAGGAAGGGCAGTGCTTACAAATTCAACAATACACTTTTCATGGTATAAGAATCAGGATACACAGGACTTATTCACCATTGGCTTGTAATTATAAGATGAGGAACTGTATCAACTTATTACATTTAGAGGCTAAGTTAAGGGAAATGAGATCTAAGATGGTGGGATAGGCCTTTTAAGTTACTCAGGCCTGGGTGGGGGAGAGAGGAGAGGAGAGGAGAGGAGAGGTGTGGTAAGGTAAGGAGAGGATTTACTAAATTCAACAACACGGTGCTGTCTGCCATGAATTGAAAACATGAGTGATTGCAATAGGCTACAATATGTTAAGATATTTTTATGTGTATGTGTGTGCATGAATATGTATACAAAAGTGATCAAAACAATCCCTACAGCTAGATAACTAAAGACCATTGAACCCCAGCCTTGTAACACTGCCTCTCTTGCTTGGCACCTAGCTGTCGAGTGCCACCTGTGATACTTGAGACCTCCACCCACGCCCACCCAGCCCATCAGCGTGAATATGTTAAACTTCCTCAAGCAATGAATTTTAGCCTCAATAGTGCTTTCAGTAAATAATCTGGTTGAATCATCTTGACATCCAAACACCAATAATTTTTCAGCACGGATTCCAACTCATAATGTACAAAATGGCTTTCATTCCCAGCGGCATCTGTGTCAACGCGTGCCTAAGGGAATAGTGCCGTGGTGCCGTGCCTGGTGGTGATGCCGATACACGACACACGACACTGTTCTGCACGTCCCATGGCATTGTGTGTGGGTGTGTCTCGCATCTCTTCACATACACGTCTACAAACACCACACAAGTTACTGCTTCACAAAGGTGTTGATGCAGGACAAAGTGCAGCAACGTATAGGTGTGGGGAAAACAAAGGAACTGTTGCAGTGTAAAAGATTGTGTGTATTGTATCTTAATATCAAGAGAAATGTGATTATGATGACCACTGAACAGGTAATTGGTCTGCTCAAGTGGTGTGTGTGTATGTGTGTGTGTGTGTGTGTTAATCGTATATATAAACATTTTTTTTTTCACCCCTGCTCCCTTTATCCCCTTCGTCTCTACCTACACTGAACCTGATGTGGGAAAATGATGGTGATGCTGGTGATGGGTCCTTAATTAACCACTAAATGGGTGCCTTGCCTTCACCCTAACTCTCAGGGTGAGGCTTTAAAAACAGACTGGACATCAGAGAAGGGGAAAGGGTAACTAAATATTTGGCAAACATTATGATCATTATTATTATCATTATTATTATTATTATTATTATTATTATTATTATTGTTATTATTATTACAGAACCCCAAGATAACAACAACTTCATTCAGACTGTGCTTGGTGGCCTGGCTTAACACACCTTAATCTTGGTGGTGTGTGGTGGTGGTGGTGGTGGTTGTGGTGGTTGTGGTTGTGGTGGTGGTGCTAACCCTTCCAGCATCACTGTCAATAATCACAGCCGCGTCTATATGTTGACGAGACGCGGCTCAACAAGGATACAAGTTACTGGTTTTGGGGTTACTCGTGAAATAAAACAGCTGGTATTTGCTGCTCCACTCTGATCAACTGTGCCTCACCCAAGACACCAATAACTACAGGGAAATAAGGCAGCCTATACACACACACTTGGCTCTGGTTGGTCCGTCCTTCACAAGACAGACTCGCTCCCTTGATATGACTGGTGGACTGCACACACAGCGCCACCTATGAAAAATTATTCTAACCTTTCTTACTTTTGCCTGCACATTACAACATCCTCCTTGCACACTGGACTCAGACAAAGGGAATTATTCTTCCTGCTGATATAAAATAGCTTGATATAAAGCAAGAAGCTCTCTGTACAGTGAAGAATTATATAGAACAGGGTGACAGTGCTTCTTACACTTCTTAAACACAATTATCATCTAACCTTTGGGAGCAACATGTTTCAAGAAGAAGAAAAAATAATAATAATTTGCCTCAAATCACACTTTGGTCCAATTCTGACTCAAATGTCTTGTTGATTAATGTATAAATCTGGAGAAAAAAAAAAAATATATAACCACCAAACGAACGAACAAACAATACCAGTAATATAGTAGAGTAAATCCACAATAAATTTTTAAACTAATTATATAAACAATTTTTTTCATCATTAACAAAACTGGGGCCAACCTGTCCCACTACCTTCCTAAATGGCTGTAACCTTAAGCTCAAAACTGGGATTCCCTAACACAGGGTAATACATACTGTGAATATGGACAGTGTTATCACAATCCTCAAGTATAGGTCAAGAAGGGCTTATCAACTCTCTGTTAAGGTAAAGCCAGTCCTTGGTGGGGGGGAGGAGGAGGAGGAAAGAAGGAGTAGGAGGATAAACAGAGATTGCATGAAAGGTGAGCAAACAATACTATACATTTATAATTATATATACCAACATCCTCATCAAAATATCCTCAGTGCCCCAGTGTGTGTGTGTGTGTGTTTATAAGTGCATGTGCTTGTCATATGTGTGTGTGTGCTTGGTGTGTGTATGCTTGGTGCGTGTGTGTGTGTGTGTGTGTGTGCTTCCCCCTCCTTAACCTTGCCACAGCACAACCAACAATGCCTAACACACACACACATACACACACACACACACTAGTAATAGTGTGGCGGCAGCAAAAAGTGTAGACACAGGCAGACAGGCAGACAAACCATCAATCCATATCACCTTTTAGACAGGGAAGTAAGTGTGTGTGTGTGTGTGTGAGTGTGAGTGAGTGTGTGAGTGTGTGAAAGAGTGAGAGAAAGAGAGAGAGGCTATTACTGGGACACATGACTGCGGTGGTGGTAGTGGTGGTGGTGGTGTAAGTGACATAGGAGGAGGATAGGTAGTAGTAGTAGTGTTAGTAGTAGTAGTAGTAGGTGGTGGTGTTGGAGGGGGGGACTAACGAGCACAGCAGTTGTTGGTGGACCTATTTATTTCTTCGGTTGGTTTGACTGTGATGGTTTCTCCGCCGGGTGGCAAGTTGGTGCCGCTGTCAGGAAGCTGCTGCCTTGATACGATGCGGTAGATTTCTGAAACGATGGAACAGAACATTAGTCATCCCATCACAGTGTTTCTATAAGAGTCAGTCACGATTAAGAACATCAATATCTATCTAGTCTAAAGTGAGTGAAGGAAAATATATCAATAAAGTGTATATATCTATCTATTGTAAAGTGTGTCTTGTATAATTCCTTTTAAAATGTGGAAATGTCTTTGAATACAACACAATTCATATTTACCATTGCAGCTAACTCAAAATTGTATAAATGAGGAAATACTACACAATAAAATAAATCGAATAAAGTTATGTTGTTATATCTATGAGTTATTTTGAGTAAATACTAGAATATAATATGTAATTGTTGTTATGGTCGTTATTTGCAACTATATACAAGGGTTACTACACATAACTTAACTTGACTCTACACAACAATACAAACAGTGTGTGTGTGTGTGTGTGTGTGCCTAACATGGTAACTAAATCATCCTGTGGGAAAAAACAAACACATTAATCACACAATATTCTAATGATTAATATAACACAACCAAGACAACCATTAACCCGACTCATTACCACAGATGAATAACAACAACAGCAGCAACAACAAGGACAACACTTCATGACACATACTTACTTAGACACAAGCATCAATAATTAACCCTCTCAGGCCCGGGGGTAAAACATGCTTATTCTTTACAGTGTCTGGGAGTGAAGAAGCTATTTTGTCACGCATGAAATAGTTGAGTTTCTAGAGATATGTCCTACCTTCTAATTATGTTTATGTGTGTGAATTATATATTGCTATCTTTATAGATATTTTTTCTATAACATTATCAAATAAAATAAAGTAAAATAAGTTAAATTGATTAAGTTTGTTTTTCTGTTAAATGGATTAGCACCACACACACACATTAGCTAAAACTAAACACTTTTCACCACTCTCAACACTTGTACACTGACTGTTGGGAGCTGACTGGCAGGTGTTACCGGCGCCGGGCAGAAGATATAGTTTTCATTGACAGTTTTTATACAGTTGACTTTGAAATTCACCGTCTCACTCACAACTGGCCAAAAAATTATACAGATAGCGTCATTTCTTGATTTTTGCAGAATATTTATTGTTCCGTCGCGGCTTCAAATGTGTTTCTAGACCTCATTGTGTTTTTGACGCCTAATGCATCAGCGGGACTGAGGGGGTTAATGGGAACACAAATGACCTTGAGATTATACAAACATTAATCATGCAGCGACCTCATAATGACCTCATGAAGTATTGACCTTGACCTTGTATGGTACTAAGCCTCCCATTGGTCATCCTTACTATACATCCACCAATCAGAGCTTAGCAGGAGTGACAAGGCAAGGCAAGGCAAGGCAAGGCAAGGCAAGGCAAGGCAAGGCAAGGCAAGGCATGCATAATTTACAGAGTTATGCTTACACGGACGGGGGCAGACAAACAAGCGTAAAATTGAAGCCAAGCAAAAGCCAATTAAATCAAAATAAATAATAAATAATGATAGTGTTGGTGGCCTTGACAAGCTGAGTGTGTGGAAGGGAACATGGAAACACTCCATGGTACATCCACTCCCACTCCCACTCCCACTCCACATGAA
>JAPQNM010000036.1:940128-972628 GCA_029783475.1 Metacarcinus magister
TACAGTTGTTGGTCCTTGCATCCACTCACCTCTATGCTGCGTGTTGCAAATTCAACACCAATAGTGGATTTAGACTCAAGGTTAAACTCATTCCGGGTAAATCTTGAGAGGAGATTACTCTTGCCTACACCAGAGTCTCCAATTAGCACCACTGTGGAAGGGGGGAGAGGGGGGGTGAAAGAACACACATTATTATAACACACACACACACACACATTATAACACACACAGATAAAAGTGATGTAGGTTAGGATTTCCTGTGACACTTAAGAGCTTCACTGATTTATGTTTTCCAATTACACTGAAAAATTTTATACTTTTTTCTTCTTCTCATTATTCAACTCAATGCTAATAATTACTACTAATATTGACCCTTATTCCCACATCAAAAAATCAAGTATTAAGACATTTATTAAGACACATTAAGAATGATTATATGAATATGAGAATAGAACTTTATATATTTACTTTGACAAGGCAAAATAATACGTAAAACTTCATTGATTTACTGTAACCAGACAAAACAATCAATACACCATCATTTATTAACTCTTTCCAAGTATTTATGAAGTTGCTACCACGGTTTATATAGTGTTAAAATACATTAGTCACCCTTACCAACTCTTTACTAACACACCCTAACACCACACCCCCTTCCCCTGTGTGTGTGTGTGTGTGTGTGTGTGTGTGTGTGTGTGTGTGTGTCATTACTAATCAATAACCACCAGACACTCTAGTCTCTACTCCACCCACAAGACACTTTCACTTTCACTATACTACACTATACTCTTAACACTGTACCATTCTTCACTATAACATACACTAGTAAAACACCATCTTTAACTACACCATAATCTATACACTATACCAAACACTATACACTGTACGATGCATCACTGTACCATAAACTAATATAATACCATGTTTAACTATATACACTGTAACAAACTAACACAGTGCCATCCTTCACTATACTGCATGGTGTGTGTGTGTGTGTGTGTGTGTGTGTTATCATTATTTTAGTCTTACCTCAGTCTCCCTCAGTGTATAGAAAACATGTTTGTGTGTCATTGTGCAAGAATTTCCTGTGTGCTGATAACTGAACATGGAACACTGATTATACCTACAACACAACGAACACACACACACACACACACACACACCATGCAGTATAGTGAAGGATGGTACTGTGTTAGTTTATGTTACAGTGAAGGATGGTACAGTGTTAAGAGTAGGGTACAGTGTATGGTTTATGGGGTTACAGTTTATTATAGATTATGGTACAGTGAAGGAAGGTACAGTGTATGTATAGTTAATAAATAAAATAAATAAATAAAATAAATAAATAATAATAATTGTTTATGCCTCACTGTTAACTACTTTTAAAAGATGTAATAATAATGACAGTCGTATAACCTAACCTAACCTAACCTATTGACCAACATATGACAACCTAACCTAACCTAACCTAACCTAACCTAACCTAACCTAACCTAACCCAACCTAACCTAACCCAACCTAACCTTACCTAACCTAACCTAACCTACCTATCACAACCCTGCATGACACAACTTAAACGCGTCTTGACCTAAACCATCGATTCCCAAATAAGGGTAAATAATCCCACTGGGGTGATATTGCATTCAGTGGGAGTAACGACCTATAGGGAAACAAGGCTAAAGGTAATGATAGATGTAGATAATGTATAATATATGTTAATAAGGCTGTAGGTATTGATAGATAAGGATAATGTATAATAGATGTTAATTATTAGGGTTTAGGGTGAAAATAGAGGTGATTAAGGTGAAAAGGGATTGGTAATGGGATGAGTATAGTTCAAGAAAAATTATGGTAATGGTTAAAAGTACACTAATTGGGAACCGCTGACCTAAACAATTTAATAACACGACGCGATAAAATAGAAATTAACCCGACGAGTTATAGCGAAAAAAGCTCAGAATGTTAATAGTAAAGATGGATTAGGAACGGAACGGAACGGAACATAACATAACATAACATAACAGAAGAGAAGGTTTTGAGGCAAGTTATTAGTGAAGTATTAGAAGTATTAGGTAAGTATTAGTTTGTTTTCATTATCAACCCGACACATTCCTTCGCCAAGTTAGAATGAACACACACTCCTATACTCTGAGAGGACCAAACATTTATTTTTACGAAGTGGTTAGAGATACGGCAGTCGTACCGCGTTGTCATCTGCTATTCCTACGGCCTGTGCATTATTATTTAGCTGGTATGGCATCTTTCAAGTTATGTTAGGTTGATTGTGTTAGGTTAGGTTTGGTTCGGTTGGGTTTGGTTATATAAGCTTTTTACTCGATAGTTAGGCACGTGCCGTATCTATAAGCGAGCACTATGAGGATACGGCATTCCTTAGGTTATGGTTATGTTATGTTATGTCTGGTTAGGTAAGGTTAGGTTCGGTTATATATGATTTTTATATTTTATTACCCAAAAGTTAGGCACGTGCCGTATCTATAAGCGAGCACTTACAGGTACAGCTGCCGTACCTATAAGCTGTGTCTTACTTTTAATGTAATGAGTTGAAATATTATTGATTTACAACAATAAATGACGTAAGATGATGACGGTAATTTTTTTTATAAAGTTTAAATTTGAATTGAAGTTAGTTAGGTAAGGAATTTTTTTTTAATTGAAGTTAGTTAAGTTATGAAGGAAAATATATATGAATTAAATTTAGTTCGGTAATAAAGGGAATAAAAAGGTAAGGAAGTAGAAAAAATAATTGAAGTTAGTTTGGTAAAGAAGAAAAAGACGAATTAAAGTTAGTTAGGTAAGATAATTATGTTGAATTATGTTAGTTAGATAAGGAAGGAAAAAATCAATTAAGGTTAGTGAAACGTAAATGAATGTGTGTGTGTGTGTGTGTGTGTGTGTGTGTGTGTGTGTGTGTGTGTGTGTGTGTGTATGTGTGTGTGTGTGTGTCTGTCAGGAAGTGTGTGTATATATGTATGTACGTATGTATGTTTCTTAATACACTTACACACAAGGATGAAATACCTTCCTATTAAGTATCACATCACAACAAAACAGAATAAACAAACAAACAAATAAATAAAATAATAATCGATCCATGAAATAAACCACAACACAAAAAAAACATAAATAAATGAATAAACAAACAAATGAAGAATAAAAACATGAAAATAAAACAAAAACATCCCCCCGCCCCCCTTTCCTCCCCACAAATAGGCCTAGGAGCCACACACCCTAACCCACAGCCTATAACAAATAAATAACAATAAATAAGATGAATAAATAACAATATTCACCCTATCCACCCTTACATATCAATACGATAACAGAAATAATGAATAATAACCTCATTTCACCCTTAGAATGAGGTTATAGGTAAGGTTAGTGTTAAATAATGTATAATACGTGTTAATTATTCATGCTAAGGGTGAATAAGGGTGAGAATAAGGGTGATATATGGAAATAATGTATAGTCACCTTATTTCACTCTTCCAATGAGACTAAATACTAATAAACGTGAATAATGTATACTAGATGTTATTAATCCACGTTTAGGGTGAATAAGGGTGATAATAAGGGTGATTTAGGGTGATATAGGGAAATAATGTATAGTCACCTTATTTCACCCTTCTAACGAAACTATACGTAATAATAAAGGTGAATGATGTATGATGAGTGTTGTTTATTCATGTTTAGGGTGAATAAGGGTGAGGATAAGTGTGCTTTAGGGTGAATGAAGGTGACGTGTTAGTGATCAGCTGATTTGTGTCAACTGTATAAAGTGGGCGGTGACAGAGGGAATAATTCTACTTCTACCTCCTTTCTACCTTCCCTTAATGATATAATGAACCCCTAATGAGCTTAATTAACACCTTAGGGACTCACCTTTGAATAGATAATCATACTCGTCGTCTCGGTTTCCCATCTTCCTCGATAAAATGAAAAATAACGTAAACAATGAATAATCCGTCTGTGTCTGTGTGTGTCTCTTTTTTAAAACACTGAAATGGAGAAAATAAAACGGCTTATCACCACTCCTCACCACCCACGACGTAACCGGTTGTATAATAATGCATTAATAACACCCTCCGGCGCCCTAGATACCGTGATGTTTCAGATACTTGATGATATACGGCAGGAGCGGCTCGCACTAAACCAAGATGGCGATCCTGAACGCCTGTGTTGGGTGGACGCAAGAAGAGGAGGAAGAAGAGGAGGAGGAGGAGGAGGAGGAAGAGGAGGAGGAGGAGGAAAATGAGGAAAGGAAAAATAATGATTGGAAGAGGTAGATGAAGAGGAAGAGAAAATGAGGAGGATAGAAAGAAGTAGAGAAAGAGGAGGAGGAGGAGGAGGAATAATAAGAAGAGGAGGAGGAAAGGAAATGAGAAGGGAAAGAAAAGGATGAATATAGATAGGAAGAAGAGGAGGAGAAGAAGAGGAAAGAAGAGGAGGAGAGAAGAGGAGGAGGAGAGAAGAGGAGGAGGAGGAGGAAGAAGAAGAGGAGGAGGAGGAGGAGGAGGATCGACGTTACGCTTACTATTACTCTTCGATTCTTTTGTTTTATAGTTTATATTGTATTCGATTCTGTTCTTATCTAGTTATGTTATGTTTATATATATGTTTTAGTCATTGTTCATTAACTGTATTTTGGTTGTTATTTTACTCATTGTTTTTAGTATTTGTTATATGTTATTTTCATTATGGTTTATTTATTTCGTTTTATTATTTTCGTTGTTACTTTCTTATCTGATTACGCCATTGTATATATTTTAGTCACTGTTATAACTGTACTTATCTTGGTTATATTAACAGTTATTTTCATTATTCATTTATATTTCACTCCTAATTAATTCATCCTTCATTATTGTCTTATATTATTACGTTATGTATATATATTTCATCATATTATGCAGTACATTTTCATTAGTCATCCCTCATAACTTAGTTTATATACATACCAATACATATATCTATCTATATATTATTAGTTTCCTCTTAATCACAATATTAACTTTAAACGATTATATTTCTCTCCTTTTGTATTGAATTACGTAATAAATTTGTATAGTATTTCATCATTTTCAAGTTTATTGCAATTATATTATGACGTAATTGAATATTCTTATAATCTTATCACATAGCATAATAGCAGCATTCATTAGTATTATTCTTTACGTTAACCTAAAACTTCCCTAATATACTTCTTATACAACACAAGACGTATATAACAATAAATAAATATAAAAAATTAGGGTACAGACATATGGACATACACACGTGATACAGAGAGAGAGAGAGAGAGAGAGAGAGAGAGAGAGAGAGAGAGAGAGAGAGAGAGAGAGAGAGAGAGAGAGAGAGAGAGAGAGAGAGAGAGAGAGAATTGTAATAAGGTTCAAAATAATAAAACAAGAATAAGGTTGAAATCTCTCTCTCTCTCTCTCTCTCTCTCTCTCTCTCTCTCTCTAAGGGCGTGGTAGGGGTCAAGGGGGCGGAGGGTGGGTGGGGCGGGTCAGGCTGGTTAGAGTCAAGGCTTCATTCACTTCATTGAAACACGACTTGAAAAGATGAACCAATTTATGAATACTTTTTGAAAATTTTTGAATCAACACAAACTGACCTACGTTAATATTTCCATAATTAACATTTTATCACTTCAAAGAGAGACAGGAATCCATTGATAGAAGAATCCAATTATCTTATAGCACATTTAAGAGTATTATAACCTTTATATATAGAGCTCGATCCCTTTACACTATGATAAAAGGGAGAATGGAGGGCGGGGTGTGGGCGTGAGGGCGTGAGTCAGCCTTGAAAGTACGGGTCTGTGCCCACACATCTCTCTCTGTCTCCCTCTCTCTCACGGTCACCCAGTCGAGAGAGAGAGAGAGAGAAAGAGAGAGAGAGGATGATTATTAGTCTTTTGAAATACTACTATAAACACGAATTTGACGCAATTACTCTCTCTCTCTCTTGTACATATTTTTGATCAACATTCTTCTACGATTATGTGTTCATGATGACTCAGTTTCCCACTCATGTGATTCCAATGTGTGTGTGTGTGTGTGTGTGTGTGTGTGTGTTATCTCCTGAGCACACTAGGTAATTCCCACATATATAAATGAGAGAGAGAGAGAAAGAAAAACAAAGTACTTATACATATACAACCTAAACTCATTCACTTAAAATAAAACAAATGAACGCATACATACATTACCTTTCGTTTCCTACTGTCAATTACCCTAAAGGAGAAAAAAAAGTTATACAGGATTTGAATTAACATTTATATTCCAAAGTTATACACGAAAATAACTTAGAAAACGTAGCATAAATAGTAGTAATAATAACAATACTACTACTACTATTACTACTACTACTACTACTACAATAATAATAAAATCAATTAATCATTATTTCTATATCGTCATAAATGGACTTTGAAATACTGGACAAGGTTACTTCATCCTTATCACCTTATCAAGATAGGTAAGGTTAGAGAGAGGCGAAAGATAGCTTAATGCACCTCTCTTTATGTGTTAAGTATGAGAGAGAGAGAGAGAGAGAGAGAGAGAGAGAGAGAGAGAGAGAGAGAGAGAGAGAGAGAGAGAGATAACAGAGAGGGATGTCCGTTCCAGCTCTGCCTTGGTCCGCCTCTCTCTCTCTCTCTCACTTCCGTTGCTTTCATTTATTCCCTCACTCCCACCTTTAATTCACTATTGATATCATTCCCTCATTCACTTATTCATTCATTGGTTGGTTCAGACAGGTGACCGGGGAGAGAGAGAGAGAGAGAGAGAGAGAGAGAGAGAGAGAGAGAGAGAGAGAGAGAGAGAGAGAGAGAGAGAGAGAGAGAGACTACGGTTAATTTACCTGATGTATTGTTCTTACCTGTGCTGTATTGTGGATTGGAGATTGGATGTGAAAGGAATTATTATCATTATTATTATTATTATTATTGTCATTGTCATTCTCTCTCTCTCTCTCTCTCTAATTACACAACTGTCTCAGAGGAAAGACCACCACCACCACCACCACCTGTTCACCACTTCAATACCTGACAAGAGCAACACCGCTAGGATTAACACACACACACACACACACACACACACACTCACTCACTCACACACACACACACACACACACACACACACAGGGAGCAGAGGTATGTAGCCTATATGTATGCATGTTTGTGTGCGTATGTATGTACGTAAGTTGCGAGATGCACATATACACTGTTTATTTTTTGACCTTGAGTGTTATAAGTGTATGTGTGTGTGTGTGTGTGTGTGTGTGTGTGTACAGTCTCTTCATGCACTCATCTCTTTTTCCTTTTTTTCTCTCCTTCATATGCGCTTCTCTCTCTCTCTCTCTCTCTCTCTCTCTCTCTCTCTCTCTCTCTCTCTCTCTCAGGAAGAACAATTTATTAATTTATTCATCCTTCCCTTGTAACTTCTTCCTGCTTACCACACACACACACACACACACACACATACATACACACACACACACATACACAGACATACACATATACACTTACTGGGTGTTATTAATTATAATCATATGTTATTTCATCTAGAATATACTGTTACCCATTGTCATTATTATTATTATTATTATTATTATTATTATTATAGTGGTGGTGGAAATTAATGAAGGATTTACGCTAATCTCTTATTTGCTGATCAGCTTAATTATATCATATTTATATTTCACTTATTAATTAAAATGTAAATAATATGATAACTGAAAACAACAACAACAACAATAATAATAACAATAATAATAATAATAATAATAATAATAATAATAATATAATAATAATAATAACATACATAATACAATAATAATAATAATAATAATAATAATAATAATAATAATAATAATGATAATAACAATAATAATAATAGCTTTAGGGAACTTCACTAGAAAAAAAGGGAGAGAAAGAAAAATAATAATAATAGTAAAGAGAAGGAAGAGGAAGAATAAATTGCAAGAAAAGCCTTATAATGGCTGACTCCAGGGCGAGCCTAGTGACGTCACCACACACACACACACACATACACACTACATACACACACACAGCCTGGTCGGTACACATGCACGGCTAAAGAACCTAAACCAGCAACATTACAACACACACACAGACACAGACACACACTTATACTCACAATAGTAAATAAAATAAAAAATAAAAAATTAATAATAAATAAAATAATGTTTAAATACTGTGTTTTATAATTATTCACTATTATTTACTTTCATCTTATTATAGTTAGTTTTTTTTCCCTTCATTTAACCTATAAGTGAATAATATACAATCCTACACTGACAACCTTACTTAACCCACTATGTACTGCAAAGGTTGATAATAATTCCATACACCAATGAATGCGTACTGTATATTTTCTTCTCAAGCAACAAATATATCGACAGAAAACTAACTATGGCATTATAAGTACTCTTTGAATTGTCACACACACACACACTCATACACACACACACACACGCGTCATAAACTTATATTAAATTCTCTTCTCTTAAAATACTTGTACTCAAAATTCACGCTCAAATTTATAATAAAAACTTGGTTATATCTAATTTATCTTACTCGTTCCCGTCAATGCATGTCGGTGTGTATCATTATTTACAAACTAACAACTCTCTACATAAATAACATGAAATTATTAGCCATTATGAATCCACAGCAGGACAAATACATACATAAATATACATACACAAACGAACGAACGAAACAAACAAACTAACACACACACAACCTTAGGATTAAACAGCTTTTTGCTTGTGTTTGTGTGTCTCCCTTGAACATATAATACTATCTGCCTTCATCAAATATACAAACACACACACTCACATACATACATACACACATCTTTCAAAGTTTTTTTTCCCATCTTCTCTCTTTTTTCTAATCAAACTGCTTATCTTCACTCACTCCTTACTTACAATCTAAAACTTTGTACATGCAGTATTTAAAGTGCAATTATTATTCTGTATACGAGAATATATAATCCATTAGCTATCTTAAAATGATAAGAAATAATCATACTGAGATTCTGAGCTACCTCTCACAAGCCTCTCTATTATCTATCCTTCCATCATCTCTCCAATACTTGCATAGCGCTGTTCCCAAATACTAAAACTCTTTCCCTTCCTCTATTCTTTCTCCTGTAACTACCTCACACCTTCCTATTGCTGCCACCTACACTTTCTTCCTTTCAAACACCATCACCTTACTTTTCCCAGCTTTTTTCTCGTACATACACTATAAGATTCATTCACTTTCATGACTTCCTCTTCACCATCACCACCATCATTCATCTTCAGTGTTGCATCTACATTCCTCTCATACAACCATCTATACAAATATTACACATCCTAGTCTCACTCCCACCTCACCCATCCACCTTACACCTGTCTCCTGTAACCTCCACCATGCACTTTCCTTTCTCCTATCTGTAACAACTCTACACCTCACCCCTTGTGTTGCTACTGCCGTCACCTTCCAACACCTTCACCACATCAATAATACTTGCTGCCTCCCTGCCATCCTAGCCTTTCCCTTGCATTGAACCCTATCCTAATAATCCTCACACATTGGGAGATATAGTAGGATATTGATAATTGGATATATAAATAGATATCATAATACATAATAATTAAGAGTATATATAATTATGTATTAAATATTGTGTGTGAGGGGTGTGGGGGAGTATCTAACATTCATACATATACATACATACACACATTGATTTAAATCCTATGTGTTATGGCAGTGTGTTGTTCCGTCACCACTCCTGTATACAATAACTGGTGTGTATACATAGCACACCATACATGGAGGACCACTACACTAGATCAGTCTACACTTACTTACTTATATATATACTTACGCTACACTGTGGGGTGCTGTGTGTGTGTGTGTGTGGTGTGTGTGTGTGTGTGTGTGTGTGTGTGTGTGATATGTATTCCTGGATGTAGTATGTATGTACGTACACTCTACAAGTTACCTTCACCCTTCACTATATCATTTTCCTGAGATGACTTTTACAAATCATGTCGTGTTATTATCTGAAAGTACAATGTGGAGAGGACAGGTGGTGAGGAAGAAAGTGTAAGGAGTTGAAATTGGAGTCACCTTGAACAACCTACAAGGAATACAGTGTTAGTAAGTCTTCATCCTCACTACAAGGGCTGGAGCCGTGATAAAAGAAAGTCCGGTAGGTAGACGTCTGTAAAGATTAACTAGACAACAGACTTTTTACACTAACAGACCGCGTTCCCTCTGCATTACTCCATTGAATTGAGGATCGACTGTATAATAAATCAATGTAAATACAGTACACAAGAGAGGGTGTTAGTGCAGTTAGCGGGGGGTGAAGATAGCTTTGATCCGAGTGTACGAGATGAGCCTCAGTGATGTGTTCCTTTGTTCGCTGTATAGAGGTGTGAGGTGAGTGTAGAATGGACAGTACAATCCCTTATCACAGTCTGGTGGGGAATAGAATCCTAATGTGCACTCACTCACTCACCAACTTGTGCATACAGACACAGACACAGCCAAACACTCACGCATGTACACGCTCCACGCACGTTTATGTATACGTATACGTGTGCGCTGAGCCTCACAGCACTCCAGTATTGTGGGTGTGTTGGTGTGTGTGTTCCTTGCCCTCACTTAACGGGTAGCCAAGTGCCGCCATCTTTCCATGCTCATTGGCAGTAGTAGATGCTTACAATAATATTTTAAAAGTTACAATATACTTCACATCTTCATTATTAAACTCCACTGAGAAGCACCAACCCATCAACCCTCTGTAAAGGTCACCTAGTCTTGACCTTACATTACGAGGTCACTGTTGGACCATAGAAACATTATTTCTTAAGATGAAAATATGACCCATCTTCTATAAACTCTGTACATGGCAAGTGACCTCAAGAATGTGTTAATCCAGGTCAATAATACATGTGACCTGGTGATACTTGACCTTCCTAAGCTACCTGACCTTTTCCTCCGCTGACCCGGCTGTTCCTCGGGTCAGTGAGTGGACTTGTCATTTCCTCGGTCATGTTACTAGGTCATCTTCGTTTTCTTTTGACCTGTTTTCCGTAGTGACCTCTGATTCTATGACCTCTGTTTTGCCATTTGAATAGACTTTGTTTTTATCTATTTTGTCATCTTCTGTTTTTATCTCTTCCTTTCTCTCGTTCTTTATTTCACCGTTTGTCTTTTCTTTATTTATTATTTTATCTTGTGTTTCTTCTTTCGTTTCTGTTTTGATTTCTTCTTCTTCTTCTTCTTCCTTGATTTCATTTTCTGTCTTTATTCCATTCTCTCTATCACTCTTTATCACACTTTCCTTCTCCTCTGTATTATCTAGTGTATCCATTTCTTCTCTTATCACCTCTTCCTCCTCCTCCTCCTCCTCATCATCATCATCATCTTCTTCATCATCATCATCATCCTCCTCCTCCTCTTCTTCTTCCTCTTCCTCCTCCTCCCTTACATTATTCTTCCTTAAAACATCACCATTTTTATGACACAAAATAACAATATCCAAATCTTTCCTTTCATCAACAATTCCTTGACCTTCATTACATTTGACCTTTTTCCTATCATGACCTTCATCCTTGACCCCGGGCCTCTTGCGTATGACCTTCCTAGACTTGACCCGTTCTGCTAAATCCTTATCCTTGACCCACTCGTCCGGGATCGTCCACTCTATGGGGTCAAAGATTACCTCCCCTGACCTCCCTGTGACCTTAGATTCTTGGAGGAGGATCTGGGAGAGCTTTAGAGGGTCATTCTTGGGGGAGTAAGGTTGGAGGGGGACACCGAGGAGCTCAAGGAGGCGTTTCATTAAGGTGTCCACGTATGTGTTGATGATGAGATCAGCGTGGCGGTCCTGTGGAGGGGTTTTGGGGGGGTGTTGAGGGGGTGTAGGGGAAGGATGTTAAGTTGGGGAGGAATGTTGGGGAGGATGGTGTGAAATTGGAGGGGTGAGAAGGGTGTGAGGGTGTTAGTGAGAGAGGTAGTAGTGGTGGGTGAAGGGACGGTTGAGGGTGGTGGTAGTGGTGGTAGTAGTAGTAGTAGTAGTAGTAGTAGTAGTAGTAGTAGTAGGAGGAGGAGGAGGAGGAGGAGGATGAGGAGTAGAGGAAAAGAAGAGGGATTCATTATTACTACTTAATCTTAATGTTAAAGTCTACAAAGCAGGAATGTAAATTATGAAGAGATGTGATGATGTGTGTGTGTGTGTGTGTGTGTGTGTGTGTGTGTGTGTGTGTGTGTGTGTGTGTGTGTGTGTGTGTGTGTGTGTGTAGAGTTCTTGTTCTTTTCTATCCATCTTACATTCGCCCAAAACAAAGTGAAGTGACACACGAGAATAAGTAAATACAAAAGCCATGTATACTAAATTTCTTGTCATAGTCTAAAAATTCCCTGTATGGTGATAAACTAAAAAAAACATTGAACACTTACTACCTACAACACACACACACACACACACAGACAAACACACACACACACACACACACACGTACCTGTTTCGTGGGCTGCAGGTTACATATCACTAACTTGCCGCCACGTTTCTTGGTATCGACTGGAATGTTCCCACTTGGTACAATCTGCAAGGTAGTTCCCAGACACAAGCTGAGATCTGCCACACTGGAACGAAGGAAAACACATTACTAAGCAAAGAGAGAGAGAGAGAGGAACACATACCTAATTAAAGAGAGAAAGAGGGGAACACATTACTAATTAAAGACACAGAGAGAGAGAGAGAGAGAGTCCCTTCAAGTGTATCCTAAATCTCCACTGAACACTACCCACCATGAATGTGATATAGCCATTTCCAAGTCAGAGTCGGGCAGTCCATCCTCCCAGTCTAGTATGTTGTCGTGCAGCTTCCCTCGGCACCTCCTCCTGTTGCCTCGCTTCCCTGGACATGACTTGCCTTCACTCTTCTGCCCAACGGTCGTCGCCGCTGAACTACGCACAAACTGCCTGGATAAGGAGATGGATAAAGGGATGATGCTTAGTCTGGTAAATTATTGTAACACTAGACAAGGTTAATAATGAAGTAGTATTAGAGTACAGTAACATTAATGGGTTTTCTTGTGTTATATTGCGTTTTCCACTACTTTTAACCTTTTTTTATAGCTTTTGTGCAAACTATAATGTCTCTTAAGATACACAAAGGTTATTTTCTTGAGTTATATAAGGATATATAGATTCTAGGAGTGTTATTACATCTATAGGTGACACTTAAAAGATTACAAATATAAAGTGACCTAACAAAACTAACACTACCACCACCACCACCACCACCACCACCACCACCACCACACTTCACCTCCTCACCTTTGGCACTGGTTACACTTGTCCACAAACATATCACCGTGAAGCTCAGCCAACTTCTGCCGCTGAAGACCCGAGCGTAGGTGAAGGCCGTCAATGTTCTGTGTGACCACGTACTGAACATACCCTGAGGAGAAGGTGGTCAGGGTGAGGGAAGACACACACACACACACACACACACAGGTTAAAGGTTATATAGATGTGCTGGAAAGTGAGTGAGTTAATATGAGTAAAATAAATGCCAGGTAATGTGATGCTATATGGTAGAAAGGTTTATATGGTTAAAATAATGAGGGTTTGATGAGTGAATAAGTTGTTAAATAATGTGAGTGAGTTTATAATGAGAAAAGAGTAAATGGCAGAAGTTATTAAGAAAGTTTTATAAGTTAAATGGCTACATAATGGAATGATAACAGTAGGTCATTCTTATTTTTATCTTCAGACTATAAGACCTTTTGGTAAATATTAAGTGGATGAATTTAGATCAATTTATCATCAAGTACAAAATGTCAAGGTGAGGAATGAACTCAAATTCACCAAAATAAATAGAATCACATTTCAACAACATAAATAGAATCACATTTCACCACAATAAAGATAATCACATATTTTCACATTTCCAGTAACCAATCAATGTATAGTAAGTGTGCATTAAGTATTAGTAAGTGTGCTCACCCCGTTGTTCCATACTGACAATAGCCATGTGTGTTAGGGTTGGCTTGGCGTCATCCCAGGATATATTGATGTTAGGTTTGAGTCCTTCCTTCTCAAGCGTCCACACTCCATTAGGACCCCTGAGGAAAAGATAACAGGCTTACTATTAGGGAAGGGAAGGGAAGGGAAGGGAAGGGAAGGGAAGGGAAGGGAAGGGAAGGGAAGGGAAGGGAAGGGAAGAGAAGAGAAGGGAAGGGAAGGGAAGGGAAGGGAAGGGAAGGGAAGGAAAGAGGAGGGAAGGGAAGGGAAGGGGAGGAAAGGAAAGGAAAGGAAAGGAAAGAAAAGAAAAGAAAAGGGGGAAAGGGAAGAGAAGGGAAGGGAAGGGAAGGAAAGGGAAGGGAAGGGAAGGAAAGGGAAGGGAAGGGAAGGGAAGGGGAGGAAAGGGAAGGATAGGGAGGGAGAGGTTAGAGGTAAGGGAAGTAAGTAAACACACACACACACACCCACACACCCACCTGAAGTCTGGAATGCCTGCTGCCGTGCTGATGCCTGCCCCTGTGTGGACAACAGTGTGTTTGGACTCCCTTAGCCACTGTGCCAGGATCTGTACCTTCCTCTCTACCTCATCAGCAGGGTCAAATTTCTGTACACGAAGAAAAGAATTGATTAGATTAACTTGCTAACTTAACCTGACTATATATAACTACGTTGTTGGTAAGGTTAGACTAAGATTAAATTATATTATATTAGATTAATTTGCTAACCTAACCTGACTTGATATAACTACGTTGTTGGTAAGGTTAGACTGAGATTAAATCAGATTAAGTTCGATTCGATTACATTAACTTACTAACCTAACCTAACTAAATATAACTACGTTGCTATAACTATTATTTATCTATAACACAATCAAGTCTGAAATAATCTTAAATTAAGAGTAAAAGAGGATACAAAAAAATATATTTCACTATAAAACAAAATGGTGACTATTCATAATTAGTGAATACGTACACTATCACCTATTTAAACATACATTACCTTCACTATAATACATTTTAAAATCAATGAATAGAAGTGAGCCTTGTTTAAGCCTAAGATGGTCGCGTTCACCACCTCTAACCACATCACTACACCTATAACTACACCTTTAAACAAACACACACTAACACAGCTAATACATATCATCACAAAAACACATATAACACAACAGAAAACACAAATAAAAGTGTAATAACAGAAATATTCCAAAAATATATCACAAAGCAAATCTACAACGTCATAGTAATAATCTTATATTTACCTCTGGAAGGCCTAATTTTCCTTTGTTCTCGTATTTACTGAGTCCATCGGCATAGCTACAAGCCATCCTGCCTCGACCCAGCTTGACCTGACGCTGGGAAAGGAGGTCAGAGGTCAACAAAATGTGTCCCTTCCTTCCTCTAACAAAGACAAACACTACACGTTTAATACTACCAAAAGTCTCTAACTATTATATTTATCCATTTTTTCATGTATTTTAAGCTTCCCAAACCTTAAATAATCGTGTATATGTATTCTTCCTATTAATTATATATAGTTATGAGAGGGAAATATATCTACGGGACAATATTTTCTTCTCTCTAACAAAGACACGCACTATATATTTAATTCCAGTTCTTGTACTGTTATATTTATCCCTTTTATCATATATTTTAACCTTAAATAAATGTGTAAATGTATTCTTCCTATTAATTACATGTGAAGGAAATATATATATACCGGAGAATATTTCTTCTTATTTTTGTTTTGCATGTTGTTCTCATAATAATTGTCTTTGTTCTATATTTAACGCTTGTCAGACCTTTAATAAACATGGAACTGTATTCTTTTTATATAGTATACGTCAAATATATCTAGTGCAATTGTGATATTACGGTTTTATGAAGTTTTAATAATAATAATATTCCACCCGTTGAAAAGAGGGAATGGAAACAAGACAAATATTTGCCTGAGAACTTGAACTGAACTTGATTTCCTTCTTTCCGTGATGAACAAAGTGTTTCCTCACTCTGACAGGAAAGGTAAGTGACGTGTAGTAGACTCAGGTGACTTACATGACCATAAACAGGTGAATAATATCATAATAATAGAAATAATCATGTAAATAAAGGGATTCCTGTTTAAGTTTGGAATCAACCCCCCCCCAGCCCCTACAACTGACATTTGGTATTTAATTAAACTTTATATCATACTATACAATATATCACTCACCTCAAACTCAAGGCAAACATTAATACCGTAAATAATATATACAAATAATATAACCCATTTTACTGATACTAAAACAACGAGAGAAATTTCACGTAACTACACAAATCAAACTAGTATATATTCTTAATGTAAATCCTGTTAATGTGATGTCTATGATAGGAACAGATGCTGCCCTGGACCTGGTGGAGGAGACTCTAGCATCCCTTAGAAGGAGAGTACAGGAGGAGGGAGAGAGAGGGAATAAAGTGAAGGATGCAACCACTAACACAACACCACCACCACCACCACCGCCCTTCCATCACCTCCTCTAGTCAGTTAATTTCCTATGAACTAATATAACGTGACATGCATTTTAATCTAGATATGATTTACTGGCTTCCTCCCTAATATGTCCTGAGAAGATGAGATTACGTATACATAATATAGACTGATTAATATGTGTTCGTTCCAGTATGTGACTAGCTAATCTTTCCTTTCAGAAGCATCCAAGAAACACAGGCAGACAAGTGTGTTGATCAAACGCAAGTCAAAGTATAAAGGGAAGGTATGTGTTGAGAGTTGGTGTTCATTATTCATTATTTTAAACTATATATGGTAGTTAACATTACTTCATTGTTGTCTTTGTCTTTATAACATCATTAACCTAACCTAACCTAACCTAACAAGTAAGTGAAGGGAAGCGGCTCTTTAGACAATCATTCATATCTTTACTTATTTTTTTTTCTTCCAGAGGACAAAACATGGAAATAACTCAACACAGGAGAACCTTGGAACACAGGCATTAGAGGAGGAACCAGAGCAGGCAGGACAGGAATACTGCAAACACTGTCACCCAAGAACTGAAGAAGGACAGAACAAGACCACCAATGCACATGAAGAGAGGAGAACAACAACCAAACCTTTACCCAACGACCCAAAGTTCCCAGGCATGAAGGAGAGAAATCACATGGAAGAAGTTAAACAGAGGTTACAGAAGGCAGGAAGAGTCAGAGATCAGCTCCCAAGACTGCTTCTGTTATAACTATACCTGCAGACCTTTATATGATGAGCCGGACACTCCTGATGTAAGGGAAAGGGTGGCGTGGAAGCATGGGAAGAGACATCACAGAAGGAGGGAGGAATCAGAGCAGAGTTCCCAAGACTATAGGCATTACAGTAACTCTTGTAGAAATCAAAGACCGGCTAGACATTTACACGACGACACAGAGGAATCAGACGTCAGGGAACAGGTATTATGGAGGCGTGGGAAGAGAGGTCACAGCAGGAGAGAGGAGTCAGATTCTTCTTGTCACAGCAACACTCGGAAAACTCATAGACGGACGAGGTCAAGCGCCAAACAAAAGCAAACTCCACAGGAAGATGAAAGTATACAAACTGTCACCAAGTCAAGAGAGAGACAAGACACGAGGGAAAAGTCTGCTGTTGGTCGAGTGTATAAACTTAACGAACAGTCTAAAGGAAAGGTTAAGAAGACAGCCACTCACCAGATGCTTCCAGTTGACGTCGAGAGCCAAGGTTACGCCCAGCCCACACAGAGCTCAAAACAGCGCACAGATCACTCCCAGCCTAGGAAAAAAGAGAAAGAAAATATAATCCCTTACATTCCGTGTGGGGCAAAGGTTAGTGGAAGACATTTAAAGGTTGTTCATTTGTTACTGTATTGTTGTGTGTAATTGTTTTCATGTTACTAATTACATATGTTTAATAATTCCTTGATGCTGTGTAATGGTGGTATGACCTCCGCCCACAGAGTCACAGTTACCATATGGGTGTCATTGCACAGCAGGAAATGGGTCGCCTCATCCACACCCACACCCACACCAGGCGTAAGTAATGTGTCCCTCCACCTCCACCCACACACCCTTGTATTGTGTAAGTTAATGTAGTGACCTTTATGTTCCTTTCCATTAATGTCACGCTGCTATACTACCATACATTGATTTACTAGATGTTAAAATATCTATTGTACCAAGAAAATATTGTAATGGGACAAGTGGGGATGTATATACGTACACATAAAACACACACACACCACAATTAATAGCATTGTGAGAGGGTAATGAAGAAGCAGAAGTCATAATAACCTTTTTTTATTATATTATTGATACATTTTGTACATAATCACCAGACTATGGATGGTACCATTGCCCTAGCTAGTGCAGGAAATATGTTTAGTTTCTTCATCATCGGTGCAACACATTTCATGATAGTTGTGAATGATTTCCTTGCCAGACACATGACAGGCAACTTATCACACTGAGGAGCCACCTTGTAGAGGCAACAGTGGTGGCCGGCGTAGCTTGGGTGTGATGGACCTTTTTTGTATGCTATTAGAGAACCGGCCAAGGGCAATAAAATACGTTATATACAAAGCCCACTTGTGATTACCGGTTCCCTATACAAAAAAAAAGGAAGGCCAAATTTGGGTTGCAGGTGTCTTGATACTCCTCTCTTAAATGAGTTCAAGTGGTAGGAAGGTGGAAATACAGATTCAGGTAAAGAGTTCCAGAGTTTACAGAGTATGTACAGTATAAAGTAACTCATAGTCATACTAATGTCATACATCCTGGCATGGTCATGATCACTAGTTATACTGAATATAAAAGTGAACTCCTGTTGAGCTGCAGTACTTGAGTTGCTCTGCTTGTTAATTATACAGATCTGCTATGTATACATGCTCCTTACTCACTCTGTTTTAGAGAATAGGAGAACATGTATCAGTATTAACATCCATTATTTATTCACAGACCTATTCCACTTTTTGTTCACTATAAATGAATACATCAAAACATGTCCATTTGGTGTCCTCCGCAGCGCCAGGGCAGCAGCAGGCAGCAGGAAGGTGTGGCGGCAACATGCTCCATGCAGCAGACAGTGAGGCAAGCCATGGCCAACATACACCACCACTTGAAGGGACACCACACTCAATAGTGACCCCACACACACCTGTACCACGACACACCTGTGATGAGTTGAGCTTGGCTTTACTCCACTATTAATTGTTACTTATTGTTCCTGATCAGTGATAAGAATGTATGCATCACTCCAACCTACAGAGGAGTGTGTTGTGTGTGTATAGTGTAACACCTCCTTGGGCCCCCTCAGGGTGACCTACAGTAGAACAATGTCTCCGGTTCATGCACTAGTTGAATGAGTTGTGTTAGGTTATTATCCTGTCCTCTATCTATCTGTATGACACTTAGTATTCTTTCATTAACACTAACAAATGATGTTTTCAATGCATTACGGTTCATGAAAGGAACAGTGAACACTTGAACAAAGGCTTAACTCAATCATGTACTAATAGATGACAATTCACGTTTACTTTCCTAAGAATATCACGTCTTGGAGTCACACAACTTTTCTAAATGACTATATAATGTTTCACTATAACACTGTGAGGATCAAGGCTCGTGGTGACCAGAGGAAAGTAAACAGTTGATACCGGGTGTGTGATATCCATTCTAACATTACTTGTCTAACCCAACCTAACACATCCTTTGACTATAACTAATTGCTCTTTCCCTCCCGATAATTTGCCTTACCATCACCTCTGCTATACGGTCTACCTTTTAAATTAACATAGCGCCATATCACCTTAGATGTCTGGCGCTTGTTCCTTTTTGCATTAACTACTAACTAACCCAAAGCCTCACTATACACCTCCACTACAGGTGTTTTACTGCTACTTAACTCAGGTGTGTTCACGCCCATACACCTGTTGACTATGTTACCTGAGTGTAATTAATCAACACTGTATACTCTTGGAATTACACTTATTTTTTTTTAATCTCCTTTTAGCCACAAAGATAACTAACTATGTACTTAAGCTAAAGCACAAAGGTTGTAATGAAATACTTAACGTTGTATTATAGAAACATTCCCTACTTAATACATGACAGTACTATACTATAAAGTGTAGTCTACTTTTTACTGATGACACTGTGTATTCTTTTATAGTTAGGCTTTAAAATTTGGAAATATCTACTTAAATAAAAGATAAAAACCATGTCTGTGATTTTCATTTTGTTTTAAAGATTATACCATGCAAACTTTGTATAATTTTCTCTCTCTCTCTCTCAAAGTAAAAAGTCAGTATACAAGATGAATGAATAATCACCTGGATGGCTGGTTGAACATGTAAGGTGTTGTTCACTTTGTGGTTACATCATTGAGTTGCAGAATGTTGCGTGCTTGTAGGAGCAGCGGCATGTCTATCATGTTCCCTCGGAAGGTGAAGGCACCCTGCAAACAATGGAATGTGTCTAATACTTGTGTGTGTACGGATGTCTCCTCAACAGATGGTAAGTGTTAGGTGCACAGGAGCTGCCTTGTGTAGGTCAACTGGACTTATGCAGCCTCATTATGTTCTTAAATTATGTAGAAATGCCTTGCAGTCTATAACAAAGATGAATGAGAGTGAATGGACGACAATTATAACTACACACAAGAAAGTCATATATGTATAACAATTTAATTCACAGTAAAGGAAATCATGTTTAAGTAATATCTAATAATAATAAATAATGCACATATCTTTATACATACATTCAAACTACACTTTATTCCCAAACATACAACTTGTATATGATATGTTGTGAATTAATGTTACGATGGACACCCTTACCTTGCCTTCCTGCTGGTGGTGTTGGAAGGCCTCCACCAGTGCTGCCGCCCACTCCACCTTGTGAGGCGGCGGTGAGAACGCTGCCTGAACCACCGACACCTGGCCCGGGTGGATCACCTGAAACAAACACTCAATAAGGGATGGATTTCTTTTTTTATGCTATCAGAGAACTGGCCAAGGACAGTAAAACATGTTATAAAAACCCCCCACTTGTGATTGCTGATTCCCTTAAGAAAATACATGAAATTGTTACCAAAACAATACTACAAACACAATACCATTAAGAATGAATATACGTATCCACACCCTTACCTGCTTGCCTGTGAACCCCATGCCTGCCCCCTCCTCACTCTGGCGCCTCAACCCTTCAAGGTCTGTTGGGCACCACAGGCCAGGCGGGAAGGCAAGGACACAAGGATTAGAAACACTATATCATCATGCATAGTTTAAGAGGAAGGTTTAGGAAGCTACACCTGTCCTAGTTAAAACAGTTACAGGTGCAGGTGAATTATATGAGTGTAAGATTGGTAGTATCAGAGGATATAAAAGGAAAAATAAACTGTTGATAATTTACCTACCCTGCTGAGCTTGAGAAATAAGTTTAGACGATCAATAACATATATACATATTTATTCATTTCATCATTCACTTGCTTATGAGAGAGAGAGAGAGAGAGAGAGAGAGAGAGAGAGAGAGAGAGAGAGAGAGAGATGAGAGAGAGAGAGTAGAGAGAATGTGTGTGTGTGTGTGTGTGTGTGTGTGTGAAGAGCGGATGCAGAACAGGATAAACTTAATGATAACACTTAATCTATGTGTTGCAAAATTAATGCACTTTTTCCCCCTAACTCAACACTGTCTTATAACTTCTACTTTACATTGAAGGAAAGTTGACGTGACACACCCGATGATACTAAATGCATCTCACCTTTATAGTCAATGTACACCAGATCAATGGCTTGCAGCTTGAAGGCTTTGGCAACAGTCACCACATACTGCCTTGCATACAGCAGCTCCTTGGCCTCATTAGTTCTTGTAGCACCTTCAGGAGAACCATATACATAAGGGAACATCATTATTGCTTCCCCTCAATGCCACAATCACAAGGAATACATATAAGTTTTTTTTTCATTATAGATTAACACTAAATTGTCTTTTCATGTCTCTCCCTCAGCCCTCTCCCTGCTTCTTCAATATAATATGACCTTGGAAGTGTTGTCATGCCCTCTGTAGCTAATTCATCACTAAAGCAATCCATATCTCTGCCTCTAGAACATAATACACATCAACTCCCTTAATATAAACCCTTACCAATATCCGCACAGAAGTCATCCGAGCCAAACACAATGGCATCCAGAAGGAAGGGAGAGTTGTGTGAGAGTTCAACACCACGCCGGCATATCTCAGGCAGGCTCAGGAGTGACTCGGCGGACTCAGTGAAGATGACCAACCTAAGCTTCTCCTCAAGGGTGCGTGCGGACAGGATGGTCTTCAACTTGTCTGCAAACTGATGAAGGATTATTTTTTGAGACCATTTTAAGTTTTCCACATAACACCAACAACCCTTACTACTACTACTAAATAAAATAAATAAAAACAAATAATCATTCCGTACCCAGGTGAGGTGTTCAGGTGAGTCCACTTTGGGCAGGTGTACAGTGGGTGGCAGGTGTTGTGATGACAGAATCTCCTTCATGTCCTCCTCACACAGTCCACTCTCCACACTGTTGAACCTCACTGAGCAGTCCTTCCCGGTAAAGTCAATCCCTTGGCTGTGTAACGTGTGCCGGATCTTGGTTCTTGCTGCAGCCTGGAAAAAAGACATTAAGTAAATTACCTTTCTTTTGCTTTAATTTGCTTTAGCCTTGACACGTTTATCCTCCCTTCTGTAACCATATTAACTACCTAAATTCAAGCTTGTTTAAGATGAAATACATGTACTTACTTCATGAATTACTAAAGGAAACTAATAAAAAAAGGCTACCAATAAAACCTCAAAATCTATATTGAAAGTGGCGAGGATGAGTGTTAGAAATCTTTAAAAATACATCAATCACCAGTTACACAGCTTCATAATTATATACATACCATCTACTTCCCTTTATTGTCGCTAAAGTGATGAGCTATGCCAACCCAGCACACCCACACACACCCTGCATTGAGTGCCACACCCACACACACCTGCATTGAGTGCCACACCTTCATGGAGAGTGACACACATACACACCTTCATTGAGAGTGCCACGCCGTCCTCACAGTCCAGCACGATGCAGTCCGCCCCCAAGGAGGGAATCTTGTTCTGTTTCCTATCATCACTCCCAGGCACGTACAGAACAGCTCGTCGGGGGATGTACCTTCTGTCTCCTGCTGGGGACTGCTGAAAGGTAGGTGTTTATTTGTATTTATTCATTTATCTACTTATCTAATTATAATACTCCTTAATGATACGGTGTGATGTTAGTTAGACAGGAGTGAATGTTCTTGCCTGATGTTTTGATGACGTTGAGAGACTGACATGGTTAATGACAGTCTTGTACAGCCCACAACGAGCATGACGGAGTGTTTTAAGCATGTTGTGGTGCCCTTAAGTTCTTGTTTCAATTGTTATGTATTAGTTATCCTTAAGGGAAAGCCGTATAGCCGTACACCTCCCCGGCTGGCCCCGTGTTTGTAGACATCGCTTACCCTACCAACACCGACACACAGATTCTTGTCAGGGCAACTATAGTAAACGAATGTAAGTGTAATTAGATATATAAGAAACACCTGCAGTAGTGCATCAAATGTATTAAACCTATGATAATTGTATATATTAAATTTTACCCTCGTAGAAGTAAATAACAGGTAATGATACTGGGTTTTATGCATAGATAATGTTAAAAATTTTCTACAGGAATGAAAATGAAATCAGAATCTCTTAATGAATTTATTGTTTTCACTTAAAAGAAGAAAAAGAAAGAAAACAGCTGTGTTAGGGTTATTAACGTCAAAATTATTGTCGGTCACAGGCTTGCGAAACCGCATTATACATTCAGGAGTGGATGTCACATGATAGCCTTGCTTATACGTACATACATACAACTAGGTCACTAATATACACGTCAGTCTTTTCATGAGAATAATCTGATGGGTTTTTCATAAGAGGTTGGTAACGTTAACTTGAGAACCGAAACAAATCTCCCTCAGATCAACTTATAATTTATGCATCTTAGCTCAGTCTTTTTATTGCAGCTGATCTTACCAATGCCATTACTCAAGCACTCGTGATAAACTCGTAGGCTATGAAAGGAGAGAGTTCAAAAACCTTATTGTTGGATAAATGGTAGCCAGCCAAAGTATAGAACAGGATGCAATTATCTCTCTCTCTCTCTCTCTCTCTCTCTCTCTCTCTCTCTCTCTCTCTCTCTCTCTCTCTCTCTCTCTCTCTCTCTCTCTCTCTCTCTCTCTCTCTCTCTCTCTCTCTCGATTACGTAGAACATGTAAAATATAATGATTGAATAATCCTCCTGAACTAGGTAGCTATAAACCATATAGTTCTGCTAGGGTTAACAGGAGAGGGCTGCCCCTCTAACTAAGAAGCAGCCGTGAGCCAGAATCGAACTCACAACCTTTAGGCCACGAGGCGAGCACTGTACTACCACACAGATACAGCCAAATCATCACGTACACATCGATATTGAGGGACACAAGCTGAATAAATTACATTACCAGACATGTTCAATTTCACCATTGCAAGGAGGAAGCTGTGTAAGGAGGAAGCTGGTGGTGTCTTGGTGAGGGGTGGACAGATGCGCTTTCTACTTCACGTGATGAGCTCAACATTTACCTCTCACTGGTAAAAATTAATGGCAGGTAGAAAGTCAAGAAGATCTAGACAAAAACACTTAAAAAACGGACTGGTGAGAGTAATTGTAGGAAGAATGTGTGTGGTTTGAGTGTTCCAACTGACGATGAAGAGAGAGTATAGTGAACCATGCTTGTCGAGGTCCTATAGAATGACACTTATTATAGGTAAGGTAAGGTAAGGTAGGTCGTCAAGATGGAACTAAATTTTCATATATAAACAGTCTTACCTCGAGCCTACATAAGTCCCTTCTGTCTAGCATGCACCGTAATAATAATAATTCAGTTGTTTGTGAGGTGTGTAGCATTGTATCTGCCACGCATGCAAAACAAAGACGGTTGGGTAATATTCATAACATTTGTATGCTGCACCGAACAAAAACAACAGCGACAAAGAACAATGGCCGTGCAGATCCACAGGAATGTTTGGTATAATGAAGAAGTTGATGCATTCTGAATACACATTAAGTAGTACATTAGGAAAAAAAGAATAAAGGAAATATTTCTTTATGTTTCTGAGGCGAGGGTAGTGTCATCTCAATACACGGGACGCCCCATTACATGCTCAAGAAACGGATGTGGAAACAGGGATCTTAACACTCATTCGTTGAGCTCAAGGTGACATTGCTATTCAGTTATCTAGACAGCATGATTTACAACCAACTCAATACAATACTACTACTAACCTACACATCTACGAGCTCCATCTCACGTCTACACACAGTCTCCCAAGGCCATCACCAAACTTTCCAGCGAGATACACACATACAGCCACAACAAGAGTGACATTTCATCTCCCACCCCAATACATCTAATTTCCCTGCCTTGCCCTGACTCTGACGTCACATAAATTCATTGACGTCGCTGACTTCACCCCTACAAGGCCTTCCGCAAGACGACAGTGTGGTGGCCTGAGCACAAACCAAACCTTCAAGATGTTGTCTAGACGTTTAAGTGAAAGTTCTTGGTGAGAGGCAGTTTAAGATGACAATGGTGGTGGTGGTGGTGGTGGTGGTGGTGGTGGTGGTGGTGTTACTACTACTACTACTATTACTACTACTTTTATCTTCCGTTATTCCTGTTGTTTCATTCCTTTCCTTCCTCCTCCTATTCCTTCATCATCTTCCTGTCTATCACTACCGTCCCTTTCCTTTAGACAGTGACAAAGGTAAGTCAGGGGAAGGAAACATTGCAATCAACACACCCAACCCAACACACCGTTTTAATAATCTTAGCTTCCAGGAGTCAGTGTTTGGTGTAATCTAGTGACGTAGTGTGTTTGGTTCATCTTAAAAACACACACGGGATATACAAGCACTGATACCCATGGGAATTACGTGGGTGACAGTGGGAGTGGGGATTATAGAAGTAGTAGTAGTAGTGGTGGTGGTAGTAGTAGTAATGATAATAGTAATAGTAGTAACATTATTATTATTATTATTATTAGTAGTAGTAGTAATAATAGTATAGCAACATCACCAGTAGTAATAATCATACATCTGGCACCTTTACCCGTCTAGCACCAAGCAAATTACATACACATAAGTTAGTACCAAGAAAGTATCACTGTATTGACGTCACATGTGCATATAACATTGTGATTATCTACATAAATGCGCACGGAAGAAAGAAAGGTAGTGATAAGAGTCATGATTAGGGAATTTACTCGTTCAGGCAGAAAGTAATAACAGTATTGCGTAAACGGATGACGAGCTTAAGGGAAAAACCATAGTATTTCGTAAAGGATGTGACGTTTGAGAGCTCATGATATAATCTTGTGTGTGTACTGAACGCACTCTAGCAGCTTCCAGACTCTTCTTCTTCATCAAGCACATGCAATACAGTAAGTAGGAAAAAATTGGAGAAAGGAAGAAAAATCGACAACAAATGAAACATACGGAATAAAGTAAAAAAGGAGAGGAAGGAAGGAAGGAAGAACGAAAGAAAGAGAGGAAACTAAATTAAATAACGAGGTATATGAATAAAAAAAAAAAGTATGTATATTATTTTGTTCTAAAGGAGAAGGAGAGACATTAGAAACATAACAACAACAACAATACACTTACAATTATATCGATTTTTGAAACCTTACGTCACTTTTAACACCATTACACACGAGGACGCAAGCAAAAGCATACGTGACCTAATACAACATATCCTTGACCTCACCTCACTTCACGTAGGTAAGCAGAAAGGTCATCTCGAGAAGTGACCCCAATAATAACCCAAAGGAAATGACCAAAAAGGAAATAATCTAAGTGGAAGTTACTCCATTTTAAGTGACGAGAAATTAAACAAAAGACAAGCGAGTGAGGTACCGTTCCTTGGCACCTGATTTAAATTATTACTGTCACCTGGAGAAATATAGGTTTACAAGGTAGTTAAGATAACAGAAGAGGTGAAAGAAGTATCGTAATTATAATGTTTATGACTAAATTACTGGTTTGAGTGCAAGTAATTTTTTTTTTTATTGATTTATTTTCTTTTGGATCGAATTCTTGGGTTCTTGAATAAAAGTGACGAAAGTTTTATTCAATTTTATGGATGCTTCATTTGTTTACCAATTTATTCATTTACTTATTCATTTATACATATATGTTTCTATCGATCTACATATATATTATTAATTAATCTATTAATTGTTATTATTAGTATCATTATTATTATCACTGGGTACAATCACTATCTTTCCTTCTTGTTCCATTTTACACTATTAACCTCCATTTGATTCATCAATAAGTGCGTTGCATCTATTAACCCTTCCTTTAACCTTCCATTGCCGCTCATTCAAAGTCTAACATTATAAAGCCATTAAGTCTGTCATTCTCAAACCTTTACCATTAATTTCGGTTCATACATAGTAGTAGTAGAAGTAGTAGTAGTAGTAGTAGTAGTAGTAGTAGTAGTAGTAGTAGTAACGAAAGCAATATAAATCATAAATATTGACATTCTTCGTCTCTTTCCAATCGTCATTCATTTGTTTCATACAGTTAATCTTCCATTCCTTGTCTTTATGATAAGTACTGTCGCCTATCTTTGCCTCTATTCATATACATATTCGAACTCCAAGTGTGTGTTACTTCTTTATCTTTTAAGGTCAAACAAAAGGTTCGTCGTTTCGTTTACCTTTTAAGGTCAATATTTACGAGTGGTTTTTTTTTAGACTTTTTATTACTGGTCGTAAAGGTTGCTATTCATTTTTTTTTTCCTCCTGACTATTTTTTATGTTTCTCGTAAGAACATAAGAAGACTTGTCTACCTAACTATTAACACGTGTCATTTTCATCCATAAATCTATAAACGTTTGTCTCAAGGCTTTTTATCAGGTTCCCATAAACTAAACGGCTTTTTTTTGTCTTGAGTCTAAACATTTATCGACCGTGACCACATTCCTGCGAGGCTATTCTTTTGTTTCTTTTCATCCGCTCTCTTTACATCAATTTTCATTCATAATAACAAAAAATAAGAACAAAATCATTATCTATCATTCTATATCCTTCAATTTTCCTTCATTAACCCAAACTTCCTTCTGTATTATCTCTACACGGCATAAAATCTGAGCAATTTCCATTTTTTTCTTTCTTCATAAGACTAACACGAACACTCTTTCTGTATTATATTATCTGTTTAGGGAGTCAAATTTTCTCTCTTCCGTGATAGTGTTTACATTTGGCGAGGCGGGGCGAGGCGGGGCGAGGCGGGGCGAGGCGGGGCGAGGCGGGGCAAGGCGGGGCTGCACGTGTACTTGCAAAGGCCATAAAAAAAGTGGTGATGTTAGTGGTAGTGGTGGTGGTGGTTGCGGTGGTGGTGGTGGTGGTGGTGGCGGTGAGCAAGAGAACAGAGAGGAAGCGTGCTAACCGTCACGTCCCCACTCTTACCTTCTCTCTCTCTCTCTCTCTCTCTCTCTCTCTCTCTCTCTCTCTCTCTCTCTCTCTCTCTCTCTCTCTCTCCCTTCCTGTTATTGCTTAACTAAAATGTACTCCAACTTCCCTCTTTCCCTCCCTCCCTTCACCCTTCCCATACCTGTCCCTCCCTCCCTCCCTCCCTTCCCCCCTCCCCCCTCCCCACACCTGTACTCCCTCCCTCCCTCCCTCCCTTCCTCCCTTACATCCCTCCTGGCCTTTCTCCATCTCTCCATCTCTTCATTACTCCCTCCTTCCTTCCTCCATTGACCGTCCTCCACCTCTCTCTCTCTCTCTCTCTCTCTCTCTCTCTCTCTCTCTCTCTCTCTCTCTCTCTCTCTCAACCCCCCTATCCCCTCCCTCCTTCTCTATCTCTCATTCACCTTTCCTCCCTCCCTCCTTCCCTCCCTCGTAGCAGTCAACCTCGACCTTCTTTCTTCCCTCTCCCTCCCTCCATTACCTCCTCCTCCCTCAATTACCCCCTCCCCTTCCTTCCTCCCTCCATTACCCCCTCCTCTTCCCCTCCTCTCTCCCCTCACAAGACACAACGTCAGCGTACACACGTTTGTAATATTGTCGTGACGTGGTCCAGTTTATTGCATTCCTTCTGAAGAAAAAAAGTGTGTTTATATAAGATAATAAAGCAGGGGGTAGCGAGCGCATGAGTTGTTATTATTATTATTTTTGGTTGTTATTATTGTTATTGTTATTGTTATTATTATTTTTTTCTCTTTTCATTTTCATGTATTTTCTAACCAGTGTCTGTGTGTGTGTGTGTGTGTGTGTGTGTGTGTGTGTGTGTGTGTGTGTGTGTGTGTGTGTGTGTGTGTGTGTGTGTGTGTGTGGGTCAAGGGAAGGGATAGTAGGTTTAGCAGAAAGTACACACACACACACACACACACACACACACACACACACACACACACACACACATCCATACATCCATACACACACATCTACACTATAATACAAGAAAATGTGGTCATCGTCCTTACTGACCTCAATACATTATTTATTTATTTGATTATCTACCCTCCTCTCCTCTCTCTCTCTCTCTCTCTCTCTCTCTCTCTCTCTCTCTCTCTCTCTCGTTTTTTTCTGCTTTTTTTTTACGAAACTTAATCAGTTGTATAAACCGAGAGAGAGAGAGAGAGAGAGAGAGAGAGAGAGAGAGAGAGAGAGAGAGAGAGAGAGAGAGAGAGAGAGAGAGAGAGAGAGAGAGAGAGAGAGAGAGAGAGAGAGAGAGAGAGAGAGTGTGTGTGTGTGTGTCTGTGTGTGTGAGACATATTATCAGCAAATTTATCACGACAGTTTTTTTTCAATCTCTCTCTCTCTCTCTCTCTCTCTCTCTCTCTCTCTCTCTCTCTCTCTCTCTCTCTCTCTCTCTCTCTCTCTCTCTCAAAAAAAAAGTCTTTTAACACATAATTTGTTTAATATGCGACAACATTTAAGACTACTAGCATCTGTACATATATATTGCCCAACAGAATCGTGTATGTCCTTATAAAATCACTATCATTATCATTATTATTATCATCATTATTCTTTGTTATCGTACCCATCCTTGTACATTATCGTAAGTCTGATGTTCTTATCGCTGTTCCCTAAGTCTTGTTCTTTCTACGTTGTTCAGCCCTTTCCTGTTATCGTACATTCGTTATCTCAACAGTCAAACATGTTATCTTCCACATGAAGTAGTTGTACATGTTCTATTCAAAACATAACACAAACCTCATTCAAAACTAACCTCTTTTTACTTTTATTTATATTTTTTATTAGAAGTTAAATTTTCGAGTAAATAACCTCTTTTCGTTTTCTTTTTATCAGAGGTTCAAGTTTCGTAGAAGTTCGAGTAAGTTCTAGAGGAGAAAAATGACGTTCATCACTCCATATTTATCGGTGATGTAACATTTTCTTCCGCGTAGCATCATTATTATTCCTTCCTACTCGATTTCCCGCTAAGCAAGAATGATGAGACGCAATTGTGTTGGGCTACAGAGAAAATATTATGATCTCACTTCCTTACCCATTAAAGAAGAAGAGGAAGAAGAAGATGATGATGATGATGAAGAGGAAGAAAACATTAAACATCCACGTACGTACTTATACATTCTTATACATACATACATACAATGGTAGTAGTGTGTGTGCGTGTGTGTGCGTGTTTGTTTTCTTGCACCACCATTCTCAAAATCTTTACATCTACGTGTATACCATAACGTACAAGCATTTCTCTTACCACACCCTCTCCCCCATCACTCCTTAACCTCCATCCCCAGCCTTCACGCCCCCAATTCCCCTTTGCTTTACCCAAAGACCCCTCAAGCCTTCTCTTCCTCACCCTAACTGAACACGCCTTGCCTTGTCAGCTTACTGTAGGCAGCTAAAACATAAACAAACGAAAGCTACGTGCAGACAGAGAGAGAGAGAGAGAGAGAGAGAGAGAGAGAGAGAGAGAGAGAGAGAGAGAGAGAGAGAGAGAGAGAGAGAGAGAGAGTGGCATGTAACCTCGAGTGACGATGTAAAGTTCATTCTCGACCTCGCGTGACCTTGAAGATTCCTGAGTCTGGGTCCCGTTCAATGTTGTTGTTTGCAGCGAGGTGCGTGCGATGCTACCAAGGCGAAGGGAAACAAGAAGAAGAAGACGAAGAGGAAGAGGAAAAAAAGGAGGAAGAAGGGGAGGGAAGAACGATAACTGGATATGACAAAATAATATAAAGAAATGAATGAATAAAAATCATGATAATAATGTGAAAAAGAATGTTATAGCTGGTAAAGAAGAAGGAGGAGGAGAAGAAGAAGAAGAAGAAGAAGAAGAAGAAGAAGAAGAAGAAGAAGAAGAAGAAGAAGAAGAAGAAGAGGAACACAAACAACCGAGGAATAATAATAAACAAAAGCGACAAAAATAGCAATAGGAAGGAACATAGAGAGGAAGGAAGGAAGGAAAAAAACAGCAAGGAAAAAAAGAGACTCAATGACGAATGAGGGAAACAAAAACAAATAGATAAAATAGAACAATGAGTCAAGTGAATAATAATAATAATATAACATTCTTACAACCTTCATTAACAGTAATAATAACAATAATTCCATACTCCCACGAAACACAAATGACCCCAAACAGGAAGGAGAACCAATGCATTTGTTTTAGACCCAGATTGACGTCACCATCTCGAGACTAAACTTAACGAGGGAATTCTGGTTTTGTTTTTAATTCAGGTTTGCGTCACAGCGTCTCATACCTCCACGAACTGATGTGGTGGAGGGAGGAGGGAGGAGGGAGGCAAGAAACTTTACCCATTGAATGAACAGTAAAAAAGGACCATCACACATTTGTTTTTGTGAGATGTTAATGGTTGATGACACTGTAACGAGAGGAAGGAACGAAGGAGGAATGTGATGAGGAGAAAGTATGATAAAAGATGAATAGATAGATATATTGATTGGTAAATAGAGAGAAAAATAACAAATAAATGAATGAATGAGTGAATGATCGATATCTAAATAAACAGATTAGATTGATAAATAAACAAATACTAATAAACGACAAATAAAGATAAAAAAAAAACAACTTCATGAACACACACACACACACCCTTCACATTTACCACACTTAATACATCTTTACTTACTCCCGTTGCTAAAAAGTCACCGAACAGTGTCCTTGAAAAGAGCAAAACAGTGTAATGCGACACAAGCTCATAAAAGTGAATGCAGTATAGGTTAGTATAAGACTTTCAACCCTTCAGACAAACCCAACATCATCATCATCATCAGCATCATCATCATCATCAGCATCAACATAAATTCACTATTACTGTTAATGGGTCAAATGTTTTT
>JAPQNM010000036.1:977628-986018 GCA_029783475.1 Metacarcinus magister
GAAAATGCGGAAGCGATGCCAATACTTACAAACAAAAAAGAGAAAGGAGGAGGAGGAGGAGGAGGAGGAGGAGGAGGAGGAAGAAGAAGAAGAGGAGAAGGAGGAGTACAAAGGAAGAACAGACAGCAACAGTCTTACTGGACCTAACGAGGCTATCTGTTTACCTACACTACTACTGTAAATATCTACTTGATAGAGACAGAAGAACAGCAAAGTGGAAGGCTCCTCCCCACCCACCCCTCCCTCCATTCAAAGCTGGTCGGAAGAGGAAGTGATACCATGTAGTATGGAAAAACTATCATGGAATTTGTATTGGAAAGTGAAAAAAGTACGGCTATTGCTATCATTAAAGAAAAAAAAATTACGCAAGAATGAAATACTACTCGTTAATCGCATCGTATCGTATCGGACACTCGTTAATCGCATCGTATTGGGCACTCGTTCATTGTATCGTCTCGTCATCACATTACTCCCACAGCCTCGTCATCACATTACTCCCACAGCCTCGTCATCACATTACTCCCACAGCCTCGTCATCACATTACTCCCACAGCCTCGTCATTACATTACTCCCACAGTCTCGTCATCACATTACTCCCACAGTCTCGTCATCACATTACTCCCACAGCCTCGTCATCACATTACTCCCACAGCCTCGTCATCACATTACTCCCACAGCCTCGTCATCACATTACTCCCACAGCCTCGTCATCACATTACTCCCACAGCCTCGTCATCACATTACTCCCACAGCCTGGTCCACTTTGAATCTCTACAGCCAAGTAAACCCAAGCCTTAAAGTTAGTCATTATTTCTCTTGTTAACCTTTACAACAATCTTAACCTGAAAGTTATTATTATTATGTCATTACTGAAGTGTGCAAAACTCATGTCCTGAAGAAACATTGATATAAATATAATATGAACAAAAAAAATGACGCTTTCAAATGAATTACTTACTTCTATTATCTGATATTATAATTTTCTAAAGGAGAAGAAGGAGGAGGAGGAGGAGGAGGAGGAGGAGGAGGAGGAGGAGGAGGAGGAGGAGGAGGTTCTGGTCACTAAACGAGAGACTTAACCCCACCATACCTCCCTTTCAAGGACACGAGAAAGAGAAAGTGGGTTACAAGGGCCCCTTCTTCCTCCAGCGGCGAGAGAGAGAGAGAGAGAGAGAGAGAGAGAGAGAGAGAGAGAGAGAGAGAGAGAGAGAGAGAGAGAGAGAGAGAGCGAGGGGGAGGGGAATTTTGTGCAAAAGTCCGGAAATGCCTCTTATATTCCAATTAGTCTCTCTCTCTCTCTCACGTATAAAAACAAACAGAGGTAGATATCCATAAGTTTTCCCGCCTTTTCTGAACAACACGTGCACTACAACACATGCCAACTCCACTTGTCTTGGGACGAAAAGAAAAAAAAAGGAAGAAAAAAAAACTAATGCAAATAATGTACATACCTAATGTTTTTCTTTTCATGATTACTTTTTCTAGAATTACTACGCAGTTTATAATGAAGAACAGTTAGTTAGGAATGAACACCGACATTTGGTACACTGTAACATTTATACTGATAAGATAAACACAGCGCGTCAAGGAGAGTATAAATATTACATGATAAGTTAAATGATAAAAATAAACGCCGAAGTTGATGTTGTTTGTGTGAATTACTTGTTTAATTTCTACCATGGAGGTTAATATGTACTTTATAACTTTTGATCATGTGTTTATGTCAATATTTAGACGTTGTAATGGGTTGGTAGGGTAGTGTAAACGGCTGGAAAGTTAAATAGTGAATGTTACTAAATTGGAAGTGTTGGTCTGAGGAACTCGCTGGAGGGGAAAACATATCGTACAGCCCCACCCTTCTTAATTACTTACAATACTTTCTTTTTTCTATCTTCCTTTATACTCATCCTTATCTTATTCTTTTATATTCCCTTACCATTCTAATAACAAGTGACTATTTATTTTCTATTGTTGCCTCGTGTTACTTCCTCTTCCTTCTGTTCTTATATTTAGGTCTTGCCTCCCTTCTCTCTCTCTCTCTCTCTCTCTCTCTCTCTCTCTCTCTCTCTCTCTCTGCAACTCCCCCTACCCACTTAATAATGGAAACAGTTGCAACAGTAAAATTTCCTCTCTGTCAAACCTGTACTAACTAACTTCTTAGGATGAGTCAGTTTACTTCAGCGTGGAAGTCAGTGTTGCTCAACTTTCTCATTTCATTCCAAATATAACGCTTCAACATCCTCCTGAAATCCTTTTCATAAATTATAATAAAGATAAAGTTTTTTTTTATCTATTAATTCATTTTTTCTTTCTTATTACATTTTAGTGGAATGAATCAGACTTTTTTTTTACAGATAGTCACCTGATTCGAGGCAGTGTCATTGATAAAAACCTTTCCAATGCATTTTTTTTTTTAATAAATATTTACACAGGAAATAATTTAAAGAGTGAAATAAAAAACTCGGTTGTGTTCATGGTTAATCCCAATGACATGCTGGTCCTGTACTGTACGTCTACAAATGTGTTTTTTTCAGTTTACTTACATTCTGCTAAAGCTCACAAGAACGGGACTTTTCTGATCTATCTTTACTATTCTTTACATGATCTACGTAAACCTCATACTTTTTGTGTTATTTTAAAAATCATTATTTCTCGTCCTCCTGCTGTTATCCTTCCTCCTTCACCTATTCCTTCTTTACCGGCCTCCTCCTCTTACACAAATTCTGTCCTCCTCGTCCTCCTCCTCCTCGATATGGACACTTGATGAGGGGGATGATAAGGAAATCAAACGCCTCGCCACTCATCGTAGATAACACAGGCGCCACCTAGTGCTAAGTACGTAACGTCATAGAAGGGCGAGTACTGGACTCTGTGTGTGTGTGTGTGTGTGTGTGTGTGTGTGTGTGTGTGTGTGTGTGTGTGTGTGTGTGTGTGTGTGTGTGTGTGTGTGTGTGTGTCAAACTAAAGGAATACTATTGCCTGACCTATTCCATTGACCTTTGACCTATAACAGTAGAGAAACGCGAGTAGATCTAGAACATGACTGCGTGACGATGGAACAGTATTGATTGATACACATGTTGATAATGTGTTGTTGTTGTTGTTGTTGTTTTAGTTGTTGTTGTTGTGCATGACTGTTTACATAAATACAGCTACGACCAAGAAGATTGTAATAGTTATAATAATAATAATAATAATGATAATAATAATAATAATAATAATAATAATAATAGTAATAATAATAACAATAAAAATAATGGTAATCCTAATAAAACGTGGAAAGACAGCACGTGGCAGGTGAATAGGTATCGAAGGAGGGCTACCTGACTACTTGAGTGTGTGTGTGTGTGTGTGTGTGTGTGTGTGTGTGTGTGTGTGTGTGTGTGTGTGTGTGTGTGTGTGTGTGTGTGTGTGTTATCTCCTGTCCTTAGCGTAGTAACAGAGAGAGAGAGAGAGAGAGAGAGAGAGAGAGAGAGAGAGAGAGAGAGAGAGAGAGAGAGAGAGAGAGAGAGAGAGAGAGAGAGAGAGAGAGAGAGAGAGAGAGAGAGATTCACTGTAGAATATCATATCAGTTAAACCAAAAGCACTCACAGAGGACGACGACAACGAGGAGGAGGAAGAGGAGGAACACATAGGAACACATAGGAAGAACAAACAGCAACAGGCCTGCTGGCCCTTACGAGGCTGTTTGTGAGTACACTATCTAGTCTAGAGTGAAGGATACAGGATAGTAAGGGTGAAGGCTTCTCTCCCCACCCATGGCTGGCAGGGAAAGGAAGGCCAACCAAGACCAGACTGTCACTACTGTCACTACCACTACTGCTACCACTACTTCCTGGCAAGCGATGTCAGGCCACTAGCGACGTCTTTTGAATCGAATATTATGATTTTGCTGTAGGAGTTTGGAGAGAGGGAGAGAGAGAGAGAGAGAGAGAGAGAGAGAGAGAGCGCGATAGAGATAGAGATAAATAGAGAGAATAAATAGTTTTAGGCGTATCACACATGCGTATATAGTGTTTAATATTATAGTAATTATGAAACTGAGTCCAGATTCGTGTTCAGTTTGACTGAAAACCTTTAGGTACAAATTTTCATGAAATTCTGAGGTGTGGAAATTTTTCATAAAATTTTCAAGGGTGTCACCTTAGATTTTTTTCATGAAATCATGTTTTTCAAAATAACTCGAAAAGTATGAGGTTTACGTAAAAAACATACGTAATAGTAAATATAGAGCAGGAGACGCCCGTTCCTTTGAGCTTTACTAGAATGTAATTGGAATGTAAGTAATGGAGATATTGATATATTTGTATTTTACACGAAACCTCTACTTAATTACATTTTTCTCCTAAACCAAAAGAGTAATTTACAAACGGATGACACCATCAGATAGAACTTGTCAAGCTGAACAACTTTGTTTCTATACATCTTTGTTGTAGGACTAATACTTTACTTGGAAAATGAATAAACTATTTTGGACTCAAATTCTGGTGGAAATCTTCGGGCCAAAAATTTCACGAATCCATTTTCATCACAAATCCACGAAAACTTATATTGAAGTTAAAGGTTTTGAAATTAATAATAATACATGTTAAGGAAGTGTTGCTGTTGGAGTAAATAAATATTAATAATTATAATAATAAATATTAATGATAAAAATAAATATTAATGATAAAAATAAATATTAATGATAAAAATAAATAATAATGATAAAAATAAATATTAATGATAAAAATATATATTAATAATAAAAATATATATTAATGATAAAAATATATATTAATGATAAAAATATATATTAATGATAAAAAATAAATATTAATGATAAAAATAAATAGTAATGATAAAAATATATAAAAATGATAAAAATAAGTATTAGTGATAAAAATATATATTAATGATAAAAATATATATTAATGATAAAAATATATATTAATGATAAAAATAAATATTAATGATAAAAATATATATTAATGATAAAAATAAATATTAGTGATAAAAATATATATTAATGATAAAAATATATATTAATGATAAAAATATATATTAATGATAAAAATAAATATTAATGATAATAATAAATAATAATGATAAAAATAAATATTAATGATAAAAATATATATTAATGATTAAAATATATATTAATGATAAAAATAAATATTAATGATAAAAATAAATATTAATGATAAAAATATATATTAATGATAAAAATAAATATTAATGATAAAAATAAATAATAATGATAAAAATGAATATTAATGATAAAAATATATATTAATGATAAAAATATATATTAATGATAAAAATATATATTAATGATAAAAATAAGTATTAATGATAAAAATAAATATTAATGATAAAAATATATATTAATGATAAAAATAAATAATAATGATAAAAATAAATATTAATGATAAAAATATATATTAATGATAAAAATATATATTAATGATAAAAATATACATTAATGATAAAAATAAATATTAATGATAAAAATAAATATTAATGATAAAAATATATATTAATGATAAAAATATATATTAATGATAAAAAATAAATTTTAATGATAAAAATAAATATTAATGATAAAAATATATATTAATGATTTAAATAAATATTAATGATAAAAATATATATTAATGATAAAAATATATATTAATGATAAAAATATATATTAATGATATAAAATAAATATTAATGATAAAAATAAATATTAATGATAAAAATATATATTAATGATAAAAATAAATATTAATGATAAAAATATATATTAATGATAAAAATATATATTAATGATAAAAATATATATTAATGATAAAAATATATATTAATGATAAAAATATATATTAATGATAAAAATAAATATTAATGATAAAAATAAATATTAATGATAAAAATAAATAATAATGATAAAAAGAAATATTAATGATAAAAATAAATATTAATGATAAAAATAAATAATAATGATAAAAATATATATTAATGATAAAAATAAGTATTAATGATAAAAATAAATATTAATGATAAAAATATATATTAATGATAAAAATAAGTATTAATGATAAAAATAAGTATTAATGATAAAAATAAATATTAATGATAAAAATATATATTAATGATAAAAATAAATAATAATGATAAAAATAAATATTAATGATAAAAATATATATTAATGATAAAAATATATACTAATGATAAAAATATACATTAATGATAAAATTAAATATTAATGATAAAAATAAATATTTATGATAAAAATAGATATTAATGATAAAAATATATATTAATGATAAAAAATAAATTTTAATGATAAAAATAAATATTAATGATAAAAATATATATTAATGATTTAAATAAATATTAATGATAAAAATATATATTAATGATAAAAATATATATTAATGATAAAAATATATATTAATGATATAAAATAAATATTAATGATAAAAATAAATATTAATGATAAAAATATATATTAATGATAAAAATAAATATTAATGATAAAAATAAATAATAATGATAAAAATAAATATTAATGATAAAAATAAATATTAATGATAAAAATAAATAATATTGATAAAAATATATATTAATGATAAAAATAAGTATTAATGATAAAAATAAATATTAATGATAAAAATATATATTAATGATAAAAATATATATTAATGATAAAAATAAGTATTAATGATAAAAATAAATATTAATGATAAAAATATATATTAATGATAAAAATAAATATTAATGATAAAAATAAATATTAATGATAAAAATATATATTAATGATAAAAATAAATATTAATGATAAAAAGATATATTAATGATAAAAATATATATTAATGATAAAAATATATATTAATGATAAAAATAAATATTAATGATAAAAATAAATATTAATGATAAAAATAAATAATAATGATAAAAATAAATATTAATGATAAAAATAAATATTAATGATAAAAATAAATATTAATGATAAAAATAAATATTAATGATAAAAATATATATTAATGATAAAAATAAATATTAATGATAAAAATAAATATTAATGATAAAAATATATATTAATGATAAAAATATATATTAATGATAAAAATAAATATTAATGATAAAAATAAATATTAATGATAAAAATAAATAATAATGATAAAAATAAATATTAATGATAAAAATATATATTAATGATAAAAATATATATTAATGATAAAAATATATATTAATGATAAAAATATATATTAATGATAAAAAATAAATATTAATGATAAAAATAAATAGTAATCATAAAAATATATATAAATGATAAAAATAAATATTACTGATAAAAATATATATTAATGATAAAAATATATATTAATGATAAAAATATATATTAATGATAAAAATAAATATTAGTGATAAAAATATATATTAATGATAAAAATATATATTAATGATAAAAATATATATTAATGATAAAAATAAATATTAATGATAATAATAAATAATAATGATAAAAATAAATATTAATGATAAAAATATATATTAATGATAAAAATATATATTAATGATAAAAATAAATATTAATGATAAAAATAAATATTAATGATAAAAATATATATTAATGATAAAAGATAAATATTAATGATAAAAATAAATAATAATGATAAAAATGAATATTAATGATAAAATATATATTAATGATAAAAATATATATTAATGATAAAAATATATATTAATGATAAAAATAAGTATTAATGATAAAAATAAATATTAATGATAAAAATATATATTAATGATATAAATAAATAATAATGATGAAAATATATATTAATGATAAAAATATATATTAATGATAAAAATATATATTAATGATAAAAATATACATTATTGATAAAAATAAATATTAATGATAAAAATAAATATTAATGATAAAAATATATATTAATGATAAAAATATATATTAATGATAAAAAATAAATTTTAATGATAAAAATAAATATTAATGATAAAAATATATATTAATGATTTAAATAAATATTAATGATAAAAATATATATTAATGATAAAAATATATATTAATGATAAAAATATATATTAATGATAAAAATATATATTAATGATAAAAATATATATTAATGATAAAAATAAATATTAATGATAAAAATAAATAATAATGATAAAAATAAATATTAATAATAAAAATATATATTAATGATAAAAATATATATTAATGATAAAAATATATATTAATGATAAAAATAAGTATTAATGATAAAAATATATATTAATGATAAAAATATATATTAATGATAAAAATATATATTAATGATAAAAATAAATATTAATGATAAAAATAAATATTAATGATAAAAATATATATAAATGATAAAAATAAATATTAATCATAAAAATA
>JAPQNM010000036.1:986118-993618 GCA_029783475.1 Metacarcinus magister
TATTAATGATAAAAATAAATATTAATGATAAAAATAAATATTAATGATAAAAATAAATATTAATGATAAAAATAAATATTAATGATAAAAATAAATATTAATGATAAAAATAAATATTAATGATAAAAATAAATATTAATGATAAAAATAAATATTGATGATAAAAATAAATATTAATGATAAAAATAAATATTAATGATAAAAATAAATATTAATGATAAAAATAATATTAATGATAAAAATAAATATTAATGATAAAAATAAATATTAATGATAAAAATAAATATTAATGATAAAAATAAATAATAATGATAAAAATATATATTAATGATAAAAATAAATATTAATGATAAAAATAAATATTAATGATAAAAATAAATATTGGCGCTAATTGGTCCACTGAAGATTATTTAAGAAGGAAGACACAGAGGAGGAGGAGGAGGAGGAGGAGGAGGAGGAGGAGGAGGGGGAGGGGGAGGAGGGGGAGAATATTATGATTTTGCTGTAGGAGTTTGGAGAGAGAGAGAGAGAGAGAGAGAGAGAGAGAGGAGAGAGAGAGAGAGAGAGAGAGAGAGAGAGAGAGAGAGAGAGAGAGAGAGAGAGAGAGAGCGATAGAGATAGAGAGATAAATAGAGAGAATAAATAGTTTTAGGCGTATCACACATGCGTATATAGTGTTTAATATTATAGTAATGATGAAACTGAGTCCAGATTCGTGTTCAGTTTGACTGAAAACCTTTAGGTACAAATTTTCATGAAATTCTGAGGTGTGGAAATTTTTCACGAAATTTTCAAGGGTGTCTCCTTAGATTTTTTTTCATGAAATCATGTTTTTCAAAATAACTCGAAAAGTAAGAGGTTTACGTAAAAAACATACGTAATAGTAAATATAGAGCAGGAGACGCCCGTTCCTTTGAGCTTTACTAGAATGTAATTGGAATGTAAGTAATGGAGATATTGATATATTTGTATTTTACACGAAACTTCTACTTAATTACATTTTTCTCCTAAACCAAAAGAGTAATTTACAAACGGATGACACCATCAGATAGAACTTGTCAAGCTGAACAACTTTGTTTCTATACATCTTTGTTGTAGGACTAATACTTTACTTGGAAAATGAATAAACTATTTTGGACTCAAATTCTGGTGGAAATCTTGGGCCCAAAAATTTCACGAATCCATTTTCATCACAAATCCACGAAAACTTATATTGAAGTTAAAGGTTTTGAAATTAATAATAATACATGTTAAGGAAGTGTTGCTGTTGGAGTAAATAAATATTAATAATTATAATAATAAATATTAATGATAAAAATAAATATTAATGATAAAAATAAATATTAATGATAAAAATAAATATTAATGATAAAAATATATATTAATGATAAAAATAAATATTGATGATAAAAAATAAATATTAATGATAAAAACAAATATTGATGATAAAAATAAATATTAATGATAAAAATAAATATTGATGATAAAAATAAATATTGATGATAAAAATAAATATTAATGATAAAAATATATATTAATGATAGAAAATAAATATTAATGATAAAAATATATTTAATGATAAAAAATAAATATTAATGATAAAAATATATATTAATGATAAAAATATATATTAATGATAAAAATATATATTAATGATAAAAATAAATATTAATGATAAAAATAAATATTAATGATAAAAATAAATATTAATGATAAAAATATATATTAATGATATAAAATAAATATTAATGATAAAAATATATATTAATGATAAAAATAAATATTAATGATAAAAATAAATATTAATGATAAAAATAAATATTAATGATAAAAATAAATATCAATGATAAAAATAAATATTGATGATAAAAATAAATATTAATGATAAAAATAAATATTGATGATAAAAATAAATATTGGTGATAAAAATAAATATTGGTGATAAAAATAAATATTGATGATAAAAATAAGTATTGGTGATAAAAATAAATATTGGTGATAAAAATAAATATTAATGATAAAAATAAATATTAATGATAAAAATAAATATTAATGATAAAAATATATATTAACGATAAAAATAAATATTGATGATAAAAAATAAATATTAATGATAAAAACAAATATTGATGATAAAAATAAATATTAATGATAAAAATATATATTGATGATAAAAATAAATATTAATGATAAAAATAAATATTGATGATAAAAATAAATATTGATGATAAAAATAAATATTAATGATAAAAATATATATTAATGATAAAAATATATATTAATGATAAAAATATATATTAATGATAAAAAAAAATTTTAATGATAAAAATAAATATTAATGATAAAAATATATATTAATGATAAAAATAAATATTAATGATAAAAATATATATTAATGATAAAAAATAAATATTAATGATAAAAATAAATATTAATGATAAAAATATATATTAATGATATATATAAATATTAATGATAAAAATATATATTAATGATAAAAATATATATTAATGATAAAAATATATATTAATGATAAAAATATATATTAATGATAAAAATATATATTAATGATAAAAATAAATATTAATGATAAAAATAAATATTAATGATAAAAATAAATAATAATGATAAAAATAAATATTAATGATAAAATATATATTAATGATAAAAATATATATTAATGATAAAAATATATATTAATGATAAAAATAAGTATTAATGATAAAAATAAATATTAATGATAAAAATATATATTAATGATAAAAATATATATTAATGATAAAAAATAAATATTAATGATAAAAATAAATATTAATGATAAAAATAAATATTAATGATAAAAATAAATATTAATGATAAAAATATATATTAATGATAAAAATAAATATTAATGATAAAAATAAATATTAATGATAAAAATAAATAATAATGATAAAAATAAATATTAATGATAAAAATAAATATTAATGCTAAAAATAAATAATAATGATAAAAATATATATTAATGATAAAAATATATATTAATGATAAAAATATATATTAATGATAAAAATATATATTATTATAAAAATAAGTATTAATGATAAAAATAAATATTAATGATAAAAATATATATTAATGATAAAAATATATATTAATGATAAAAAATAAATATTAATGATAAAAATAAATATTAATGATAAAAATATATATAATGATAAAAATAGATATTAGTGATAAAAATATATATTAATGATAAAAATATATATTAATGATAAAAATATATATTAATGATAAAAATATATATTAATGATAAAAATATAATTAATGATAAAAATAAATATTAATGATAAAAATATATATTATGATAAAAATATATATTAATGATAAAAATATATATTAATGATAAAAATATATATTAATGATAAAAATAAATATTAATGATAAAAATAAATATTAATGATTAAAAATATATATTAATGATAAAAATATATATTAATGATAAAAATATATATTAATGATAAAAATAAATATTAATGATAAAAATAAATATTAATGATAAAAATAAATATTAATGATAAAAATAAATATTAATGATAAAAATAAATATTAATGATAAAAATATATATTAATGATAAAAATATATATTAATGACAAAAATAAATATTAATGATAAAAATGAATATTAATGATAAAAATGAATATTAATGATAAAAATAAATATTAATGATAAAAATAAATATTAATGATAAAAATAAATAATAATGATAAAAATATATATTAATGATAAAAATATATATTAATGATAAAAATAAATATTAATAATAAAAATATATATTAATGATAAAAATAAATATTAATGATAAAAATAAATATTAATGATAAAAATATATATTAATGAAAAAAAATAAATATTAATGTTAAAAATAAATATTAATGATAAAAATAAATATTAATGATACAAATAAATAATAATGATAAAAATAAATAATAATGATAACAAAATAAATATTAATGATAAAAATAAATATTAATGATAAAAATAAATATTTATGATAAAAATAAGTATTAATGATAAAAATAAATATTAATGATAAAAATATATATTAATGATAAAAATATATATTAATGATAAAAAATAAATATTAATGATAAAAATAAATATTAATGATAAAAATATATATTAATGATAAAAATAGATATTAGTGATAAAAATATATATTAATGATAAAAATATATATTAATGATAAAAATATATATTAATGATAAAAATAAATATTAATGATAAAAATAAATATTAATGATAAAAATAATATTAATGATAAAAATAAAGTATTAATGATAAAAATAATATTAATGATAAAAATAAATATTAATGATAAAAATAAATATTAATGATAAAAATAAATATAATGATAAAAATAAATATTAATGATAAAAATATATATTAGTGATAAAAATATATATTAATGATAAAAATATATATTAATGATAAAAATATATATTAATGATAAAAATAAATATTAATGATAAAAATAAATATTAATGATTAAAATATATATTAATGATAAAAATATATATTAATGATAAAAATATATATTAATGATAAAAATAAATATTAATGATAAAAATAAATATTAATGATAAAAATAAATATTAATGATAAAAATAAATATTAATGATAAAAATAAATATTAATGATAAAAATATATATTAATGATAAAAATATATATTAATGACAAAAATAAATATTAATGATAAAAATGAATATTAATGATAAAAATGAATATTAATGATAAAAATAAATATTAATGATAAAAATAAATATTAATGATAAAAATAAATAATAATGATAAAAATATATATTAATGATAAAAATATATATTAATGATAAAAATAAATATTAATAATAAAAATATATATTAATGATAAAAATAAATATTAATGATAAAAATAAATATTAATGATAAAAATATATATTAATGAAAAAAAATAAATATTAATGTTAAAAATAAATATTAATGATAAAAATAAATATTAATGATACAAATAAATAATAATGATAAAAATAAATAATAATGATAACAAAATAAATATTAATGATAAAAATAAATATTAATGATAAAAATAAATATTAATGATAAAAATAAATATTAATGATAAAATAAATATTAATGATAAAAATAAATATTAATGATAAAAATAAATATTAATGATAAAAATAAATATTAATGATAAAAATAAATATTAATGATAAAAATAAATATTAATGATAAAAATAAATATTAATGATAAAAATAAATATTGATGATAAAAATAAATATTGATGATAAAAATAAATATTGATGATAAAAATAAATAATGATGATAAAAATAAATAATAATGATAAAAAATAAATATTAATGATGGGGAGGAGGAGGAGGAGGAGGAGGAGGAGGAGGAGGAGGAGGAGGAGGAGGAGGAAAGGTCATACAGGACATATAGAAGTAAGGTCGAACATTTGAAGGTCATTTTGATTACAAGTAGTTTAATAAGACAGATAAATAAAGGAGTAGGTAATTATAGAACACGATAGGATAGGATAAGATAGGATAGATATCAAAGTAGGTTAAGGATGTGTAGTGTGTAGGATATTAAGTTTGGTTTAATGTGTATATAAGAGATAAATCAATTCTCTCTCTCTCTCTCTCTCTCTCTCTCTCTCTCTCTCTCTCTCTCTCTCTCTCTCTCTCTCTCTCTCTCTCTCTCTCTCTCTCTCTCATAGATTTAACCACAAATGCGCACTACGGTCAACACACACACACACACACACACACACACACAGAAGTCCGTGCGTTAAAGAAGGACTCCTCTTCCTCTTCCTCGACCTCGTCCTCTCCTCTCCTCTCCTCTCCTCCTCCTCCTCCTCTTCCTCTTCCTTCTCGTTGGTACAGTAATATGTTGGCACTTAGTAACGTTGACCAATTCTTGCTCTATGGGGGAATGACCTCAATAGTAGAGAGAGAGAGAGAGAGAGAGAGAGAGAGAGAGAGAGAGAGAGAGAGAGAGAGAGAGAGAGAGAGAGAGAGAGAGAGAGAGAGAGAGAGAGAGAGAGATATTCCCCTCACGCCCCCCTTCTATTTCCCAGCAGTGAGGGAAGGAGTGTGAGGAGAATTTCAACCAGTGAGGTGATCAAATGAAGGACGGGATGATATAGGAGGAGGAGGAGGAGGAGGAGGAGGATAGCTTGCCTTTCATGTGTGTGTGTGTGTGTGTGTGTGTGTGTGTGTGTGTGTGTGTGTGTGTGTGTGTGTGTGTGTGTGTGTGTGTGTGTGTGTGTGTGTAAACAAATTGTAAGGCTTCTCGTTCTTCCTCTTCCTCTCTTCCTTCCTTCCTTCCTCCCTTCCTTTGTTGTCTTTTGCTATCAACCTTTACACGATCCACTTGTATATTCTCTCTCTCTCTCTCTCTCTCTCTCTCTCTCTCTCTCTCTCTCTCTCTCTCTCTCTCTCTCTCTCTCTCTCTCTCTGAGCCAGGCAACTTTATAATCACTGGCGCACCTAGCAACACACACACACACACACACACACACACACACACACACACACACACACACACACACACAGCAAGATATGGAGTTTGCTAATTAGTCATAGAGACGTATAAGTAATAATAATAATAATAATAATAATAATAATAATAATAATAACAATAATAATAATAATAATAATAATAGTAACAATAATAACAATAACAATAATAATAATAACGGTAATAAAAACAATAACACTAACAATAAAGTACAATACATAAGAGAAATAATAGTAACAGCACTCCATGGGTTTGACAAAGATGTACGACAATGTCTATCATGGTACGATGAAGGCGATGCGTTATTGAGCCTGAGAAGCTGTTGTATTTTTATCCCTCCTTGTAAAACATGAATGACAAAGCGACAGAAGAGGAGGAGGAGGAGGAGGAGGAGGAGGAGGAGGAGGAGGAGGAGGAAAAAAGAGTAAAAATGTAAAGATGAAAATTATATCTGTCAGTAAAACACGAAGAAGGAAAGGAAGACAAAGTAAGAATAGGAAAGGAAGAAGAAAGAGAAGGAAAAACAGAGAGAAATCTTCAACACAAACATAGTGATAGTGATAATAATAATAATAATAATAATAATAATAATAATATACAACAATACCAAAAATAAATCCTCTTTCCATTACCTTCGACAAAAAAAAATAAAATAGATAAACTAAGTATAAGAGTAAGGAAGTTAATAAACAAAAGACGTATATAAACAAGTTAAAATTTGACAGTAACAGCAAAAGCATAATATTTCCACTGGACATCGATTAGGTTATATTTACAGCCAAGGTCTTAACTGTCCTCTCTCTCTCTCTCTCTCTCTCTCTCTCTCTCTCTCTCTCTCTCTCTCTCTCTCTCTCTCTCTCTCTCTCTCTCTCTCTCTCTCTCTCTTTCTTACACCCACAACAAGGTCTCTCACACTCTCAAGTTTCACTGCTTCAAAGTTTTCCTCAAAG
>JAPQNM010000036.1:1001118-1026118 GCA_029783475.1 Metacarcinus magister
AGAATCCAGATGTACAACAGATAATAATAATGAAAATAACAATCACAATCACTACGATAATGATGATAGATAAACATATATTCACCTATTAACCTAGAAATAAAACAGGTGCCATTGTAAAATAAGACTGCAGATGTTCACCAGGTAAACTCAGCCATTTAAATAGACCGTAACAGTGATGTAACCTCGACACCTTCCTACACGTCAAACAACAACCACGTGAATGCAGGGAGTAACTAGGGCGGCGTTAGACCGAAGCCAATCTGTGGAAATTGTTTAAAGGAGGAAGAGAGGAAACTATTTTACCTTTTTTCACTGGTTATCTGACCTACATCGCCTTTATTACGAGGGGAAACACACTACACTGACATATGAGAGAGAGAGAGAGAGAGAGAGAGAGAGAGAGAGAGAGAGAGAGAGAGAGAGAGAGAGAGAGAGAGAGAGAGAGAGATGCTTTCAAAATTACATCTTTATACATCTATTCAACACACACACACACACACACACACACACACACACACACACACACACACACACACACACACACACACACACACACACACACACACACGCACACACAAGCACGCACACTTCCTGGAATTGATAGACATGTAAAAGGAGTAGGAGACAAGATAACGGAGTAAAGGAGAGAGGAAGGAGGGAAGGAAAGAAGGAAGGAAGAGAGGGAGGGAAGGAGGGAGGAAGAGGAGGGAGGGAGAGAGGGAAGCATACTAAAAATGTTGAGAGAGAGAGAGAGAGAGAGAGAGAGAGAGAGAGAGAGAGAGAGAGAGAGAGAGAGAGAGAGAGAGAGAGAGAGAGAGAGAGAGAGAGAGAAAGAATGAAACAAACAGAGGAACAAAACAGAGGAAGGACGAAACAAAGAATAAGAAAAACGGAAATATAAATAGAACAGAAAGAAAGAGATGATAAAGTGGTAAGGAAAGGGAAGGAAGGAGAGTGCAGGAAGGAAATAAAGATAAAAGGAAGGAAACACAGGAAGGGAAGAGATAACGAAAGCAGAACGGAAGGAAGGAAGGAAGGAATAGAGAAAGAGAGGAACAGGAAACTAAAGGAAGACATTACACGAGAGAGAGAGAGAGAGAGAGAGAGAGAGAGAGAGAGAGAGAGAGAGAGAGAGAGAGAGAGAGAGAGAGAGAGAGAGAGAGAGAGAGAACTAATAAAAAAAGGAGATAACGTAAAAGAAATAGATAAGGGAAAAAAAATTACAACAAAAAATAAAATAAAGTAAACAAACAAATTAAATAAAACTCATAATAGATAGAAACGAAAATGGAATGAAGAGAGAAAGAAAGAAAGAAAGGAAGGAAGGAGGAAAGAAGAAGAGAAGTAATAAGGAGATGAAGGAAGGAGATAACTTGAACTGTGTCCCGTGACCTAGTTGTCCTCCTCCTCCTCCTCCTCCACCTCCTCCTCCTCCTCCTCCTCGTATATCAGAACTCACTTAAAGATGCTGAGTCATCATCTTATGTACGTAGAAAGCACAATCTCATTCCACACACACACACACACACACACACACACACACACACACACACACACACGATTTTTATTTGTCATTGATAGAAAAATTGTGTCAACTTTGTATTTTTTTTTATTTATTTTCCATATGTTTTATATTTTATTATTTTTTCTCTACCTTTTCTCTTTTCTCTTTCTCTTCCATATTTTGTTTTGAATTTATTTTTATTTTATTTTTATTTCTTTCCGTGTTACGTTCCGATGTGTTTTTGTTTATATTTTTCAACTTTATTTCATTTTAGTTACACGTCTATTTTTCTTTTATATTGTAAAGTCAGACAAATCTCTCTCTCTCTCTCTCTCTCTCTCTCTCTCTCTCTCTCTCTCTCTCTCTCTCTCTCTCTCTCTCTCTCAAAACATAGTGTACTAGACGGTAATAAATCCCTTCCTTCCTCATTATAAGTGCACATTAACACTGAATCATACTGGGCGAAGCTAAATTCTTGTCACTCTCAAGTTAATTAATAGGATACCGGAGCGAGGTAGGAACACAAGTAGAGATTATATAGATACCTTAACTTATCCCTATTAATAAACAAGTGCGTGAATGATAACGTTAATAATCGTGTAATATATTTAGCACAAGACTACTATACTACTACTACTACTACTACTACTACTACTACTACTACTACTACTACTACTACTACTACTACAACTACTACCTGTTTTTAATGCAGGTAAACAGACGCTAAAAATAGCATATAAAGACTTTCTAGTACAAGTAAATAAAAAAAATGAGGCTTTGTACACATCAGAGCTACACATGGTAAGAGAGAGAGAGAGAGAGAGAGAGAGAGAGAGAGAGAGAGAGAGAGAGAGAGAGAGAGAGAGAGAGAGAGAGAGAGAGAGAAAGAGATCACAGTAATGTCAACGTGATCATATGTTGGTTCACGTGGCTAAGGGCGTGACGATAGGTAAGGTAAGTGTTATGAGGAGAAGGAGGAGGAGGAGGAGAAGGAGGAGGAGGAGGGAGGGGGAGAAGAAGTGAAGAATGGTGGGGGCATCATATCTCTCTCTCTCTCTCTCTCTCTCTCTCTCTCTCTCTCTCTCTCTCTCTCTCTCTCTCTCTCTCTCTCTCTTTCTCTCTTTCAAAACTCCCCCTCCTTGCCCCATCCCAATCCTCCTCCTCCTCCCCCTCCTCAGGTTCAAACACCTCCCCCACAATCTCCTCCTCCTCCTCCTCCTCCTCGTCATCTTACCTTTGCACTTTTCCTCCGAACCCTCTGCTCACACGAGCCTCCTCCTCCCCCACCTCAAACCTTCACTCAACCTTCTTCTTATTTATTCATCTATCTACATGTTTATTCATTTACTTCCTTTTTTTTGTGTGTGTGTCTTCCCTAGCTTGCCACGCCTCCTCTCTCCCCTGACCCCACTCTCCTCCCTCTTCATTAGGTGGGAATGGCCTCTATCTCTACCTCTCTGTGATAACGATTAGATAGCATTAGTGGTTTGTACTGCACATGCCCGAGTCTTGTATGTATAAGTGATAGCACACATGCGCCTACACGAGGATTTAGTAGCCGTAGTAGTAGTAGTAGTAGTAGTAGTAGTAGTAGTAGTAGTAGTAGTAGTAGTAGTAGTAGTAGTAGTAGTAGTAGTAGTAGAAGTAGTAGTATAATGATAATAATAATAAGTACGATACAAACAGTAATGATAATAACCGGATGAAAGCTGTTTTACACATCCACCCACACCCACACGCACACGCACACGCACACACACACACAGAGGAGAACCGTGAACACCTGTGACATACATATGTGCGTACAGAGTTTACATACACTACACACATAGGGCTTACTAGCGGAATAAACATAAGTAGGCGGTGAAAGTGTACATGTGTGTGTGTGTGTGTGTGTGTGTGTGTGTGCTTTACGGTTCATCTGGATAAATTATTAGGATTAATTTTCCGCCTGAATTTCGCTTCTGAAATATATCGCGTCGTATATTTTTCCTCGTGACTTCTAACTTGACGTAGGTCGACCGTGCACCCTACATTCGCTACTCTAAAAACGTTACATCCAATTTCTCTCTCTCTCTCTCTCTCTCTCTCTCTCTCTCTCTCTCTCTCTCTCTCTCTCTCTCTCTCTCTCTCTCTCTCTCTCTCTTTCAGCACAATATACAAAGACTTATCAAATTTTTTCGAAACTCGTTTTCCGCCACATTCTTCCATTTTCCACTAAATTAGGTTAAAGTTACTCTTCATTCTTCCTCTCTTCCACTGACTGGCGTATCTCCACCTCCCAGACGTTGTTTAAGCTGCCATCCTTTTGCTCTTCCCTCAATGGTCTTAGATGAAACGCTGCTTGGATAAATGCTAACTATATTTTCATATTGTCCACTTCCTCTCGTCTTTCTCTTTTGAAGTTATTCAAGGTGCTTAAAAGTTTTTTTTCTAAAGAGCGAGACAGGAAATGATAATATAACATATTTTCCTTCCTTGCCGCTCTCTCTTTCTCTCGCTCTCCCTCCCTTTCTCCATCTCTATCTCTCTCTCTCTCTCCCCATCGACCACACACCTCCTCTCGTCCGCCCTCCCGCCACCCGCTAAGGCTTGAGTTGTCATGTATACGTGGTGCCAGCCAGCGCGGTCCAACATGTCGTACAGCCACTAACCATTCCACGTGAATTCACAGCAACCTGTTTTCAACCCCGATGCCCCTCGAGGGTATGTGAGTAGGGCGTATGTGAAGAGCAGCGGCAGCGTGTCGCTCGTAACTTGGCAGCTCGTGTTGGTGAACGGTGGGAGGGGAAGGAAGAGTGACGGCTGGCGGCGGACAGCCTGCTCTCCTCCCTCGCTGGTGGGTTGGGCTGGGCTGGTTGTGGGTGCGGGACTGCCTGGTCTAACACAAGCCCAGAAAGTAGCTTAATATCGCCACGGAAGGTCACAAACGCGCCTCGTGTGACAGTGGTGTGTTTGCATCATCAGTCAGCACGCGAAGCTCAAGTACTGTCAGTCTTCAATCACCTCTTAGATCTTGGTGCGTATCTCTCCTTTATTTCAACCCACCGCATGTTCTTTGATGTGTTTTTGTTGAGCGAGGTGAAAGTGTCTTGGTAGAGAGAAACGTGTTTAAGTGAATGCCTGGCGGGGTTGGGAGACCACGAGGGAGGGAGCAGGACGGGCGCCAAGGCCAGAGGCAAGTTTGTCACGTACACAAAAGTGGGGAGTGCGTACAGCTGATACTCCCTCCCACCTCGTAGCTGCTTACTGATACAATACTTGCTACGTCATGCGATACTTCCCTTCACCACGTGGTAGGACATCAATGTTTACTAACTACTTAACTGCGAAAACATGTTTGGCCACGCGAAACAAACTCTGACGACTTCTATGAACTGAAATCTATAACAACATTAATATCTATTCTTCTCAGCTTCATTTGCTGTTTCAGTCTGTCAATACTACACATTTAAAACTATACTAGATAAATTAGTATATATAATAATAATAATAATATAAGTTTCCTCTGTCTCCTACGTAGTGTTGCTGTGGAGGTCTTACTGGGAACCTTTACACTGATTAAAACAACATTCAAATACTTGCTTTTCTAGACATAACTGTGACGATCTGCCTGAAAGTTAACAATCAATAACATTTCTCCCATATGTCTGTCTGTGGATGCTTGATACCTTCTCTTCGCGTGTTTAACTATCCCTGAAGGTCTTTGTGGATGACTGGTATTGTTTCGTCAGTGTGTTTTGTATGTTTGCATTCTTCAGCTCGACACCATCCTACTGCACTGTCTCGATAACAACATTATCATAGGTTGCGAAACGATCTGAGAGTTGTGTGTCGCGGCGCAATGCTGGCAAGTTAAGGCCAAGGAAGGGATGAATTTTGTAAGATACCGCAGCGACCTATGAAACGAGAGAGAGAGAGAGAGAGAGAGAGAGAGAGAGAGAGAGAGAGAGAGAGAGAGAGAGAGAGAGAGAGAGAGAGAGAGAGAGAGAGAGGAAAAAACAAAACAAAATCTGTACTACCGAAAAATTCCAACTCATTTTAAGGGTGAGAATATTGATAGTGACATTTAAGGACTAACGTATTTTGTCCTTGATATGATCGTAAAAAATATATCGAGAAATACTACCTTACAACTACTACGCAATGTAACCAATCTTCACTAATTCTTAAAACACCATTAAAAAAGAGCAAGTAATTAGTACCCTGTTTAACAATACCACAAAGAAAACGTAAAATCTCAACACCAATGCACTGAAATAACATTATCACTCTTATAACCTTATGAAAACAGCAAGGGAGCAATCGTTAAGACAAAATATCAATAATCAATGACGCTAACAACCCTTAACAAGCAATCACATCAACAGCATCGTGTCTGTAACAAGCAGGAAGGACACGGGCATCACCAGGAACACATGATAGGTAATTTTCCTGCCATTACCGTTCATAGGTCACTTGTTATCACTGTAAGCCTAGAACGTATAGCCATATCACGGACCTGACAAGGCACACGTAGGAAGAGGAAGTCAATAGGTTTCATGAACGTAAATAACCGGTGACGTTAATATTACTACTTGTTCCGTTGTGTATATACTCTCTCTCTCTCTCTCTCTCTCTCTCTCTCTCTCTCTCTCTCTCTCTCTGTGCTGTGGGAATGTGATGTGAATTGGCTATTGTGGCGAGTTATCTAAATTGGATGAACTGATAATGAAAGCAATTGTGTTTACTCAGTGTCCGTAACAACGATAATAGTAGTAGTCGTAGTAGTAAAAATTAAAGGTTTATCAAGGAAACTACGTAACTGTCCACAAACATATAACATCACTGTAGCAGAAAACATACTTATAACACTAATATAACTACAGAGGAAGGACTTTGAACTCGAGTCGCAATTAGGTGGTGGTGGTGGTGTAGGCGGTGACGGGCGGAACGTGGCGAGAGGCATGTAACCGAGCAGTCCATTCTAGGGTTATAGAGAACGAAGCCAACCAGACAACACATAGGACTGTGATAGACGCTACAGTGAGTCTTGTAGCGCGGGAGGGAAAGAGAAACTGATTGGTGAATGGTTAGGTGAAACTAAACTTACAATCTTTTTTCTTCTTTTTTTTGTGTGTGTGGGTGTGAGGTCAGTTTTTTTTTTTTTCTCTAATTATATCGATTATTTTTCCAATCATATTAGTCTCGTAAACGTCAAATGATGCCTCATGTATATATGTATGTATGTACGTGAGATAAATATTAATTAACACACCATCCACATAGTATCAACACACTCTGTATTCACCTGACACAATGTAAGGACGTGATGCGTAGCTATGTGTATTGATGATCTCCCTACAACCTATTCATACATATCAACACCTCTCCCTCCCTCTCTGGATTCAATTATCACCTCCACCACCACCTAGGCTCGTGCTTGGCGAGGCTCCTCTCCCCACTGCAAAGACTCGTAAGCCGTAGACAAGGGGATGCAAAGGAACAGTAAATATGACTTTTGCAATCAATACCTCGTTGAGAGAGCTAAAGAAAGAATCTCGGTTGCTCGACGACCTCTCTCTCTCTCTCTCTCTCTCTCTCTCTCTCTCTCTCTCTCTCTCTCTCTCTCTCTCTCTCTCTCTCTCTCTCTCTCTCTCTCTCTGACTGCAGCACATTCTTCAACGGTAAAACAACCATTCATTGCATCGGTCCACCTGCTTCGTAACTTCAGTAAAACTCACTGACTTTATTGAATGGGTAACGGGCGTGGTGCTACATTTTTTCTATCTTTCTTTCTTTCTCTTTGTTATTCTTCCCTATATCATCATTGTTTTCCTTTGTTTCGCATTATTCTTTACTTTGTTTCATTTTTCCGTCTCCTCCTCCTTCTCCTGCTTCGTTTCTTCATCGATATCTATTTATATCCTAAATCAATCTTCTCTTCCCTCCTTATACATGTAACTATGTAGTATCCAATCATGCGTCCTTATATACTATTCAATTCTATTATAGGAACCATAATATGTTTTGTCACACTTGTATCATTTCAATTTTTTCTCGTAACTTATCGTTGTTAATAATAATAATAAGCTTGCTGCATGTATAACTAACTATGTGTACCTTGTATATTGTTATCGTATTCTAGATGTACGATGATCCACAATAATTTCTAGCAAGTCATGTCTAGCTACCTTCCCTGCCATAGCAATTGCTACGTGTTCTCCATGTCGATTAAATGCAATATAAGAATCAGTAGTTTCTTCTCATGTACAGAGTATGCAAGATGACCACGCTCACATCCACACCTCCACACCCACACCCACACCCACACACATAAAGGGGGTGGCATTCCCCTCCTTGACTCGTATTTGTCAAGTGAAGCACATTGGGGTTCCGAAGCCGTCCTGCTCGAAGCCTTTAAGTTGGGAAGCAAACACTGACTTGAGAGACTCGACCCTGAGGAGGAGGAGGAGGAGGAGGGGGAGGAGGGGGAAGAGAGAGAGAGAGAGAGAGAGAGAGAGAGAGAGAGAGAGAGAGAGAGAGAGAGAGAGAGAGAGAGAGAATAATAACTGCATTTCCTTTCGCAATATAATCATTGAACCACACATTTCCTTCCACCGTCAGATTACAAGTTATAATGAGCAGCAGACTAAGCATTACAAACACGCACACGCACACACACACACGCACACGCACACGCACGCACACGCACACACACACACACACACACACACACACACACAGGCGTCCTTAAATATATGCTAACTCCCCTTTCCTCCGTTTTCATTAATACAGGAACGTCAGTAGTATCCTGAAGGTGGTGACTGCTTTTACCCCATGATGTAATAGGGTGAATCATACGTAAGAGGTATTACGGATATAGAATGGTGGTGTAATCAGACTCTTAAGACTTTGAAGTGTGAAAGGCAGTGATTTGCTAAGTGGAAACAATTTTCTTTATACCTTCAATTAAGAAGTTAAAAAAAAAAGAAGTTATATAATCCTTACTTTTGAAGACTTAAAGAAGAATATAAAAAAAAGCTATTCGATGAAGTTTTGATTTTTTTTGTGCGGTAAAAAAATTATTAAGCTATGCAGTAAGCTTTCGTGAATAATGCATTAGTCACCCAGGTAGACGTGCTATAAATATAGTAACCTGGTCGCACCTCAATACTTCCCTCAGTGCACCTTTATTAAAAGTAGTGTCACACTTCTAGATACGTCATTGTTTTTCACTGCGCGTCGTGTTTACAAACCGCACTGGTGTGTAGTGTTTATATTATCATATTCAGACTTTATGTTTAATTGATAAAGAGGAGGAAACAAGAGACAATCAACAGCATGAAGATGACTGTACGTTTTGAAGGTGACCTCTCTTTCTCTTTCTCTCTCTCTCTCTCTCTCTCTCTCTCTCTCTCTCTCTCTCTCTCTCTCTCTCTCTCTCTCTCTCTCTCTCTCTCTCTCTCTCTCTCTCTCTCTCTCTCCACTTCCTTATTTACGCTTCCACCCTACCTCCTCGCTTCACTTCCTCTGCCCCCCTTTCGAACACGTCATTATCTTTCTCGCTTTTTTCCTTCCTTCTTCCTTCATCCTCAGACCACCTCTTTTTCTTTTTCTAACGTACTCATCTCGTTTAATCCTAACCTCAGTCTATCCGAAACACAGTCTCCAGAAATATTTAAAGTTTCATATATATATTTAGTCAGACTTGCCAAGGACTGACTGAAATATGTCTAAAAATAATACCTACTCTTGCCACTGGAGGAAGTTTCAAAAGGAGTTGAAATGTTTTTTTCTCTTTCCTTCCCTCTCCCTTCCTCCTAGCACTTGTTATCCTTTTGTAGTGGTGTTGATAGATGAGGCTGGGTCAAGGCGAGGGTGAATGAGTGCAAACCAGTGGTAATGAGATACAGTGAATAATAATGAATGAAACCATTACAATAAGATGTGGCCGCTCGATAGCAAGCAGCTTAAAAAGACGCGTCAAAAGCTAATATCCTGTGATTAACATTTCACTCCAACTCTATCTATTGCAGTGTTATGATATATTGTACCCGAGTCGTTTCGCTTCGCATGTTTGACTGCAAGTTCAGATAATATGAATAGGAATCTTCACATGTTCTTAGAAATGGTTGAGCGTACATGTTGCTTGATTTTATAACGCTTGTATCGATTTTAGAGTGGCAGTGACGTCATGACTTGCACCCAGGCTGTCATACGCTGCCCTCACCCACTGGACGGTAGCTAAGTGAGTGACCTAATTGCTAGATTACAAGACATCATCAGAAGTGTGACATTACCGGAGCGGGCGTACACTTACCCCCCCTTTCACCCCACGTTGAGTTGCCAAGAATGCCAGGTTGGCTGGCCGCCGCGCTGCCAAGCGTTACTTCATGCGTCCGCCAGCCCCGCGTCACGATCACATGCCGGTCCGCTATATATACTCGCTGCGAGAAGTGTTGGCTTCTCAGTCGATTACGAGATTTTCCCAAGAGGCTACGCTACCTGTATCTGTGGGATTAACACTACTTTCGTTGTAGCGCTGTACTCTAACTCACGAGAACCAATTCACAACGACACGCACCCTACACCGAGACTTTCTCATCAGTTTATAACCTGCACGTTCAACCAGTATTTAATAAAGAGGTGTTCGCAAGCCCCATTACATCCTACTGTGCAGACCTGTAACGTTACATCCAGCAGTACAGTAACACGGTACGCGGGGCGGCGCCCTAGTTGGGGCCGCGCGGGAACTGTCAATCCTGAACCCTTGCTAACTCTGCCTACGCAAGCCGTCCATAGGCAGACACTTCTGAAGCAGAGAGGCCGTGTGTGCGTTCTGCGTTTCCTTTATACACGTTTGGACGCCCGCCAGATAAACCGTAGCCATGATGCAAGTTAGCACTCTGTACGCGCAGTCTCTGGAGAGGCAGCTGGTGTCTCGCCGCTCCCAACTCATCCACAACCTTTCCCGCTCTAGCTGTGGTGGCCAGGTTGACCCCATGCGACAGGCCGCAGACCATCCAACACTGGACCCACTCCCGCCGCAACGCCCGCATCACAAAAGGAACGACGATCATGACTCAAAAGAGTGCACAGACCGCCTGTGTCGCCTTCCCTCCCAGAACCGCGGCGGACACTTGCTAGGCTCTCCTCGGCGACACAGCGCCTCGGCCGCCGTCGTGTCTGCTGCCCGCCTGACTCAGTCCACTGGTAATCTTACAGTGCAGTCCGATCTCTCTCTGCTTAAGAAGAAGGACATCGATCAAGCCTCCGCATCCTTTTTTCTGCCAAGCTCCCCAGTCATGGATAAGAAAGCCGCTAAGAAAGCCAAGGAGAAGGAGAAGAAGGAAGCCAAGAAGATGCCCTCCAACTTCATGCTGCTGACCTCCTGGTTTACCCGCCAGAACTGTGAGAAGCTGCTGTCACAGGTCCGATCTGGGGACATCTTTGAATTCAACATCAAACTGCATCATCACTGGGGCATCGCCATCCTCCCCAAAAACAAAAGTAAGTGTCTCATGTGTGTACCCTAAGAGAGAGAGAGAGAGAGAGAGAGAGAGAGAGAGAGAGAGAGAGAGAGAGAGAGAGAGAGAGAGAATAGTTCCGCTTTTGTAGAATAATTTTTTGTTTTGTTTTCTTTTGAGCACTGACATGTACTAACACACACACACACACGCACACACACACACACACACACACACACACACACACACACACACACACACACACACACACACACACACACATTAGCAGTGTTTGTGTACCTTCAGGCATACAAGCGTAACACAACAAACACCTTCACACCACCATCACCCCTTCCCCACCCCCATCATCATCACCCAGCCACTCTATTATCACTCTGCCAGAACCAAGACACTGGCACACACATGTCTATAGCATGTTGATATTCACTCTGATCAATCTCGTGACGTCTGATGAAAAAAATAAAATAAAAAGTAAATGATGACCTAAACCAGCTATATTTAATTTGAGGTTACTAGAATGAAGAGTGAATAATAATAATAATTCTATAGGGCAAAATATGTACACGTTTTTGGGAGAATGATCTGGCAAAGTTTATCGATTGACACACACACACACACACACGTTGTTTTGTGTACGTGTAGGAATGTGGTATTCTGGGAGACGAACACACACACACACACACACACACACACACACACACACACACACACACACACACACTCTGACGGATACCTCTGTAATTTACTGTAACCTAAGAATAAACTTGCGACGTTCACTCATTCTAATATGACGATGTATTTAACTCAAAATATGTAATCTAATTCTCTTTTTTTAACGCCAAATAACAAAACATCACAAATGCGTCACCTCACCACGGACAAAAAATTGTAGGAAAAAATCGAACAAAGTACTCTACGACCTCTTCTCTATGGTCTGTCCTCTCCCCTCTCCATCCCTCCCTCCCTTCATTCCGCCCCAGGCCCTAGGCTCCTCTATCTCTCCTTCTTCCCTTTTGTGCTGGGTTAATTCGCTTGGCTTAGTTCTTCGCTCCGTGTCACAAAACTTCACTCATAACAAATCCCACTTCTTAATCGTAACACACAGTGATATAGAGCTTAAAAACACCTTGCAGATAAATATTTGGGAAATCATCCGATATTCAAAGTAATTAGTAGTGTTTTTCGAATTATCACGTATATATTTACAGCTATTTCGTTCTATTAGAAAGTTGTGTGAGCGGATGCATACGGTAGCCTGGTGGTGGTGGTGAATCACTCAGGCGGGAAGGAAGAGTGATGCGGAGGGCAGGAGGGAGTGAAGCGAGGCATGACTACATGAAAACAGCGGTCATCGTCTCTCTTGAACCTTGCCCTTCCTCAATAGTAGTAATAGTAGATCAGGGACACGGTGGTATAGTAGTAGTGGCAATAAACGTGTAGCTATATGTATAAGTGGAAAAGTATGTTTTTATTTCATGTCAGTTTTCACCGCTCGCTGGAGGTGTAACGGTAATAAAGTCACGTGTACAATATACCTCCCTCCCTCCTCTGAACCTCTCTACACGTGTGACAGCCTTACAGACCTGTCCTGCCGCTTTTGAGTGTTGCCATATCGCTGCCACTGCCACTGCCACTACCACTGCATCCTCTCCTCCGAGTTTCTAAGTCACTATCCCCCCGAGCTCGGTCACTCCTCTGTCGCCCCGCCGTTCATTTCAATACCCCCGTCACACTGTCTGTTACCATGGCAAGCATTGGAACCAGACAACTACACGTGACCATTAGTTCAGTGTCCGCACCGTGACACACACATACTGCACCACATGGCAACCATTATCAAGGCCGTACCAAATCAGGAGGAAGGGAGGCGGGAAAGCAGAGGCAGTTGACAGATGAAATTCACGAGAAAAATGTTTCAGGACAAACGGGAGGGCCAGTTATTATTATCAGCTAGTGGTTATTAGTTATTATTAGCTATTATTATTCACAAGAATACCTAATATTCTTAGTGAATGCCCGGATATAGCCATGGAATAAGTAGGAACTGGTTTAAACTGGATATCAGACGCACCCCAACACTGCCTGGTAGCTCAGTGGTAACGTTCCGGTCGGTCACTCGGCAGGCTGAGGTTCGCGCTTCCCTCAAGGTGCAAAGTTTTCACTGACGATCGAGCAGTTACTGTCCTCCTTCAGCAAGAGGACGGGTATGTATGGTGTATGAAAAATCACAGCCTTACCCATAGATCGGACAATATGAACTCTTAATTAAGCTCTTCTCCAGGAGGGTAATGGCTGGTGATCACGAATCTAGCAGGTAATCCTCAAGACGCACATTCATATCCCCACACATTGATCACCGATCTTCAACCACCCACACACCACCACCACACGTGTTAACGCTTAAATACCATTTTTTCAACCTTTCCAACATCTCTACACCTGCATTCATGATCTAACATTCCTCCTCATTTTTCTCATCATCAAACTTCATCATTACCACCCAATTACGATACACACAAACGTAACATTAATGCCGTCACTAAATAACACCCGCCTCCTCTTCTTCCCCAGAGCCTAGTCTTGCTACACTTGAACTCGCTCATCTGCTTCGTGATAAGGATGGCCGGCAGCGAGCAGTCCGTCAACCCCTGAAGGATTACTGGCATGAGGGTGTCACCGCAAGGATCAACAACTCCAGGGATGTACATAAGCCACCTTTGCCCGCCGGAGAAGTAACGTCTACTGCACTTAAGGTATGTACATTAATTGAAGTAAATAGCTGTTTTACATGACGTCATTTTGGGGGAATTCAAAGCACTGGATCTATATTGATTATTTTAGTTATTTATCATTATTATCGAGGTTTTAGTGTAGTGAAATTATATTTTTATTTTATTTTTGTTTTGTCTTCGTCATCACATATTCACTGTTACTGTACTATTGACTGTGTGTGTGTGTGTGTGTGTGTGTGTGTGTGGAGGGGGTAGAGGTGGGAGGGGATCGTGGTGGTTGGTTGCCCTAATGAATAATAATACTGCAATATATTTACCCTGACTTAAGCTGATTAAATCTGTTCACTCTCCTCGTTCCCTGTTACTCCCTTGAAAATTATTGACTGATCGATTATTATTATTTTATTATTATTATTATTTTTATTATTATTATTATATAGCCCTGAGATGGGGGCTGCAAGAATGCTACCACCGTATTCCCTGCTGGTCGTTAAAGGCGACCAAAAGGGACGTCCGTCCTTTCTGTCTTTTCTGGGAAGCCCCTTCTCTGTATTCTCTCCTACGAAAAGACAAGGCACAGATGGGGAGGGGAGAGTAATGTCTTCCCGAACCCTAATCACCTTGTCTTGGCTACCTCCCTTTAAGGGGGATATAAGCCAGGTATATAGATAGATATATATTATTAGTATTAATTTGCTTTAACAATAGTGCTTATGCGGCACCGAACTCCTCAAAAAAGAGAAAAACAATACTGTAATGGCTTTGATCCACAACTGAGAAGTATGCTGAATATAGTAGATATCAATAATAATTACTATACATATTACTTTTAAATGTCATTGAAAAGCTCCTGATTCTACTAATTGTTTGGAAAAGTTACTGATATACTGTAAAACTTGCTAACACTAATCACTCATAATGCATAATAATTAATGACTCCCTCCCTTTCCTCCCACTCCAGCTGATCGTGCAGCCATACAGGGTGTGGCAAAACTCTGAGCAAATGGTGGTGTCGTGCAGGTATGGGGATGGACAGCGGGCACGCCAGCTTAGTGACGCAGCCAGGTGAGTGTGTGTGTGCTCTTCTCATACCTGCCCTAATTATTAATCTCACTGCTTTATTGATCACGTGTCTCCCTCCCTCCCTCCCTTTCATCACTTCCTCCCCCTATCCCTCCCTTCCCTTCCTTTTTAGTCCCCATCACCGACCCTGCTCCATATAATTATCTCCGCCTCTTGTAGGTGTCCCATATTCTTATCTACTTCCCTTCTCTCCTATCCACTTCACTACTATATCTAGGTAGAGATAGACTCTTTTTTTATGAACTTGAAAAAATAATAGTAAATGGTTGAAAAATATTGATTTATAGGTTTTTCAATGGATGAATTACTAAATGGTATTTAGTGTGTTGTATATTCTGTATACATAGTATGTATATCTTAATGGAAGGTGTGTATTAGGTGTTGGGGCTGGCTGTGTGAATTAACAATTGTATTTTGTATGTTTGTGTTGATTGAGGTGTAGATGTGGTGTTATTAATTGTTGTGTAGCTAATGAAGTCAGAGAGAGAGAGAGAGAGAGAGAGAGAGAGAGAGAGAGAGAGAGAGAGAGAGAGAGAGAGAGAGAGAGAGAGAGAGAGAGAGTGTGTGTGTGAAATGGAAATGCAAAGTTTCTCCATCCATAAAGTTAAGAAAATCTCATCAAACTCTAATGGAATAAGTTTTACTCGAATCACTAACTCGTCAGGGTGAAGGGAGGGAAGGAAGGAAGGACTTAGGAACTTAAGGAGTGTAAAGTACGGTATTGAGTTGCACTGGAGAAGTTTAGCTCAGCAGATGAAGTACTCAGCCACTTGTGTTGGGTCACTGTCCTTTCACACCCAGCCAAAGTATCAGATAAAAACTAGACATGTGTGTGGGTGTGTGGGTGTGTGTGTGTGTGTGTGTGTGTGTTCCTTCAGTGAGTCAATATAATAACTTAATGAGATAGTATTATATTAAGATTAAAAACATCAAACTGTACAAAATAACCTTTACTCCCACAATGCAAGGAGGTGGTTGTTGCAATGGTAAGACTTCACTATGCAGCCCACACTTGTGCCTAATTAGTATTTCATCCTTGAATAGTTTGATTCTCTTCAAGACCACACCTGTGCTTAATTAACCTACCTTTCTTTACTTCAGGTGGGGATCGCTGAGCAAGTGTGTTGGGCTGTGGCTCACCCTCACCTCCTCGACGCACACTTCCCCGACAGGCTCTCCAGGACCACTCAGGAAAAGAACTGTCTCGGTCAACTTCTGAGTGCAACAGCAAGTTTCCCATCAGTCTGGGGAAACAAGATAAGAGCTGGTCATTTGTTATGCACATCATTGATGCATGTGTTGGTACAAGTCCTTACGTTGGATGGGTTTTTATTCTATTTATGTCATGAGAACACCATAGACCCAGAGCAGCATCTTAGGGATTGAGATGTTTTTGGAAGTGACATAAATATGGTAAAAATAGCACATGAATGAGGACTTGGGTCATCTTAATGAGTTTCAAATTCTTTCTTGTTCAATGATTTAAAACTAACTACAAAATAGTCTCTATTTTGAACCATAAATTATATTTTGGATTATTCAGTAAGGTGAAGAGTTCCATGGATATTTTTTTGCACAGATGTGGAAGTTTACTCTACAGTGGTTATGGAAACGATTGTATCTAATCTGTACGTGTGTTTCAGCATTGCACAGAAAGATGCGGTTAGTTTTTGAGAATGTTAATGTGCTTTGTGTCATGTTAAATAATGACCCAAGGGAGAGTGCAGTGAACAGGTGATAACAATAACCAGGTCACTGCACTCAAGGGATGCATTGTGATGGTTGGTGACTATCTCTCAGGCCTCTCAGTTTCATCTCCCTTATCAGTCCCTATATCAGCATCACCTACTCACTTATCATGTTGCTTCCATACAAAGGTGCATGTGAATACTAGTATTACCCTTACAAGAACCAGAGAAAGGTATGCTTGTTTGTGTTGATGCTAATGGCTGCTATTTATATTTAATGGTAAAAAGGACTTGAACAGATGCACTCAGAAGTAAGGGTGGCTGTTAAGTCTTGGACATAGCATTTCACTCATACAATACCACCTTGCACTATGTCATTACTGGACACACAGGGGTGAGAGCACAATAGCATGGAAGCAAATGATTTAAAATGCTTCCGTGCAAATCAAAACGGTCTGTAGCTGTGACTGGGACTGGAAAGTGAGAGAGACTGACTGAGTGGGACCCGAAGGAGGTTAGTGATGGCAAGTATTCAAACTAAACTGGTGCTTCCTGGTACAAATTGAGACAGTCTGTAGGGTTCCAAAGTTTACTCGATAGTCACTAAAAAAATGTGCAAAAAGCAGTGGGATCTACGGCAGCAATGCAATGTAAAAGAAACGGGAGGGAGAGAATTTTATATATGGCATTTTCCTATTATTTTGGGAAGATTTCTTATATGTAACGGAAAGAAAAACTGAAAAAAAATTCATGGCAGCATTAGGGGAGGATAATGATATAATTTTGTACCATATGTTATTTGGGAAAAGGTCTTGTATTATCATATAAAGAGTATATATTATATGGGGTATGTGACTTGACTGAGAAAGGTCTATAATTTTGTACTGTAGTCTTGGAAGGGGTCTTTCCTACGAGTGGCTGTAAGGGTGAGTGGTGTGGGAGGGGAACGCAACTCTTCCTTAACACTTAATTGTCACCAGGCCAAGAGCTAAGCAGCGGAGATCCTCATTAGAAAAAATATAATTAGGTGAAGAGAGATGGGTCACCTTGTGTCAATGGTGCCACACAACCACATGGAAGTAAAGTAAAGTAAAGTAAAGAAGAAAAAAACATGTATAAATGACATGATTTTTTTAAAAGCAAATTTAACCATTGTTGTTCATCCATTTCCAACATTATGAAAAATACAAAAGCAAGTAGAAGTATATGAAGTGGCATCTTTGACGTAAATTGAGCCGTCACTCTGGGTCTTCTACCAGACAGCTGCGAGGAACAATAGATGTGGAACGGTCAATAGACACGACTGACCAAATGTATCTCACCATTCCAAACGAAAATTAAAACACATCTCCCACCCACCACCCACCCAAACACACTGCAAGCCCCTACCTACCCACACCATCATAAACACTGTAAGCTTGTGGCCAAATGCACTCTGCCTGTTGATGTTTAAGGTCTCATCGTCCACCTCCCGCTTCCTCGACACATGCAAGTTACCAATTAAGCTTCTGTGGTGCCACTGTTCTTGACTCTAGTTCCTATGCTCTGTGTCCCTGCCTTCAAGTGTGGCAGCGGACACCTTCACACTTGTAAATAGTTGAGCCTCATTACATATTTACATCACATCACTTGTACATTACGTCATCATCCTGTTCCCTTTCATTTGTTGTCTTTTTAAGATGTGCTTCCCACCACATACATTGGAGTCACCTTAATGGGTTATCATTCCAGTGCATACGAAAAAGATGGAGATTAAAAAAAAAATCAACGAAATAGTTCTCGTTATGGGAAGAAACAAAAAGTGTTACTTGGTTCCTTCCTCATTCCACTCGTGTCTTTCCGTACCTGAGTGCCCAAAGGTAAAGTCAATTAATGGAGGTGGGTCTTGTGGGACCTACGGACATTTTTGCTCAGTTGTTACAGGGAAATGTTTTGTGGTGGGAGAGAAAACCTACTTCATTGGGAAAACTTCATTACATTGCCACAGATTTTTGTCTTGTGGGAGGATTGGACGTTACATTTGTATCATCAATGCAAACCTTTATTTCACTTTTCATTTCTTTGTTTATCATCTGTCATTTGGCATCTGTTGTCAAGCTTGTAACTGTGTCTCTTGTGTTTTGATGTTAACGTTATCTTGCGGAGTTGAGGTGATTGTTGAAAGGTTATCAGTAATGCCTCTTGTAATATCGTGATGTACAAGTTCTTTCTTCAATGGTGGAAAGCTTAATCATTGCCTTATCAATGTGTTCTTGATTCCTTGTGACTCTGTCCGTGTTGGAAGTATGAGTTTCTTGATATTTGTTTAGTCATGATGATCGTTGATGCAATTTTGTATTATGTATTTATTTATTGTTTTGTTGGTATGAATTTGTGTTATTTTGTTTGATTATCATAACATTTGTCTGTTTCATCTGTGTACATTTTTTTCCAATCGTGAAATTTATATGTTTTTGTAATCATTGTCATTATGAAATTTGTATCAAACATAATTATTTTTAAACACCATCAAATTTTTCTAGTTTGTGTTCATTCTAACCTATGTATTGGTAGCAGGCTGATGCACGTAATGTTTCCACACACACCATACTGATTACAATGTTAATTAGTGATCACACATCCATTAATACACTCATCTTGTTGTTTGCGCTCTGCTTACAAAGACTTATTACTGTTATTTTATTAGGGGGATTGTGTTGAAACCGCAGGTGTGTCTTAATGAAGCCAGCCATTGTTAGGTTACAGGTGTGCGTTAGTTCACCTGTCCTAACGTGATCTCTTGGCACACGCAACACAGGAGAGATATGGAGGTAGAGAAAGAGTATAGAGTATAGCTAAACAGGTGTATGCTAATATTCCTCTTAGTCTGTCGTGGTAGTAGGAGCTAAGTTTTTTTTTTGTGTGTAAATAAGTACATACACATTATAAAGTTAGTATGTAAGCATTATGTAAGTTTTGTAAGCAATCTTAGGCGTGGTAACAAAGCCTCACCGTTTGTAATATCGTAACCTTGACTTGAAGTGATGAAAAGTATAAACTACTTCTGAACTTAGTGTTATCTTTGTTATTGATTGTGTTGGGGGCACAGGTTACCATGTCTAAGTGTGTAGATACATGCTGTGATAATTACTGAATCTTACGGTGAAAAAGACGGAAGCTACGATCGCTCGCACACCAACATTCCGCTCTCACTGTCTGACCCTTACTCCGTTTTCTTCCTCGCTTCACCAGGCGCGCTGGGAACATTGATTTGACTTTATTTTTTCATAGTCCTTTCTATAGTATGCTTATTACTGATTTGTATTATTATTTTTCTTTTCAAATTTCTTAACTCTTTTTTCTTCATATAATCCTAGTCTTCCTCTTTTCCTTTTCTAGCATATAGCTTCTTGCCCTCCCTTACCCTCCTCTCTCCTTTCTCCTCTTACCCCTCCCACCTACACCTGAATTCTGCATTAAACCACACCTGAGTTACTTAATTATACCACACACACACACACGTATCTATTCTCCTCTCAACTCTATATTCAATACAACTTATAATTGCTCGTTCTACCTTTGCAACGAGCAACATTTTCCCATCTGACTTCCTTTTCACTTTGATTTTCTTTACTTTTTATAGCTTAGCTAATTTCTGGTTTTATTTTTGTATGATGTTTTTAAAGTGTGGTATTGGTGGTGGTGGTGGTGGTCATTTTCAGTAATATTAATTTCTATCATCATCCATATTCTTTTCGCATTCATTTCCAACTCGTCTCACCTGTTTTACGCAACACACTTGTAAAGACTTGGACCTTTTCTATTTAATTATCTTCACCTTCACCCTTCATAACAAGCCTTTAGAACAAACCCATTTAACACCACCATCACCACCACCGCCATTACCATACCCAACTATCTTTTTATTATTATTTTCGTTTCCCTTCTGTGCTGAGTGAGTGTGGCTTTCCCTAAACGCTCACTGAAACTGTATTAGGTTCTTAATTTGTTTTACCGAGCTTGTATCTGATAGACTACCTAATGTATGGTATAGGCTATGGCAGGAACAAGAGATACGGTCATCTGTTATGTTACAAAGTTGATCGGCTTTTGCTTCTTGTTATAGTCTCTGGAAAACACAATAGAAATGGTTGTTCTGTTCTATATCGCTCGAGTTATTTATTTATTTTTTGTTATTATTACCATTATTTGCTCAATTTTAGCTATCCTTTTTATTATTTATTTTTTTCTTATTATATATCTTGGACTGACCTTTAATATGTTTCGTGACTTGATGCGATTTCAGAAAAAAAGAAAAAAGAAAGTTAAACGAAGAGGTTGAAGTAAATGTATGACGGATTACGTTGCTGTTTTGTTTATGTTTTTCTCCAAATATATTTTGTAATGAATATAAAGTTTGTTTGTGTCTCCTTAAACTTTTTGATTTGATTTATTTGGTGACGAAAGGAAAAAGAAGAGATGGAGGAAGTAAGGAAAGAAGAGAAGAGAAGGAAGGAAGGAAATGGGGTGAATAAGAAGAAAAATGATTAAATATAAGGGAATAACACAATGAGGATATAGGTTCAGGGAAGAATGAAATAGGGGAATAGAGACAAATGAAGAAGATTAAAAAGCAAGGAGTAAGAAATTGGTCGAGAGGAAGGAAAGAAGAATGAAGAGACATGAAAGAATGAAATCAAGGAAGATAATAAAAGGTAAGTGGCAATAAAGAATGGTATGAAGGAAAAAAAAACCATGAAATTAAAAAAGGCAGATGGATAGGAATAAGTGCAATAAAGGAAGGGAAAGGAGAAAGACAAGCATGAAAATGGACAACAAAAATAGGAGGAAGGACGAAAATAAATAAAAGAAGGATATGAATGAAATGAAGGAAGAGAAAAGGAAAGGAGGGAATTATAGAAGAAATAAAAACACATACAATTTTTAATGAATAAAATACAATGAAAGAAAAGGGAAAATATTGAAAAAAAGCAAAAACAAATAAAATAGAGACACGAGTGGAAGGAGAAAGGAATGGACGGAAAAAAAAGAAAGAAAGAGAGAACATACTCGTTCAATACATGCATTTAACTTTCCAATATCCTAAGGTCAGGTCAAGTTATTGTCAACACTGAGGAACAAAATTCTTTACACATATTGAAAAAAATTAGGATACATTCTGAAATTTATATATTTATTTGATATTTTCTTGCGTCTATCAATAATACACACATACACGCACACATACACTCCCCACCCTCTCTCTCTCTCTCTCTCTCTCTCTCTCTCTCTCTCTCTCTCTCTCTCTCTCTCTCTCTCCATACTGAATAATTTACATACAAAACTCAACCTTTCACCCATTCTCATCCTCTCATTACACCAGGAATACCAGCAATGAATGAACAACACAAACAATGACAATAACAATAACGATAACAATAATAATAACAAGAGGGAGCGGGCGGAGGAGGGGGTCGTGAGGTCTAACCCCTCACTGGATCGATGCAGCCTGGAAGCAGAGAGAGAGAGAGAGAGAGAGAGAGAGAGAGAGAGAGAGAGAGAGAGAGAGAGAGAGAGAGAGAGAGAGATAGAGAGGGGAGGAGGGAGAGGAGGGTAAGGGAGGGGAAGGCATTTGCACCAGTGAGGGGAGTGGAAGGAAGAAATATCCAGTCTTAACCAGTTACCACTCGTATTTTTACCTCCTGCTGGCACAAATTATTTTCATTCTTCAAAACATAATTGCTCATTTTTTTCCTTCTCTCTCTCTCTCTCTCTCTCTCTCTCTCTCTCTCTCTCTCTCTCTCTCTCTCTCCATCTATATAGTCTAAGAGTAAAATAATAGACAAAATATGAGAAACCCCACTTCCATACCCTCTTTAAACCCCACTCAGTACAACAACCTATCCTTAAGAACCCTCTCACCAGCCCACTCAACGCCTTCTCACCCTCGTAGGAATAAAAACGAATCCAAAACTCGCTACATCATTGAAATATATGCGGAGAAATCCCAGCTGTCGTCTGCCTCTATTGATAAAGGTGAAGATAAGTGACACATGGTAAATCACAACTGTTCGAGTGTGTGAGGTGAGGCAGGTGAGGTGGACCAAGTACCTGCTACAAGGAAAAGTAAATAACAGGAAAGGAAAAGATAATAAGGAATGAGGATGAAAGACAAGATGTTGATAATGAGGAGGAGAAGGAAGAAGAAGTAATGAAAAATGTAATCAATCATCTTGTATCGTAAATCTGTAAAACTATGTGTGTATGTGTGTGTGTGTGTGTGTGTGTGTGTGTGTGTGTGTGTGTGTGTGTGTGTGTGGTGCGTGCGTGCGTGCGTGTGTGCGTGCGTGCGTGCGTGCGTGCTTTATCGGATATGCTTCCAACAAGACTGACTGATAATAAGTGACCGACAGACTCACTTTCTTATCAACATGCAGTGATCACGAGGATGAGAGAGAGAGAGAGAGAGAGAGAGAGAGAGAGAGAGAGAGAGAGAGAGAGAGAGAGAGAGAGAGAGAGAGAGAATAAATATGGATGAGTAGGTCAATCTGTGAGGGAATGGGCGGGTGGATGGTGTGTGTGTGTGTGTGTGTGTGTGTGTGTGTGTGTGTGTGTGTGTGTGTGTGTGTGTGGGTGTGTGTGTGTGTGTGTGTGTTATATCTCTAATAAGCACGTGGTCTTGAAGTGATGCGTATCGCTAGAGATAAGGACATTCTCTCTCTCTCTCTCTCTCTCTCTCTCTCTCTCTCTCTCTCTCTCTCTCTCTCTCTCTCTCTCTCTCAAACACCTTCCCTTCCCCCTTCCCCCTTCCCTGACCCTCCATAACACAACCCCTCCACACACTGCCCTGCTTCCCACACCTTCCACCTGCCCAACGCACTATAGTTATGGAGACACGTAAAGGTTAACTATATATACACCAGCGATTCTAACCATACCATAACACTTGTTTTTGTGGGGTGCGGGGTAGGGTGAAGCGACATAAACAGGTGTGAAGGGAATGTGGAAAGGAGATGGAAGAGGAGGAGGAGGAGAAGCCGAAAAAAAGGCAATAATAGTAATGATAATAATAATAATAAGAAAAATATAAATAAAAATTAAGAAAAGTATGAAAAAAATTGGTAACTTCCTCTTAAAATGCAAGAATATATATTAAAAAGTACAGTACCAGGAATTAATAATGAATGTGATGGTATAATGGTATGGTATTAGTAACGAATGAAAAACAGAATACCTAACATTTCAAATTCTGAAGTATAACACATATTCATAGTTATCCCTTTTACCTCCGTTTTTTTTTACCTCCGTTTTCTTATACCTACGTTTTCTTTTACCTCCATTTTCTTATACCTCCGTTTTCTCTTACATATAATTGCATCACAGAAAATGAGAACGGTCTTGCCAGCCTCCTAGAATACCACAAAGTTCCCTATTTACACTTATCTTCTACACGAGCCGTTGAATATGATAAAAATACATTATCTTAGACTTTATAATCCCAAGTTTTCACAATAAATCACAAACAAATACCTATATTACTGCACCTGTGGATTAATTACATAACTATGCAGGTAGATAATGACAATTCCACCATTAAGGGATTTAAAACTACATGATTAACGTTAATACGATCAGATTATATTATTTGTGTCGTAAGAATATCAGATAGTCATTACTATTATCATTATTGTTATCAGGAGAGATGGAAGAGGAGGGGGCGGAGGAGGAGGAGGGGGAGGAGGAGGAGGAGGAGGAGGAGGAGGAGGAGGAGGAGGAGGAGGAGGAGGAGGATTGGAGGATGAAGAGAGAGTAAGTGGAATAGACAAAGGAAAAAGGACAGAAAATAATAAGATAAATAAGGGCGTGATCAGAAAAAAGTAGAGTGTGTCAGATAAAAGAAACACACACACACACACACACACACACACACACACACACACACACACACTTTGTAGGCTTCTCTTCAGATAATTATGTTTGTCCTTCTATTCAATTATACATTTATTTATATTCCTACTTACCTATCTATCTATCTATCGATCTACCTATTTATCTATCTGTCTACCTGTCTGTCTGTCTGTCTACCTGTCTGTCTGTTTCCCTGTCTACCTGTCTGTCTGTTTCCCTGTCTACCTGTCTGTTTGTTTGTCAGGTAATGTAAAAAACAGGTAACAAAATAAAAAAATTGTTTGATCATAATTAGTTTTTGCTTCAGAAGATTTATATTTTTTTTTCCCTTCTCTCTCTCTCTCTCTCTCTCTCTCTCTCTCTCTCTCTCTCTCTCTATTCTATTCTGGTAATACTTCATGATTAGGAATGAGGAGGAGGAGGAGGAGGAGGAGGAGAATACCGATAGTGTAGTGCTGAATCAGTGTGTGTGTGTGTGTGTGTGTGTGTGTGGTGTGTGTGTGTGTGTGTGTGTGTGTGTGTGTGTCATCACCATAACCAGTTTCAACACTCTATCATTTTCGTGTTTCCTGTAAAGTATAACGTCTTAAAATTTCGCTCAGAACACCACCACTTTCCTGCAGATTTTCGTTC
>JAPQNM010000036.1:1046118-1051599 GCA_029783475.1 Metacarcinus magister
AGGAGAAAGAGGAGGAGGAGGAGAGAAAGCTGACAGAGGAGTAAAAGCATGAATAAAAGAGAGGAAAGTAAATACGTGAATAGGAACAACACAATAAAAATGAAAAGAAAGAAAAACAAATGTAAGAAAAATAGATAACATGTAAAAAAAAATATAGATACAAGGAAAAATATGAAAAAAAATGTGAAGGAAAATAAAAAAATATATAAATAAAATACGTGTGAGAAAAAATAAACATACCAGATAAACAAACATAAAAAATAAATATATAAATAAAATAAAACATATATAAAAGATGAACCATATAAACAATAAACGTGTGAACATATAGAGCAAACAAGTGAGCATCGTAAGTTTCCAAGGATAAATGTGCGTGCTATATTATCGAGTGTTGCCCCTGTGATGTATAGAGGTGTTGAATCCCTTTGACCCATTTTGTACTGATAGCATCGTGTTGCCAGCCACCCAACCACCCTGCTGATGACCTGTACACCAACACCTGCCTTATCGCATCTATAATCATGTAATTTTTTTTTATACTATTGGAAAACCGGCCAAGGCAATGAAAACGTAAAGGCTCATTTGTGATTGCCCTAAAGAGAAAAAAAGTTATATAAAAAGAAAGGGTAGAATAAGGTTGTAGGTATGTTGATGCTCCTCTCTTAAATGTGTTTCAAACTACATTACATCCAGTCACATTACTTTACACAACGACAGTCTGAAACGTTGCCTGGCGGAATATCTGTTACTGAAATATGTAGGAACGTTTTATTTATATTTTTTGGTTTTGTTTATTTAATATTTATGAAACAGAACGAAGGATGAAATATTGCCTTTCCCACTTCCACTTATTACTGAAACATGAAACAATATAGTCTAACAATTTCAAAACAAAAGATAACTGAGGGAAATAGAGCTTTGTGTCATTTTCCCTCCCCTCTTTTCTTTTTCTCTTTCCTCCTCTCTTTTCTTCCCCTCCCCTATGTTATTCCCTTTTTCTCCACTATTTTATTCCTCTCTTTTCCTCCCCTCGTGTCCTGCCCTCAGTCAGCGCCGCACACACTTGCATGGCCGCGGTGAGGAAGCTTTAGCTGTGTTTACACGTGACCTGCACCTCCCTTATTGATTTACAGACTACCTCGTTCACCTGTGGTTCGATATGGGTCACCTGAGCTACTGTCACGCACCTGTCCCCCTTACCCTTACCTATACCTCCATCACTTCCCCTCTTCTCTCTTCCCACTTCTCTTCCTCCCATTACATTTTTCTCTATCCCCTCATTCCCTACATGATATTTTTCGTTCCTCTGGTCTCTTTCCTTCTCCTTCCCTCCCTCTTCCTCCTCTACCTCCTCCTCCAAGTATGAGGTTATGCAGTTCATGGTGTGATTCCAGATGTTTCCAGAGCACCAAACATTCCAGAAGTGTGTGGTGATTGGGTTTTGAGGTTATCGCACAGGTAAAGATAATGGTGTTGATATTGTATGGTAAAACTATCTCACTATCTCTCTCTCTCTCTCTCCTCTCTCTCCTTCTCTCATCTCTCGCTCCTCTCGTCAAGCTCCTCCCTCTCCCCTCTCCTACTCACTCTCTCTCTCTCATCCTCCCTCTCTCCCTCGTCTCTCATCTCTCCCTCTCCTCTCTCACTCATCCTCCTCTCGCTCTCTCATCTCCCTCTCGTCTCTCACCTCGCTCCTCCCTCCACCTCTCCCTCTCCCAGCTCGTCTCTCTCATCCCAACTCCTCACCCTCTCTCATCTCCAGCTCCTCTCTCTCTCTCCCTTCTCCCTCACGCTCTCTCTCTCTCCTCTCTCTCAGTAAAACAAACACACATTCTCCTCCTCTAAATAACTTCTATTCCCGTTCCTCCTCCTCCTCCTCTTCCGCCACCTTCTGTTTCTTTCTACTTCTCTTCTCTTCCTCCTCCTCCATCCTTCCCTCCTCCCCTGTCTCCTGTTCCTCCTTCGCCTCGTGTCCGTGCAATTTAACTTGACAATTGCACTCTGAACTCGGCACATTCATAATGACAAATATTTGCATCTCATCTCCATTCGTCGTTTTAGCTCCTCCTTCATTTGTTTCCCCCTTGGGTGACGAAGGTAGGGAACATAGAAAACGGGAGACGGAAGCACAGGAAAGAATAAAATGTGATACCTATATAGTTTAAAAATACATTTGTTATTACTGTATGTTGTGTTATGGTTGGGTTTAGGTTAGTGTTAGGTTAAGTTTAGTGTTTTGGTAAAGAAGGTAAGGCTGAGTAAGGGAAGGAAAGGTATATAAAGGGAAGAACAGGAAGATAGGGAAAGGTAACACTAGGTAAACAATATAAATGATAAAATAAGCTAAGAGAAGGTAGATAAAGGTAAAATTAGGTAGTTTAGGAAAGGAAGGAAAAGGAAAATTATATGACGGTGAAAATAATATGAGGGAAGGTAAGCAAAGGTAAAAATAGATAAGTTAAGTTTTATAGTAGTTGGTGAAAAGTTAGGATTAATTTAAGACTTTTAGAGACTTTTAAAGCTTAGTTAGACCTAAGTTTTGGATGTGTATATGTGTGTGTGTGTGTGTGTGTGGTGTGGTGTGTGTGTGTGTGGTGTGTGTGTGTGTGTGTGTGTGTGTGGTGTGTGTGTGACCCAACCCCTCCCTTCATCAATATTCCCCACACCACCTGACTCTCCTCTCTCACCTGTTCTTTCCCCTCACTGTCAGGCTGGAATGACGCCCCTTTCCCTCCACTCCCTCTCTCCTCCCCTCTTCCTCACCCCTCTCCTCCCCTTACCCTCTTCTCTCCCTCTTCACCTCCCCTCTTAATAATACTTTTATTGCCCACCCTCCTCTTATCATCTCTTTCTTTCCCCTTTCTTTTCCTCCCTCGCTTCATGCTCTCATCATCTCTCTCCTCACTCTCGCTCTCTCACTCTCTTCTCATCCGCCTCCGCTCCCGATCTCCATCTCCTCGTCCCTCTCTCCCGGTCCCTCCCTCTCTCTCTCTCTTCAATCGTCCTCTCTGCCCGTCTCCTCTCTCCTCTCTCCTACTCCTTTCTCTCGTCTCCTCTCTCCCTCTCTCTCACTCTCTCTTCCTCTTCTCTCTCCTGCTATTAGTCACAATGTCATAGAGTCTAGTGTATGATAAGAAATATAATATGAAGAATAGAATCAAAATAGTGAAAGAAGAAAAGAAAACATATATAAATGTGTCAGAATATCTCCGTTCGAAACTTTAATCTTGTAATACGAGAAACGAAAAAACGGATAAAGATTGTGACGAAAACAGAAAATCATTATCAAGTTAGGAAAGGAAAACAATGTAAAAATAAAACAAATACAAAAGAACAGAACTTTGCAACACACACACACACACACACACACACACACACACACACACACACACACACACACACACCCACACACACACACACACACACACACATCATGAACACATAACATTATTCTTCCTCCCTACAATCTCTCACACATTAAATAAAACAAGGAATAAATAAATAAAATAAAATAAAAAACAGACAGATACATGAATAACAACAACCAAACACACACAGAGAGAGAGAGAGAGAGAGAGAGAGAGAGAGAGAGAGATAGAGAGAGAAGAGGAGGAGAGGAGAGAGAAGAGAGAGAGAGAGAGAGAGAGAAGAGAAGAGAGAGAGAGAGAGTAAATGTATGGAGTTTATCTAGTTTGTTTACAAGGAGACTCTTTCCTCGCCAACTTATAGCTGGACGAACTAATTTACAAGGCGGATGGGAGGAAGGAAAACTAGCGTAACTTTTCATAAATAAGATTGGAAACAGAGGAAAAAATAGATGAATGAATGGATGAATATAACAGTGTGAGGAAAATGGAAAAAAAGAAAGGGAGTATAAGGAAATAGTAGGAATAAACAGTATTTGGGAAGAAATGTAATGTATAATGTTCTCTCTCGCTCTCTCTCTCTCACTCTCCTCCTCCGCCCTTGGACCATCACTCTCCTCGTCTCCCCTGGTCTCTCCCTCTCTCATCGTCTCTCTCTCTCGTCTCTCTCTCTCGTCTCTCTCCGTCTCTCTCGCTCCTCGTCCTCTCACATCAGTCTCCTCTCCTCTCACTCTGCTCACCGTCTCTCTCTCCCTCTCTCGCTCCCGTACTCTCTCTCTCTCTCTCGTCTCCATTTCTCCTTACGTTATAGTAGACAAAGAGATAGATTGACCTTCTCTTCCTCTTCCTCTTCCTCCTCCTTCTCCTCTTCTTTCCTCCTCCTTCTCCTCCTCCTCTTCCTTCTTCGTCAGGAACTTAAGACAGGTTATCTTAATGTTGTTAGCTATCTCCTATCTAAACTCTTCAATCATACTCTACTCTCAACTGCTCTCTCTCTCTCTCGTCACTCCTCTCTCGCTCTCTCCTCCTCTCTCTCGTTCTCTCTTTCTTCTCATCCTCTCTAATCTCTCTCCTCTCTCTCTCTCTGTCTCTCTCTCGTCTTCTTTCTGAAATATGGTTCCTTGCCAACTAAATTAACCTCCACTGCCTCTCCTCCTCCTCCTCCTCCTCTTACTCTTTCCTCCTTCTCCACGTCAAAATACTCATTAATCTTCCTCTTCTCTCCTCCAATTCCCTTCCTATTTCTCCTCCTCCCAAATTATTTTTCATTTTTTCTCTCATTTCATTCTTTTTTTTCTTCCTTTCCCTCTTTCTTTCATGTCTCTCTTTCTCATCTCTCCTCTCCTTTTTTTTCCCTTCACATTATTTTCCTTTATTCCTTTTCTCTCTTCGTCCATCCCTTTAACTTAAAACACTTTTCGTCTCTTTTTTCCCTTGCTCTTTTATTTTCCCCTTTGTCCTACGTATATTTGTGTATTTGTTTCATTTATTTTGTTTTCCTTTCTTTTGTTTCCATCATCCTTACAACATCCACCATATCTTTCCTTCCAAGCCATTTTCCTTGGTTTCGCAATTTGTTTTCTTCTCTCTCCTGTCCTCCCCATCTTTCCTTTCCTTCTACCAACCTTATTTTCCCTGGTTTTACAAAAGGCGTTCACACACATTGTTTCCCTTCCAAATGTCTCACTTCCACGCTATTCCCCCTTATAAAACTACGTATTATTCCTTCCCCTAATCATGAGACTGCTCCTCCCCCCCTCCCTCCTCCTCCTCCATCCTCCTCCTCCTTCCTCTTCCTCCTCCTCCTCCTCCCTCCTCCTCCTCCTCCCCCTCCCTCCCACCTCCTCCTCCTCCTCCTCCTCTCTCCTCCTTTCCTCCTTCCTCCTCCCTCCTCCTCCTCCTCCTCCTCCAGCAGCAAGCAAGTGTTAAATTGTAAAATAGTAATCAGAAAATTGATCAAGATTTGTGACCAATTTTCATGAGATTCAGAGTTGTCGAAATTGTCCACGAAAAAAAAAATATATTCCCTCCCCTCATCTTTCTTTCTCCTTCCTTTGTCCTTCTTCTCTCTCTATCTCTCCTCTCCTCATCTCCGATCCGTCTCACATCCTCACTC
>JAPQNM010000036.1:1051699-1059199 GCA_029783475.1 Metacarcinus magister
TGGGGAGGGCGGAATCATGTGAAGAGGGAGGGGGGTTAGCCAGGTAAGAGGGGGAGTTGTGAAGCAGTAATGAGAGTGTTATCAGGTAGGAGGGAGGGGGGAGCAGGAAAATAGGTAGGTTTAGCATGAAGTAGTTATGGGGATGCATGAAGAGGGAGTGGGTAGCAGGAAGATAGATGTGTTTTATCAGAAAATGAATATGGGTAGCAGGAAATGAATTTGGAAGTCAGTAAGAGTTGTATTGTTATCAGGAATATTTAGTGGTGAGCGGTAAGAGTGGGAGGTGGTAGCAGGAATGATGTTATGTGGGGGTGAGAAGGAAGAGATAGGGGCGCATTAAGATAAGGTTTTAGCCGGAAGTGATAGATGGGGAGCAGTGAAAGGGGATGGTGAGCAAGATTATGGATGTGTGAGCATGGAAGATTTAGGTGGGAGCCATTAAATGAAGATGTTAGTTGGATCAGCACAGAAGATAGGAAGAAGCGCTATCTAGTAATGAGATGAGGTTGATCATGGTGTTGATAGATAGGGGTTAGTCACTAAGATGGAGTTGTGTGAGCAGTAATGAGAAGAGTGTGTATGCAGCATTAAAAGAGGGATGGGGAGTCATTGAATGGGAGGGGTGTTAGGCATGAAAGAGATAGGTGCGCAGTAAGTAGTTATGTGTATCAGGAAGAGGAGTGGTGTATTCATAGGAATATTATGATTTTGACGAGGAAGATTGAGTGGTTAGCATTATAATATATAGGGTAGCAGTAAGAGCTAGGGGTAGCATTATGATTAGTATGATCATTAATATTTAGGGCCGCAGCATGTAATGATTGTATTTTGTAGCATGAAATTTATGTTTAGCATTAAGATGCAGTGATCAGGAGAAGATGGATTGTTATCAGAATATTCATTTTTATCATTAATATTTATTTTTATCATTAATATTATATTTTTATCATTAATATATATTTTTATCATTAATTATATTTTATCATTAATATTTATTTTTATCATTAATATATATTTTTATCATTAATATTTATTTTTATCATTAATATTTATTTTTATCATTAATATTATTTTTATCATTAATATTTATTTTTATCATTAATATTTATTTTTATCATTAATATTATTTTTATCATTAATATATATTTTTATCATTAATATTTATTTTTATCATTATATTTATTTTTATCATTAATATTTATTTTTATCATTAATATTTATTTTTATCATTAATATTTATTTTTATCATTAATATATATTTTTATCATTAATATATATTTTTATCATTAATATTATTTTATCATTATATTTTTATCATTAATATTTATTTTTATCATTAATATTTATTTTATCATTAATATTTATTTTTATCATTAATATTTATTTTTATCATTAATATATATTTTTATCATTAATATATATTTTTATCATTAATATTTATTTTTATCATTAATATATATTTTTATCATTAATATTTATTTTTATCATTAATATTTATTTTTATCATTAATATATATTTTTATCATTAATATATATTTTTATCATTAATATATATTTTTATCATTAATATATATTTTTATCATTAATATTTATTTTTATCATTAATATATATTTTTATCATTAATATTTATTTTTATCATTAATATTTATTTTTATCATTAATATTATTTTTATCATTAATATATATTTTTATCATTAATATATATTTTTATCATTAATATATATTTTTATCATTAATATATATTTTTATCATTAATATATATTTTTATCATTAATATATATTTTTATCATTAATATTATTTTTATCATTAATATTATTTTTATCATTAATATTTATTTTTATCATTAATATTATTTTTATCATTAATATATATTTTTATCATTAATATTTATTTTTATCATTAATATATATTTTTATCATTAATATTTATTTTTATCATTAATATTATTTTTATCATTAATATTTATTTTTATCATTAATATTTATTTTTATCATTAATATATATTTTTATCATTAATATATATTTTTATCATTAATATTATTTTTATCATTAATATTTATTTTTATCATTAATATTTATTTTTATCATTAATATTTATTTTTATCATTAATATTATTTTTATCATTAATATATATTTTTATCATTAATATATATTTTTATCATTAATATATATTTTTATCATTAATATTTATTTTTATCATTAATATATATTTTTATCATTAATATTTATTTTTATCATTAATATTTATTTTTATCATTAATATATATTTTTATCATTAATATTATTTTTATCATTAATATATATTTTTATCATTAATATTATTTTTATCATTAATATATATTTTTATCATTAATATTTATTTTTATCATTAATATTTATTTTTATCATTAATATATATTTTTATCATTAATATTTATTTTTATCATTAATATTATTTTTATCATTAATATATATTTTTATCATTAATATTTATTTTTATCATTAATATATATTTTTATCATTAATATATATTTTTATCATTAATATTTATTTTTATCATTAATATTTATTTTTATCATTAATATATATTTTTATCATTAATATTTATTTTTATCATTAATATTTATTTTTATCATTAATATTTATTTTTATCATTAATATTATTTTTATCATTAATATTTATTTTTATCATTAATATATATTTTTATCATTAATATATATTTTTATCATTAATATTTATTTTTATCATTAATATTTATTTTTATCATTAATATTTATTTTTATCATTAATATATATTTTTATCATTAATATTTATTTTTATCATTAATATATATTTTTATCATTAATATTATTTTTATCATTAATATTATTTTTATCATTAATATATATTTTTATCATTAATATATATTTTTATCATTAATATTTATTTTTATCATTAATATTTATTTTTATCATTAATATATATTTTTATCATTAATATTATTTTTATCATTAATATTTATTTTTATCATTAATATTTATTTTTATCATTAATATATATTTTTATCATTAATATTTATTTTTATCATTAATATTTATTTTTATCATTAATATTTATTTTTATCATTAATATATATTTTTATCATTAATATTATTTTTATCATTAATATATATTTTTATCATTAATATTTATTTTTATCATTAATATATATTTTTATCATTAATATTTATTTTTATCATTAATATTTATTTTTATCATTAATATATATTTTTATCATTAATATTTATTTTTATCATTAATATTTATTTTTATCATTAATATTTATTTTTATCATTAATATTATTTTTATCATTAATATATATTTTTATCATTAATATTTATTTTTATCATTAATATATATTTTTATCATTAATATTTATTTTTATCATTAATATTATTTTTATCATTAATATATATTTTTATCATTAATATTATTTTTATCATTAATATATATTTTTATCATTAATATTTATTTTTATCATTAATATATATTTTTATCATTAATATTTATTTTTATCATTAATATTTATTTTTATCATTAATATATATTTTTATCATTAATATATATTTTTATCATTAATATTTATTTTTATCATTAATATTATTTTTATCATTAATATATATTTTTATCATTAATATATATTTTTATCATTAATATTATTTTTATCATTAATATATATTTTTATCATTAATATTTATTTTTATCATTAATATTTATTTTTATCATTAATATTTATTTTTATCATTAATATTTATTTTTATCATTAATATTTATTTTTATCATTAATATTATTTTTATCATTAATATTTATTTTTATCATTAATATATATTTTTATCATTAATATATATTTTTATCATTAATATTTATTTTTATCATTAATATATATTTTTATCATTAATATTTATTTTTATCATTAATATATATTTTTATCATTAATATATATTTTTATCATTAATATTTATTTTTATCATTAATATTTATTTTTATCATTAATATATATTTTTATCATTAATATATATTTTTATCATTAATATTTATTTTTATCATTAATATTTATTTTTATCATTAATATTATTTTTATCATTAATATTTATTTTTATCATTAATATTTATTTTTATCATTAATATTTATTTTTATCATTAATATTTATTTTTATCATTAATATTTATTTTTATCATTAATATTTATTTTTATCATTAATATTTATTTTTATCATTAATATATATTTTTATCATTAATATATATTTTTATCATTAATATATATTTTTATCATTAATATATATTTTTATCATTAATATTTATTTTTATCATTAATATTTATTTTTATCATTAATATTTATTTTTATCATTAATATTTATTTTTATCATTAATATTTATTTTTATCATTAATATTTATTTTTATCATTAATATATATTTTTATCATTAATATATATTTTTATCATTAATATATATTTTTATCATTAATATTTATTTTTATCATTAATATATATTTTTATCATTAATATATATTTTTATCATTAATATTTATTTTTATCATTAATAATTATTTTTATCATTAATATATATTTTTATCATTAATATTTATTTTTATCATTAATATATATTTTTATCATTAATATTTATTTTTATCATTAATATTTATTTTTATCATTAATATTTATTTTTATCATTAATATATATTTTTATCATTAATATATATTTTTATCATTAATATATATTTTTATCATTAATATTTATTTTTATCATTAATATATATTTTTATCATTAATATTTATTTTTATCATTAATATTTATTTTTATCATTAATATATATTTTTATCATTAATATATATTTTTATCATTAATATATATTTTTATCATTAATATTTATTTTATCATTAATATATATTTTTATCATTAATATTTATTTTTATCATTAATATTTATTTTTATCATTAATATATATTTTTATCATTAATATATATTTTTATCATTAATATTTATTTTTATCATTAATATTTATTTTTATCATTAATATTTATTTTTATCATTAATATATATTTTTATCATTAATATTTATTTTTATCATTAATATTATTTTTATCATTAATATATATTTTTATCATTAATATATATTTTTATCATTAATATATATTTTTATCATTAATATATATTTTTATCATTAATATTTATTTTTATCATTAATATTTATTTTTATCATTAATATATATTTTTATCATTAATATTATTTTTATCATTAATATATATTTTTATCATTAATATATATTTTTATCATTAATATATATTTTTATCATTAATATTTATTTTTATCATTAATATTTATTTTTATCATTAATATATATTTTTATCATTAATATTTATTTTTATCATTAATATTTATTTTTATCATTAATATTTATTTTTATCATTAATATATATTTTTATCATTAATATATATTTTTATCATTAATATATTTTTTATCATTAATATTTATTTTTATCATTAATATTTATTTTTATCATTAATATTTATTTTTATCATTAATATTTATTTTTATCATTAATATTATTTTTATCATTAATATTTATTTTTATCATTAATATTTATTTTTATCATTAATATATATTTTTATCATTAATATTATTTTTATCATTAATATTTATTTTTATCATTAATATTTATTTTTATCATTAATATTATTTTTATCATTAATATTATTTTTATCATTAATATATATTTTTATCATTAATATATATTTTTATCATTAATATTTATTTTTATCATTAATATTTATTTTTATCATTAATATTTATTTTTATCATTAATATTTATTTTTATCATTAATATTTATTTTTATCATTAATATTTATTTTTATCATTAATATTTATTTTTATCATCAATATTTATTTTTATCATCAATATTTATTTTTATCATCAATATTTATTTTTATCATTAATATATATTTTTATCATTAATATTTATTTTTATCATTAATATTTATTTTTATCATTAATATTTATTTTTATCATTAATATTATTTTTATCATTAATATTTATTTTTATCATTAATATATATTTTTATCATTAATATATATTTTTATCATTAATATTTATTTTTATCATTAATATTTATTTTTATCATTAATATTTATTTTTATCATTAATATTTATTTTTATCATTAATATTTATTTTTATCATTAATATTTATTTTTATCATTAATATTTATTTTTATCATTAATATTTATTTTTATCATTATATTTATTTTTATCATTAATATATATTTTTATCATTAATATTTATTTTTATCATTAATATTTATTTTTATCATTAATATTTATTTTTATCATCAATATTTATTTTTATCACAATATTTATTTTTATCATCAATATTTATTTTTATCATAATATTATTTTTATCATAATATTTATTTTTATCATTAATATTTATTTTTATCATTAATATTTATTTTTATCATTAATATTTATTTTTATCATCATATTTATTTTTATCATTAATATTTATTTTTATCATCAATATTTATTTTTATCATTAATATATATTTTATCATTAATATTTATTTTTATCATTAATATTTATTTTTATCATTAATATTTATTTTTATCATTAATATATATTTTTATCATTAATATTTATTTTTATCATTAATATTTATTTTTATCATTAATATATATTTTTATCATTAATATATATTTTTATCATTAATATATATTTTTATCATTAATATATATTTTTATCATTAATATTTATTTTTATCATTAATATTTATTTTTATCATTAATATTTATTTTTATCATTAATATATATTTTTATCATTAATATATATTTTTATCATTAATATATATTTTTATCATTAATATTTATTTTTATCATTAATATTTATTTTATCATTAATATTTATTTTTATCATCAATATTTATTTTTATCATTAATATTTATTTTTATCATTAATATTTATTTTTATCATAATATTTATTTTTATCATCAATATTTATTTTTATCATCAATATTTATTTTGTATCATTAATATTTATTTTTATCATCAATATTTATTTTTATCATTAATATTTATTTTTATCATTAATATTTATTTTTATCATTAATATTTATTTTTATCACTAATATTTATTTTTATCATCAATATTTATTTTTATCATCAATATTTATTTTTATCATCAATATTTATTTTTATCATCAATATTTATTTTTATCATTAATATTTATTTTTATCATTAATATTTATTTTTATCATTAATATTTATTTTTATCATTAATATATATTTTTATCATTAATATTTATTTTTATCATTAATATTTATTTTTATCATTAATATTTATTTTTATCATTAATATTATTTTTATCATTAATATTTATTTTTATCATTAATATATATTTTTAATCATTAATATATATTTGTATCATTAATATTTATTTTTATCATTAATATTTATTTTTATCATTAATATTTATTTTTATCATTAATATTTA
>JAPQNM010000036.1:1066699-1071699 GCA_029783475.1 Metacarcinus magister
GAAAGGAGGGAAAGAGAGAGAGAATCAGTTAAGGGAAGATTAAAATTTATACTAAAACCTTTCATTCCCTCCCTGCCTTCACCCCTTCACCCTCCCTTCACCCACCATCACCCCTTCACCCCCCATCACCCCTTCACCCCTTCATCACCCCCCCATCACCCCATCACCCTCACATCACTAAAAATACACGGTAAAAGTCATTCCTAAATATTAATTCCAACTCGCTACAGAATCCAACTCTCTCCTTCATTTCCTATTAAACACTTTCATTAATATTCAAAATCATGCGTCCACTTTCATCTTTCATTTAGAAGTAAGAGGAGAGAAAAGAACAAGGATTAATTACTATGTGTGTGTGTGTGTGTGTGTGTGTGTGTGTGTGTGGTGTGTGTGTGTGTGTGTGTGTTGCAGGTGTTAAGAGGCCACACATGTTCAAGAGACACACACTACTTTCTAACGTTAAGTACACATCTGGCTTTCTCTCCCTCCCTCCACCCCCCTTTCCCCTCCTCCCTCCTTCCCCCACTTCACACCTGACTTCACTTCCTCATAATCAAGCAACAATTCCTCTCTCTCTCTCTCTCTCTCTCTCTCTCTCTCTCTCTCTCTCTCTCTCTCTCTCTCTCTCTCTTACATTTTCTTTATTTTCTTTCGGTTTTATATCTTCTTTTGTTTAGTTTTTTATTCAATTCTGACCCAAAAAAATAATAATAATAATAATATTCCACAATGAGCACACACACACACACACACCCACACACACTGACCTGCCTGCCTGCCTGCCCTCGTGACCTGGTGACCTTTGACCCCTAAAGCAAACAGACCGAAGCTTTACCATGCCTCAAGGTCACCCCGAGCCAGGCCACTGAAGCACTCAATGAAACACTTCAGACACTTGATCAACGCCTCAGACAACTGCTTCGAACCCACACACTCACAAGATTCTTAGTCACTTATTTATTTATATTATTCAATCTATTATTCGTTTCTATTTAAAGTGAAAGGAGTGTGAGATTGACTGACTGACTGACTGACTGACTGACTGACTGACTGACTGACTGTTTCGAATTTACACTTTTATTATTTTATTTATTTATGTTATTCAATCTATTATTTGTTTATATTTAAAGTGAAGTGAAGTTGGGAGACTAGACAAGAATATGAAATTGACTGATTGACTGACTGACTGAGTGACTGAGTGCGTGCGTGGTGTTCTGTTTTGAGAATCATTGTGTTGCTCGCTCTCTCTCTCTCTCTCTCTCTCTCTCTCTCTCTCTCTCTCTCTCTCTCTCTCTCTCTCTCTCTCTCTCTCTCTCTCTCTGTTGTTATCTTGATTTAGAACACGTAATAGTAATAGTAAAAATGTAATAATAATAATAATAATAATAATAATAATAATAATAATAATAATAATAATAATAAATACAAAGTTAGTACAAGAAAACAATGCAATTTTTGTGTTATTTTTTGTTATTTTTGTTGTTCTTGACACGTGGAAGCAAGGCGAGATAAAGCACGCTACTCTCTTTAACTGAGAGAGAGAGAGAGAGAGAGAGAGAGAGAGAGAGAGAGAGAGAGAGAGAGAGAGAGAGAGAGAGAGAGAGAGAGAGAGACAGATTCCTCTTCCGCCTCGCAATAAAATAAAATAAAACTCTAAAAATTCGCTTCATAAATCCGCGTTGCATAAAAGAGAGAGAGAGAAAAAAAACAGTGTATAAAGAGAATGAATAAAATAAAATAAAAAAATAAAATTAAATAAATAATGAATAAAAGCGAAAATCAAACAAAATAGAAAATTGTATTAAAAAAACTGAACAAGAATGAAAAGAAAGATAAAAAAATATAACAAATAAAACAAATACAAAGGCAAGGCGAGAGAGAGAGAGAGAGAGAGAGAGAGAGAGAGAGAGAGAGAGAGAGAGAGAGAGAGAGAGAGAGAGAGAGAGAGAGAGGAATAAGGAAGGAATTCACATGCATTGCAACTCTCATCTTTAACATCTGTCTCTTCTACTCCTCCTCCTCTTTCTCTTTTTCCTCCTCCTCTTCCTCCTCTTCCTCCTCCTCCTCCTCCGAACACTTGACTCAATTCTCACTCTTATTTCTCTGTCCTCTGCGTCATCTCTCTCTCTCTCTCTCTCCTCTCTCTCTCTCTCTCTCTCTCTCTCTCTCTCTCTCTCTCTCCTCTTCTCTTTGTCTATCATTTCCTCCATTCTTTCCTCCTTTACTTTCGGTTTCCTCCACCCTTTTCTCTCCCTCCTTTCCTCCTTCCTTCCCTCCCTCACATAAATCATACCTCCTTCCTTCCACATCCTTCCTCCATCTTAACCTATTTCCACTTCCTTCCTTCTTTCCCCTCTCTCTCTCTCTCTCTCTCTCTCTCTCTCTCTCTCTCTCTCTCTCTCTCTCTCTCTCTCTCTCTCTCTCTCTCTCTCTCTCTCTCGTTATATTTCTTTTTTTCCTTCATTCTATCCTATCTCCCTCCTTCACTCTCTTCCTCCTTCCTTCTTTCCTTCCCTAACCAAGTATTGATGGAGGAGGAGGAGGAGGAGGAGGAGGAGGAGGAGGAGGAGGAGGAGGAGGAGGAGAGAAGGAAGAGAAGACAGGCAGAAAATAAAAAATAATACAACGAGAAGCGAGAGAGAGAGAGAGAGAGAGAGAGAGAGAGAGAGAGAGAGAGAGAGAGAGAGAGAGAGAGAGAGAGAGAGAGAGAGAGAGGGGCTTTCCCTTCCTAAACCAGCATGCAAGTCAGGTAAGGAGTTGCCGCCATTTTGAGAGTCATTCGATTACTGGAAATGTGGAAACTTGGATAAGTATATTGGTGATTGAGAGAGAGAGAGAGAGAGAGAGAGAGAGAGAGAGAGAGAGAGAGAGAGAGAGAGAGAGAGAGAGAGAGAGAGAGAGATAATAGGGAGAACGATCAACATACTCTCTCCTCTCTCTCTCTCTCTCTAATAAAAAGCCAAATAAAGAGAGGCATAAGAATGACGTTATCTTATCTTTTGTATTAGATTATATCGCTCTTAAAGAAATTTGGGCCAGAATTGTGATAAGCTACACCGATTTCTTACGTAATAATGATAATAATAATAATAATAATAATAATAATAATAATTTAAACTATTTCTTTCATTTAAAATTCATTAGTATTCTGATTTATCTTTTTAACGAGATAACGAGAGAGAGAGAGAGAGAGAGAGAGGAGAGAGAGAGAGAGAGGAACTTAATGAAAGAAAGAATTAAGTAACAAACAAACAAAGACCAAAATAAGTTACGTATTATATCATTTTCTCTTTCATTTCCTTTCCTTTCCTTCCTTTATTCATTTTCCTTCATTTCCGGCAGTCCGTTTTCTTTCGGTAATTTTCTGGCCTGTTGCTTCTCCCTTCTTTTATTATTTATTTTCTTCCATCTTTCTTTCTCCTCCTTTGTTCCTTAGTTCCTCTTCCTGTGTGAACTTTGCACTTCACAACTCTCTCTCTTCTCTCTTCTCTCTCTCTCCTCTCTCTCTCTCTCTCTCTCTCTCTCTCTCTCTCTCTCATTCTTCATATTCTCACAAACATTCATCGATTAACTGACTTTCTTTTAATTTAGTATTTTTCACTCGTTTCAATCCTTCTTAATCTGTTACTCTTCCTCCTGCACCCTCCCGTGTCCTCCTCCTCTTCCCGCCCCGCCCCGCCTCTCCGCCAGAAGTCAAAGACCTGAGTGTCCGCTGCTGCTGCTGCTGCTGGAGGAAGAGGAAGGAGGGTGTGGGGTTGGAGAGAGGAGGAGGAGGGGGCCAGCTCTTCGTAATCAATGTCTCGCACCTCTCTCTCTCTCTCACACACATACATACATACACACATACACATATATATACACACACTCACATATACAGTTATTCCTCCCTTTTTTTCCTAATCCCCAATTTCCTCTCTCTCTCTCTCTCTCTCTCTCTCTCTCTCTCTCTCTCTCTCTCTCTCTCTCTCTCTCTCTCTCTCTCTCTCTCTCTCTCTCACATACACACACACCTAGCGGGTCTAACAGCACATTGGGTTCAAACACACACCTGCCTTATCTAATATAACAATTAAGGTGATGAAACACAGGTGTATTGAGGTAGAGCATCACGAATATCAGACGGAGCCCCATGTGATAGCGGAGGGCACGGTAACCACACACACACACACACACACACACACACACACACACACACACACACACACACACACACACACACACGTCTCCTGATTAGATAAGGTAGTGGGTGGGTGCGAAGCTTATCAATCAACGTTTGTATGTAGTAGTAGTAGTAGTAGTAGTAGTAGTAGTAGTAGTAGTAGTAGGGAAAATTGTGTTGGTAATCTAATAAATAATAATAATAACCATAACAATAATAATAATACGTTGCAAGGTTCGATCGAGAGGTGCATTAGGAAGGAGAGATAAGAAGGACGAACCAATTACCAGATAAGACATGATTGACACTCACAAGAAGCGCAATAAATAACTAACTGAATGCAATTTTATACCGTGTGTGTGTGTGTGTGTGTGTGTGTGTGTGTGTGTGTGATCAGAAGGTGAACGCCCCGCCCAACAGGCTGAAGGCCACACCTGAAGTTATGCTAATTACATCCCCATCATACCGTTACCTGCATCCCCCCTCCTCCTTAGGTTACTACTACTACTACTACTACTACTACTACTACTACTACTACTACTACTACTACTACAACTACTACTACTACTACTATAATAATAATAATAATAATAATAATAATAATAATAGAACATATCAATAAAGTGAAACATACAAGTGTACACTGGCCTAGTTTCTCTCTCCTCCTCCCTCCCTGCCTCTACCTTCCCCTCCAATCCCTCCCTCCACCTTCTCCTGACAGGTAGGTAGGTAGGTAAGCCCCTCCCCTCCCCTCCCCTCCAACCATTCTCAAGGTACACAGGTATGCTATTTTGGCCCAAGTATATTTGAACCCTAATCAGGTGAGCGGCCTGCCAGGTGC
>JAPQNM010000036.1:1076699-1081699 GCA_029783475.1 Metacarcinus magister
TCTCATTAAATAAAAAAGTAAAAAACCCAAGGGGACAAATTAAACTAATCCTCCTTCCCTCCCTCCCCTTCCCCCCTTTTACCTCCCTTTCTCCCCCCTTTACCTCCCTTTTTACCCTCCCCTTAGTACCTTAATCACATGTACAGCCTCCCCTTCCCTCCTCCCCCCTAATGAGGCACACAGGTAAGCCAGGTATGAAGTTCACCTGAGTTTACCTGAGCGATATGTCATTTTTCTTGTGACGTGAAAGTCTTTGGTCAGGTAACTTTTAATTAATTACTGACAGAGAGAGAGAGAGAGAGAGAGAGAGAGAGAGAGAGAGAGAGAGAGAGAGAGAGAGAGAGAGAGAGAGAGAGAGAGAGAGAGAGAGAGAGAGAGGTAAGGTCAGAGGATGAAGGAAGGATTAAAGGGAAGAGGGTAAGAGTGAGGAAGGAAGGGCCGGTGTATGTGAGGGAGGGAGAGAGAGAGAGAGAGAGAGAGAGAGAGAGAGAGAGAGAGAGAGAGAGAGAGAGAGAGAGAGAGAGAGAGAGAGAGAGAGAGGAAAAAAAAAAAAAAAAAAGGATTGTAGGGGCCGAGTACTTTATCTGCAGGGAAGGAGAGGGAGGAAGGGAGGGAGGGAGGGAGGGAGGGATGGAGAGAGAGAGGGAGGGAGGGAGGGAGAATTGGACAAAAGGGGGAATGGAAAAATAAAACTTGAATAAACTATAAAAAAAAATATGAAGGAAGAGAATAAAGAGACATGGAAGAGGAGGGGAAAAGTGGAGATAAAAGTAGAGAAAGGAGAGAAAAAAATGGAGGAAAATATAAAAGGTGACACGAGAGAGAGAGAGAGAGAGAGAGAGAGAGAGAGAGAGAGAGAGAGAGAGAGAGAGAGAGAGAGAGAGAGAGTAGAGAAAACTTTTACCCTTACGCCTCCCCCAACATTCTTCCTTCCCTCAGATAATATATTGTGCCTCTCTCTCTCTCTCTCTCTCTCTCTCTCTCTCTCTCTCTCTCTCTCTCTCTCTCTCTCTCTCTCTCTCTCTCTCTCTCTCTCTCTCTCTCCATACACACAAATTCTCCCAAACTCGATCAATAATGAAGGTCTCACTATTGTTCTCTCTCTCTCTCTCTCTCTCTCTCTCTCTCTCTCTCTCTCTCTCTCTCTCTCTCTCTCTCTCTCTCTCTCTCTCTCTCTCTCTCTCTCGAAGGTCTACAATAGAAAACAGGTAATTATAGAGTCTAAACAAACAAAGAAAATTACAGAGTAGTAGACAGACAGACAGACAGACAGGTAAACAAACAGACAGACAGACAGGTAAACAGATAGACAGACAGGTAAACAGATAGACAGACAGGTAGACAGACAGACAGACAGGTAAACAGATACATATATAGACAGGGAGATATGTAAGGATAGACAGTAACATGTAAACAAACACACACTTAGACAGGGATAGGTAAACATAGACAGACAGACAGATAGACAGACAAATAAAGAGACATTGAGACAGGTATATAAACAAGCATAGAGACAGCAATATAGACAGACAGATATTAAATAGAGATATATGTAAACAGACAAACAGACAGGTAGACATTAAATAGACAGCTAAATGTAAACAGAGACTAATATAGATGAAGAAACATATAGACAGGTAATCAGACAGACAGACAGACAGACAGACATTGCAAGTATCATATAACAAGAATAGCAACATCAACTCTGCATTCCTTAGCCTTGCACACACACACACACACACACACACACACACACACACACACACACACACACACACACACACACACACACACACACACACACACACAAAAGTAATAAAGACGACAAAAAGAAAAGTTGATAAAGATGAAGTTAAAAAAAAAGAAAAAAAAGACCATGTGGGTGTTTACTGATGTTTGTCACGCGAGGAAGGAGGGAGGAGGAGGGAGGGAGGGAGGGAGGAAAGAGGGAGGAAAGAGGGAGGGAAGGAGAGGAGGGAGTAATGATTGTTTACAAGTGTGGATATGGTCATGAGAAGGAGGAGGAGGAGGAGAAGGAGGAGGAAAAGATGAAGAAGAAATAGAAGAAGAAGAAGAAGAAGAAGAAGAAGAGGAGGAGGATGAAGACTGATTTCAAAGAGGATGAAGAGAGGAAAAAGAAGTAAGGTTTGGAAGGTCAGGGGTGAGGGATAAAGGTAAGGAGGAGGAAGAGGAGGAGGAGGAGGAGGAGGAGGAGGAGGAGGAGGAGGAGGAGGAGGAGGAGGAGGAGGAGGAGGAGGAGGAGTAAGTTCAGGGTGAGGGAGGAGAGATTAAGGACAAACTTGGGTGTGTAAGGTCATGGGTGAGGAGGAGGACGAGAAGGAGGAGGAGAAGGAGGAGGAGGAGGAGGAGGAGGAGGAGGAGGAGGAGGAGGAGGAGGAGGAGGAGAAAGGGAAAGTCACTCAACAAAAAAAATAAAGCCAAAAACATGGTTCACTTTCACACCTGAGAGAGAGAGAGAGAGAGAGAGAGAGAGAGAGAGAGAGAGAGAGAGAGAGAGAGAGAGAGAGAGAGAGAGAGAGAGAGAGAGAGAGAGAATCACTACAGTACAAGTATGAGCCTCCAGGGGGCAGTGATGTCAGGTTGCACAGGTGTTAACAACTTGCTATAAATTACTAAAGGGTCCACACACACCTGTCAAACCCACCTGAGGGAGTGAGGGAAGGAGGCAGGCACGTGTACCATCAAGGGGAAGGTAAAGGGTGCCAGAGGGGGGCGTGTGGGGGGGCGTGAGGGTGCCAGGGGTTGAAAGGACTAAGATTATCTATTTTGTCCAGCTGCTGCCGCTAAATATATTGCCACTCGTACTAAGGAAGAATTTGAATGTTTCGTAATATATATTTTTAAATGAAATTGATGGAAGGTAAATATTGTAATGTCTTTGTGGAAGTTTTGGGGTTTATATTTCATCATTTTTTTTTCTTTCTTTTTCGTTGTTGTTGTCATCGTGTTCTAAATTTGTATTCCTTGTATTATATTATTTTCGTTGGCTTCGTCTTCTTTTTAAAATTGTATTCATGTTTTCTGAGTATTACATTTCCTTCACGTTAACTTGTATACATTGTTTTGGTTTGTATCATAAATTTCATCTTGGTGTTCATAATTTATAAAGTTGAATACATTATAACATTATACACATCTACCATTATTATATTGCAATTTTCCTTCTTCATCCCCTTATTGGTCTTGTTTTAAGTTTATATACATTCTAATATTATAAACAAGTTTCAGAGGGAGAGATTTGAGGGTGGGGGAAAGATATTTTAAGAAAAACTCCAAGAACTGAATATATGATGAGGGAAGAGTTATTTCAAGTTAAGGCATTGTTACTAATATTAAAAAAGTGTGTGTGTGTGTGTGTGTGTGTGTGTGTGTGAATTGGAAAGGATGAAGCAGTTTTAAAATCTACTCCAATGAAAATTTTTTATATATTTCTTCAATTTAACCTTAGATACATTTTTTCAAGAAGTGTATCTTTGAATACTAATACTTTGGAAAGGAGGCGGCTAGTGTAGTATATAAATTCATCAATACAACATCATTATAATCACTAATGTTAATATAATGAGGTGATATAACCAGTTTTAGAAGTGCTTGACCCCAGTAGCGTACGGTTAAGTTAGGTTAGTTTATCTGCACTGTACTAATAAGGAAAGTTGATTCTATCGATAATTATATTCAAATAACAGAATATATTGATTGAAGATAAGGTAAAGGCAAATAACTAAGTATTATCAAGATGAGCACCTATTTCAAGACAAGAAATCATTCACCTTCCCACAGCTGTCTCTCTCTCTCTCTCTCTCTCTCTCTCTCTCTCTCTCTCTCTCTCTCTCTCTCTCTCTCTCTCTCTCTCTCTCTCTCGTTATTTTCGTCATTTCATATTTTTTCTATAACTATTTCTGTTCATATTCATTATTTTTTTTCAGTTTTCTAATTATCCTTCATCTTTCTTGTTTTCTTTGTGACTTTGAGGACACACACACACACACACACACACACACACACACACACACACACACACACACACACACACACACACACACACAGGAATTCCAATTTGTCTCGGAGATGTGCCTTTTGATCTTGTTTTGAACGTTCAATTAAGCTTCGTCCACAGTTTCATATTTCTTCACATGCAAACCACTGATATATAAAGGCAAGGTAATAATGTGCCAGATATTTTTCATTATACTTAACATTCCTTACATTGTTTCACATCATCGTGTCACCTTTGATATATAAATTCAATCTCTTTAAATCTATCTATCTATCATTTCTGTAATCATTTCTATTAATCATCTTTTTTTCCTTGCGTCTATATACATTTCAAACACATTAAGTTATTTATAATTTAATAATCATTTGGTTCATAATATATTCATGTCTAGTTACAGTATCATACATTAAGTGCATCATTTATGAATACAATTACTTTTTCATAATAGCTTTTCCCTTGTATCATTAGTGGGGTTTTTTTACAGAATTACTCTCTGTACTCACTTTATCTGTTTGTTCCGGTGAAATTAAATTACTATTATCATTATTATCATTATCCATCGTCATTTGTAAGCATCACTACTACGTATTCTGCACAACGCTTCACTCTTGCTTTGTTAGCGCGCCAAACAAACAAAAGACGGACGAAACAAAAGAAGATCGACACTCATGACCTTTCCTGCCTGGCCAACTTGACCCCAATACCTGGACGAGGCTGACGGGGAGCTGACGGGGCGGTGCTGAGGAGGTCACGGTGGGAGTGAGGGATGGGAGGGATGAGGAGAGGAATGAGGGGAAGAATGAGGTAAGACAGGGTACATGGAGGAGAAATGAGGACAAGACGAAGGGGAGGCAGTGGTCGCATCCCCTCTCTTCACCCCCTAACACACACACACACACACACACACACACACACACACACACACACACACACGAGAAAGCACTGCCCTTGGGATATAAAGAATTGCAAGTCAATGTTGTAA
>JAPQNM010000036.1:1086699-1094199 GCA_029783475.1 Metacarcinus magister
AGGGAATAAGAAAGCATGAAAGGAAGGAAAAGAGTAAAGAAATGGAGGAGAGAAGAGGAAGGAGGGAAAATAGGTGAGGAATGGAGGAAAGAAGTAAGAAAGGAGGGGAAAAGGGGGGCGGGGGGCAAGAGAGCCTGTTTGCCCAGTACACCAGGCGACGACCTAAATACTTGCCCTTAACCGGTCCTCCTCCTCCTCCCCTCCTTACTGGTTACACACACACACACACACACACACACACACACACACACAGATAAGGTACGAACTCTTCATTCTTTCTCTCTCTCTCTCTCTCTCTCTCTCTCTCTCTCTCTCTCTCTCTCTCTCTCTCTCTCTCTCTCTCTCTCTCTCAAGGGAAAGCAAATCAATGAAAGAAACGTGAGAGAAAGACAACAAAATGAAAAAAGAAAAGAGAGGAAGGAAGAAATATTACGAAGTCGTGGAGGAAGTAGAACGAATAAAGAAAGAAAGAAAGAAAGAAAAGAAAATGAAAGAGAGGAAAGAAAGAACTGAAGGTTGAAGAGAGGGAAAAGCAAAACAAAGAAAAACACGTTAAAAGCAATAAAGATTTAGATAAGAAAGAGGAGGATACAATAATAAAATGTGAGGATAAGGCGATTGTAAAGATAAAATAAATAAAAAAAAAGAGAGAGAGAGAAGCAAGAAAAGAAGGAAAGAAGAAGCAAATAAAAGACGCAGGATGTGAGCAAGGAAAAGATTAAACTCTCTCTGACAAACACACACACGGAGAGAGAGAGAGAGAGAGAGAGAGAGAGAGAGAGAGAGAGAGAGAGAGAGAGAGAGAGAGAGAGAGAGAGAGAACAAAAAATAAATAAAAACACCATTATAGTTTAAAACACCATCCCATCAGGTATAAAGGTAGATGGAAAGAGAGGGTAAAGGACCAGGTGATCATCCTATCTAAACCATGTCATCAAATAGAAGAGGAGGAAGGTGTTACATAGATGACAGTAGTATACAGTAGTAGTAGTAGTAGTAGTAGTAGTAGTAGTAGTAGTGGTAGAAGTAGTAGTAGTTGTGGTGGTGGTGGCTGTAGTAGCATAAGTAGCATTAGATGTACAGCACGTTTCACACACACACATACATACACATACACACACACTTATGAGTCCAGCACGTGATACTCCAGACTGAGTGAATTATACACATACATAAAGTTTTCCCACTTCATAATTTTATACTGAATTTTTTTTTCTTTTTTTCAGCTTGACATTGCATTCTCAGTAAACCTTTTGTTATTACTATTAATGTTATCATCATCATCTTCATCATATATACACACACACGTAGGTACATTATGAGTGACACTTATTCATACAATGTAAAGAAATGTTAGTTATCATTGTCTTTTTACGCACGTGGGTTTAAAACATATAAATATATAAATAAATAAATGAAAAAGAAAGGTAGGATTCCATGATTAAAGTGCAAACAATCACAGGAAAACAACACACGACTTAGTCTAGCGCAAAACGCAATGTAAAGGGAAAAGAATCGTTCAATTATAATTAACTTTATAAAAATAAATAAATAAATAAATACAGGAAAGGAAAAAAGTCAGATAGAGCTATTATGTAAGGAAAAATGTAAGAAAATGAATAAAAATACTCATATGTAACAACATACCAATTATATACATATTGCACAATAAAATAAAGCATTATCTGATAAACCGTGATGCAATAATTTTCTTCATCAACAGAAAAACTCAACAGTCAAGTAAATCGTCGAGGTATATAAACAATATAACACAAGATACAAGTACAACTTTCTAACTTGTCATCATCAAGACGCAACACTTTCAAGAACAAAACGAGTGACGTGTTCGCTACGACAGACCACGAGAAGCAAGGATTTTCCCAGAACCACCACCACCACCACCACCACCACCGCCACCACCATTGCCACCATACCTGCCCATCACACCACCGTGACCTATCTTGTTCCCCTCAACCCTCTCTCACCTTGCCCTCACCCACCTGTGACCTCGGCAGGAGAAGGGGCGGTCAAGCTAACCCTGACATCCAGCACCACACACACACACACACCGGTCACCACCAGAACGCACTTTCACCACCACAAGGTGTACATGTAGAGCTCTACCACGCACACGACATTTAGCACACACACACACACACACACACACACACACACACACACGTTATGAATCTTGACGGTGTGTCAAATTCGGTGAAGCCAAATACTGATTTAGCGGCAGTAATTTCCTATTGTAATGCAAAGTTCATTACCAACAGACACAGACGACGGCTAATGACGCAATAACCTCAATGGGAAGAAGATGCACCGCCACCATAATAATAATAATAATAATAACAATAATAATAATGATGATGGAGGCAACAAACATTTTCAACCTTTTCAAACTGCGTCCTCAGTCGATTATGTAACGCAATAATAATAATATAATCTCCTAATGGATAGTGAGTGGGTGGGGCTCCAGAGTTTTAATTAACACGCTTTCATCACCTCCTACTACTACTACACCTACTACTAAACACACACTTTCTCTTACCTTCATGAGGATATCTCTATGCCATCCTTGGGGTAGGTAGTGGTGGGATCCGCGTCCTGAGGCAAGAAGTAACAAGCCTTTGAGAACTGTATTTACCAAAGCTTTTCCCTCACACTGCTCTGCACCGCCTGCCCTGAAGCCAGCTGTCCGCCACACCAGCTCTCAAACGCTCGTACGGCTAAATATATAACCTTCATCATAGTTTTCCACACACCAAACGAATACCAGCACACGACCTCCTCCTCCTCAACCTTTGAATTATTATTATTTATTATTATTATTATTATTACTATTATTACTATTCCTGTGGGTAACTGTTGTTATTGCTGCCGTTGCTTTTCTTTATGTATCACGTTTTAGGGGAGATGTTTGTATTTTCTTTCTTCCTTTCTTTTACGTAAATGCTTCTTACATTAATTCAATTTTGTTTCCTTCCCCATGCCAACATATTTTCACGTCAAAACATTTCCTTCAGCTTGTGGCGCTATCAGTTTTTATGGATCCAAACTGGCGTTCCTGCACAGCTGATGCGCCTCGCACAAAGCTTGGCCAAACAACTGGAGTACTGAAGGGAGGTGCGTATTACCCAGGGAGCCAGCACGCGGCGTACTTCCTCTCACGTACAGTGCTCAAGAGAGACTGCCGCCTGCCGGCGCGCTACTGCCAGCGACAGGCGCGCCACTCACCACCACCACCACCACCACCACCATCACCACCATCGCCGCCGCCGCCCGGACTCAGTTGTAAACAAACCATACTCCCACTTTCTCTCTTACTCTCACTGTATCTCATTCCCCTCTCTCTCTTCCTCTCCCTCGCGATACTCCTTCCCTACATCTTCCTCCCCTGCACGCCCTACATAGGGACTAGAAGTGTTCAAATATTCCTTTCAGTACAGTCTCCCTCTCCCCATGTCTACATAAATTCAGCTTTAAAACTACTCCTTCCGCTTAAATACTCGTTCGTCATGACCAAGAAGTATTTTTCCCTCATTCCTCTGCCCTCCTGTTAGGGCCTGTGTCGCCGTGTCCTTCCTTCTGGGAAGCAAAAGGAAGGACGCACCGACCGTAACCATGAAAGGTGGTCAGGCTTCCCATTACCCAGGTGGAATCCTAGTTCGTAAAGGATTTGTAAAAGTAAACAAAAGCAAGAGAGTCCCGCCACGGACCTCATCTAAAGGACAAGGAGGAGGCTTCACCTGTATCCCGCTGGGACACCTGCATGAGAAGCACACCTGTCCTGTTGTGCATAAAAGGGCTTCACGGATCACGGAGAATGCCGGAGATTTGTTACCACAGCGAGGAAAAATGTACATGGGAAATAAACGTCGTGAGTGAAGGGAAAAACTGGCAACTAGAGGTAGCGAATCAATAAGAGTGAAGCTCAAAGTTGCAAACTACCGCCAGAAACGTGAATCTACGGACACTGCCAACTTGGTGAAGAACTGTTACCCATTTACAACAGCGAGCAGCAGGGCATGGCACCAGGCCTGCACGGACGGAGGCGAGGGCAGGCCGGGAGGGGCGGAAAGCGAGGGGATGGCGGGAAGAGGCCGTGACAAGCTCTGGGAGGACAAAGAGTAAAGAAGAGGCTTGCCCGGCACTCCACGCTGGGGCTACACTCCCCTACCCCACCCACCTCCACTCTTCCTCCCCTTCCCCCCCTCAATGGCACACCAAAACAACTTTATTCTCTCTCTCTCTCTCTCTCTCTCTCCTCTCTCTCTCTCTCTCTCTCTCTCTCTCTCTCTCTCTCTCTCTCTCTCTCTCTCTCTCTCTCTCTCTCTCTCTCTCTCTCTCTCTCTCTCAGCGCATTCGCCCTGGTGAAAAATCTTCTAAACTTTGGCACTAAAATTAAATACAACTCTAATATTTTATACACACGGCAACGAAAAATATTCTGGAGCACACTGAAGTAAACAGGATCACACACACACACACACACACACACACACACACAATGTGCCGGCTTTTGCTAATTCCATCCCATGGGCTACACCCTACAGTCTCTCTCTCTCTCTCTCTCTCTCTCTCTCTCTCTCTCTCTCTCTCTCTCCTCTCTCTCTCTCTCTCTCTCTCTCTCTCTCTTTAATTTCTTCCTCTTCCCTTTCTTGTCATCTTCCCTCCTCCTTTCCCAGTTTCCTCTCATCTCTCCTTACCTCCCTCCCTCCTCATCTTACTCCTCCTTGCCATTCTTCTTCCTCGACAATGTCTTCGTATTTTCCTCCACCTTCTTTTCCCCTCTTCCTCCTCCTCCTCATAAATCTTCCCTCATTCCCCACCTCGCTTATATCAAACTTCCTTAATAATAACAACAACAACAACAACAACAACAATAATAATAATAATAATAATAATAATAATAATAATAACCAAAACAACAATGAAAAATAAATCTCCCCTCCCTCCCCATTTCGTTCATCTCTCCCTTCCTTAATCTCTCCAATTTTCACATGATTTTCTATTTGTTTCCATCGTTTATATTTAACTCTCACTCTCTCATCATGTTAAAGAGAATAGTGAGTTGTGATCATGCTAAATAACTGAAACGAGAGAGAGAGAGAGAGAGAGAGAGAGAGAGAGAGAGAGAGAGAGAGAGAGAGAGAGAGAGAGAGAGAGAGAGAGAGAGAGAGAGAGAGAGAGAGAGAGAACTATTGAAGGTTAGGGAAGCCTCTTGGCCGACGTAAAAATAACCAACCAGTAGATGGGGGAGGGAGAGGAAGAGAGGAAGAGAGGAGAGAGAGAGAGAGAGAGAGAGAGAGAGAGAGAGAGAGAGAGAGAGAGAGAGAGAGAGAGAGAGAGAGAGAGAGAGAGAGAGCGAATAAAAAATTAATAAAGGATTTATTCTTATACTAAAAAAATATACTAATACTATTATACTATTACTGCTGCTGATGATGATGATACAAAACTTTATTCAACGCCAGCAACGCAACAATGCAAAGCTAAATATAAAACAAGAGGTGTAAATAATCAAGCTACAAAAGAAACACAACAAAACAAGTAAACAAAGGACGCACGATTATTCAACCCATAAACACTTAAGTTCATAAAAGATTAAAAAGCACCATTATTTTTCATTGGTCTAAAGTTTTCCGCTATGAATATTTATGTAAGGCCACTCACTCCCATGCTCCCACCATAAGTAGTAGTAGTGGTAGTAGTAGTAGTGGTAGTGGTAGTGGTAGTAGTAGTAGTAGTAGTGTTGGATACAGAATCAAAGTATAAGATTAGATATATTCTCATTTATATTGTAATACTTATGCTAATTAGCCCTTCGCTCTTCCATCACATTTGCACAAAGAACAATTACTGCCACCACTTTCATTCTTCTCTTTCCATCAAGGTGTATACCTATCTCAACACTCATTTGCATATACCATTTGTACAACTTTTTTTCTTCTTTTATCCATTTTTCTATTCGTCTCTAAAACTTTTGATATATGTATGCACCTCTTCCTTCCGTCTCTTTGTGGTTGAGAGAGAGAGAGAGAGAGAGAGAGAGAGAGAGAGAGAGAGAGAGAGAGAGAGAGAGAGAGAGAGAGAGAGAGAGAGAGAGAGAGAGAGAGAGAGAGAACTGTATTTGGAAATGAATACTTAATTTGAAAGCAATTTGATGTCCTAAAGAGAGAGAGAGAGAGAGAGAGAGAGAGAGAGAGAGAGAGAGAGAGAGAGAGAGAGAGAGAGAGAGAGAGAGAGAGAGAGAGAGAGAGAGAGAGTTACATTTCACTTTCTCCCGGCCCGCAGCAGTACCTAGCATCACAAGAGTGGGAAGGTTAGGTCATCTCTACTTTAATCAACTCTTGAAGCCTGAGAGCAAAGTTGAGTTATTTTGAGTCCAGCGAGAAATAGTAACGCATGAATAACACAGTTTCCTACCACTTCAAAACCTCAATCAACAGTCGAGCATTGCCTACCTACCTACACACACACACACTAATTAACCTTTACTTTCTCTTTCCTTTCATCGTTTTCTATAACTTATCTGAACGCCGCACAGTATACCATAACCTTTATATTTCATTATTTCCTTACTTATTTTTCTATTAGGTTTTCTACTCTTGTTATAAAAAGTATAAGAAGAAATTGAATCGATTGATATAATACAGTTATATAGCTACATTTACCTGCACCTCCACACCTCTTGTTACCTGTGTGGGGCTGGTGTTGGTCGGTGTGTAAGGCTCCACAATATTAATACAGTGTGAGGTGTGTACGTACTGTGCGTGTGTGTGTTAGATCGTCTTTAAAAAGGAGACCCATTCTCTTGTGTTAAGTGTAAAACGAGACAAAATGAGTTTACGTAAAAAAAAATACACGGTACGTAATCTGCCTCAGCGAAGTCTTCCTTTAAATGTGTTTTCTGTTTGTTTGTGTGAGGTTGTCTTTAAAGGGGAGAACCGCGCTGGCTGGTGTGAAGTGTAAAAGGGGTGAAAATGAAGGTTTTAAGCACATATAATAGACTTTGTAATCTGTCTCCTAGGAAACTTTTCTTAAATAAGATTTTTCTGTTTGTTTTTTTGTTGTACGCGCGATATGAGAGAATGTTACACGCAATTTTTTTAATTGTATTTTTTCTCAGTATTTTTCATCTTCTTGCACATGGTGACAAAAATAACACAGGATTCAAAATAGAATAGCAATTGTTTTGTGCAGTCGATCGATCGATCGAGAAAGAGAGAGATGATACACAGGCATTCAGGAAGCGTTTAGGTAAAGAGGATAATACATGAAGTCTCGTGGGGCGCGGAGGGCGGGTTGATGTGGGGAGGGGGCGGGGCATGGAAGGACAGAACAGTGAAGTCAGTAGTGGAGTGGCATGGAGTGCAGGGAGGGTGGAGGGAGGTACTGTGCGGAGACACACATACTTATGTAAACAGAATCTAATGCTCAAGTATTGCACACTTTTAATTCCCTTATCTTTCAGCTTCACTTTCTTTTTTTTTT
>JAPQNM010000036.1:1101699-1104199 GCA_029783475.1 Metacarcinus magister
CTCTCTCTCTCTCTCTCTCTCTCTCTCTCTCTCTCTCTCTCTCTCTCTCTCTCTCTCTCATGAACGTAACATACCTTAACAACAAAATTATGCGGTAAAAATAAATAGATAAATAAATCACAAAACGTATATGTAGTAAGCATACAATTATGTAAGTGAAAAGGTAAATAAATATACAATTCAACAAACAAACAAACAAACAAACAAAAGAGTAAGAAATTTCACGGTGAAATGTCATGAGCATGGAATTCAGGAAGGAGTGAATAAGGAATAATGGAGGAGGAGGAGGAGGAGGAGGAGGAGGAGGAGGAGGAGGAGGAGGAGGAGGAGGAGGAGGAGGAGGAGGAGGAGGGAGATTTTCGATTGAAGAAAGGACAAGAGAGTAGGAAAAATAGTGTGTGTGTGTGTGTGTGTGTGTGTGTGTGTGTGTGTGTGTGTGTGTGTGTGTGTGTGTGTGTGATGATACACGTAGTACAATACTGAGCTTTAATTAAGAAGAGAAACAAATGACGATCAATATGACCTTCCGATACTCTCCCCCCTTCCTCCCCACCTCTCTCTCTCTCTCTCTCTCTCTCTCTCTCTCTCTCTCTCTCTCTCCATCGTCCTCTCACCACACTCACTCTATTTATAACGTTGATCCTGCCCCCATAGCCCACAATGTTGAGGGTATCGCCATGCGCTCCCACCACCTCTCACCACAGCCACATCCCTTCAAGGCCATCTCAACTGTTACCACAACGGCGATCTCTCTCTCTTCTCTCTTCTCTCTCTCTCTCTCTCTCTCTCTCTCTCTCTCTCTCTCTCTCTCTTAGCTCCCATGCACTCAACCAGCGCCCTCGTCCTTTTTTTCTCCCCCCCCTCTCTCTCTCTACCTCTCTGACACTTCACTCCCATGCACTCAACTAGCAACCCCACGTACTCTCTCTCTCTCTCTCTCTCTCTCTCTCTCTCTCTCTCTCTCTCTCTCTCTCTCTAACGAACGATACAAGTCATGATAAACAGCTTAATTAACGTACACGACGCACAAGTTACACACGCACACGTATACAAGTTTCCGTGCAGATTGAGCTTACGTACATGAATTACCTGCAGTCGTACATGAGCTACAATTCAACGTACGATGATTTATCTCCACTTACGTACAAGATAAAGGACCTTGCGACCACACTACGCACACTTGGGATGGCTCACCTGGAACACAAGAAAAAACACAAGTCAGGTAAAGTGATATACAGACAAGTATAAATGTATAAATACCTAATGAAAGAATATAAATACAAATGTAAAATATTACGATGTACATACGCGATATTAAAGTATTTATGTTTGGAGAAATAACAGGTTGCAGGTAACATAACAAGGAAAGTAAGAATATAATATAACACGATACAATAGAATATAGATAGATGGAGAGAGGAGTAATGAACACCAATCAAAACAAGATAACGAATGAAAGATTAATGTATAAAAAAAAGAAGGAAGATATGATAATAGAATAGTAATGTGGAAGAGAGAATACATTTTCAGAGAGGAAGTCAATTCTTTATCACACAAATGTTCTATGCATTGTAATAAATTATCAATGACAGAGCAGAATGCATCAAGCGATTACACCTTTCAAATCAGTGTAGTAGTAGTAGTAGTAGTAGTAGTAGTAGTAGTAGTAGTAGTAGTAGTAGTAGTAGTAGTAGTAGTAGTAGTAGTAGTAGTAGTAGTAGTAGTAGTAGTAGTAGTAGTAATAGTAGTACCAGCAGTAATAGTATCATGTTTGAGACACGTTGGGTAAGAATGAAAATTATAATGACCATTTTTCACGATACAAGATAACACAAGGTGGTATTTTTTTGCATGCATCTATAATAATCTATTTGGTTGTCTGTTATTGCTTTCATTTATTGTTGCTGTTATTATTACTTATTGTATATGGTAATTTTCTTTATCTTTATTATATTCATTGTTATTGTTGCTTATAAAACGTTTCCTATGTTCTATCTTTTGCGTTACAACTCTCTCTCTCTCTCTCTCTCTCTCTCTCTCTCTCTCTCTCTCTCTCTCTCTCTCTCTCTCTCTCTCTCTCTCTCTCCTTATCTTTCTCATTTTCTATATAGTTTTCCTCCTCTTGTTTTCATCTGCGCTCTATTTTGTTTTCGTAATTGTCATAAATTTTCCTAAAACACACAAAATTGGAAAAAATGGAAAAATATGAAGACAAAAAAAACCAATGGAATAAAATTAAAACAGAACAAAATGAACTAGCTATAACAAATACATTAATATATATTAAGAAAAGAATGATGTAGTAGTAGTAGCAGTAGTAATAATAATAATAATAATAATAATAATAATAATGGTACCTACAACCTTGACAATCAAAGGAAGGCTATGTATTTACAGCGTTAAGTATAAACAGGTGTATGATAAAAACTATTTGGCCAGGTGGACACGCTCTCTTATCATAAAATGTTATCCTTTTTTTTCCTCTCTCTCTCTCTCTCTC
>JAPQNM010000036.1:1114199-1196699 GCA_029783475.1 Metacarcinus magister
AGGTAGGGGAGGAAGATATTGTATGAGTAAGTGGTGTGATGGAGAGAGGAAGTGTAAAGAAGAGCTGTGGGTGTAGTAAACTTGCAACACACACATACACACACACACACACACACGCGCGATCTTTCCCATAATAAGAGTTGATCCATTAATTTCAATCACAGACAGCAAAGTAAATGGAAATGTCATTCACAGCCCTTGATAATTAATACTAAGCCGACGAAAAACATTCCTGATTTCAGAAATGCCTAAATATCTAAATAGTATATGATGACATTATTTCCCTTACTCATTAAATAGAAGTAAAAAAATATATATACACCTATTCAATCTTATACGAAAAATATATACACACTATATTTGTTATACATAAAAAAAAAATATTATACATACAATAGTTTTATGTATTTCTTGCAATTAATTAAACCGTGAATCATAACAACAATTTCAAACTAATTTAATTTCACCACAGATACAGTACAAAGATGTATAATACCATCTCCAACCTTTTAACACCAACCCCATAAAAGGTGATCTAAACAACATGAACAACAAACAGAAATATAGAACGATTTGTGAAAAGGCCTCTTATCTCAATGTTCGATGGTAGCCAATCTTATCTAATCAGCAGGGAGCCTGATACATAAAGAGAGAGAGAGAGAGAGAGAGAGAGAGAGAGAGAGAGAGAGAGAGAGAGAGAGAGAGAGAGAGAGAGAGAGAGAGAGAGAGAGAGAGAGAGAGAGAGAGAGAGAGCGAGAGAGAGAGAGAGAATATATGCATGAATTAATCTACAACTAAATCATCAAAAACGTGTCTAGCTACCTCTGTGTGTGTGTGTGTGTGTGTGTGTGTGTGTGTGTGTGTGTGTGTGTGTGTGTGTATGTTACAGCACGCACACATCTCTTCACGTGTGCACAATTTACACATTTAACCAAGAGTCACCGTCACCACCACGACCGTGTGTGCGTGTGTGTATGTACCGTTACTCCCCCACCCCATCCTTCCCGCACACGTGTATACCTTGCCCTCAACTGAGCTAATCTCCCCCCCCTTCCTGACCCTCCCTCCCTTCCCCCCAGATGAGTCAGGTCCGGAGGTGGAGGTGACTGTGGTGAAGTTGTGTCTCCCGGAAAAAAGGATAGGAAGGAAAGAAAGGAGAAATGAAAGGTCATAAGATCCTGTGTTTTTTAGTTCTTTTCCACCTTGCATGTAACTCTTTACCACACTTTGGGAAATGACTTGCGGCAGAGACAACGAGGCATTGGAGATATATATATATACTACACAGACGATACATTACACAGAACGAGTCTATGTTTCCTCAGGCTAAGGAATGCAACACTGTGTCTTTTGAGGGTAATTGAACGCAAAACTGTATCTAAACGGGGTAAATGAACGCTAAACTCTATCTTCTGAAGCTAAATGAACGCAACACTATTCATTCTGAGGCTAAATGAACGCTATACTATATATTCTAAGGGTTAATGAACGCAAAACTGCATCTAATAAGAGTAAATGAACACTAAACTGTATATTCTGAGGGAAAATTAACGTAAAACTTTATCATCTGTGGCAAAATGAAGACAACATTGTATATTACGAGGTTAAATGAACGCGAAATTGTGTATTCTTCATTGATAAGACAACCAATAATAATAATAATAATAATAATAATAATAATAATAATAATAATAATAATGTTGACTTGTAAACTAAAACAATCACAAGACTCTGCATGTTACAGACTAAGAAGAATTTGAGGAATATCTTACAGAACGTACTGCTAATCAATGAGAGAGAGAGAGAGAGAGAGAGAGAGAGAGAGAGAGAGAGAGAGAGAGAGAGAGAGAGAGAGAGAGAGAGAGAGAGAGAGAGAGAGAGAATATATCCCATGATAATAAATATAAAATCAACGTCTTTATCAGTATCACTAATAAATAATATCACATTCCTTACATTGTGCTATTTGCAAGGGAAAAAAATAAAGAAATCGAAGAAGAAAAGAAAAAAACATTACAAAATAGCGTAGACGAATTAATATTATATCCTTTGTATATCGCTTTGAAGGAGGAGGAGGAGGAGGAGGAGGAGGAGGAGGAGGAGGAGGAGGAGGAGGAGGAGGAGGAGGAGGAGGAGGAGGAGATGGTGGTGTGGCGGCAAGACCAAGGAAGGCGAGGATAGAACGAGACGTAGCCCCTCCTTCCCTCCCTCCCTTCCTCCTTGCCTCTCCCACCACATCCCGAGGGCGGAGGGGAGCGGTGAGTGAGAGTCAATCCCTGTAGCCCCGGAGGAGAGGAAGGGCCGTGGGGAGAGGCGGAGAGGAAGGGAGGAAAAGGAGGGAAGGGGCTGGAGGGTGGAAGGCAGGATGACGAAGAGGAGAGATGAGGAGGAAAAGGGAGGAGGCTGGGAGGGAAGAGGGTGGGTAGGAGTATAATGATCACAGAGGAGGAGGAGGAGGTGATCTAAGCGGCATAACAACATACTTTACGTTCAGGTCAATATATAAACAAGACAACCGTTTAAATAGCTTTGAATAAATATTAAAACCTAACAAAACTAAAGTGGAAGGATTGAAAGTACAAAAAACATAAATACATAAATAAATACTCAAGAGCACTGAATATTTAACATGCATACATATATATATATATATACACACACACACACACACACACACACACACACAGACACACACACACACACACACCAACTTTTACTCGTAGCCTTATAAACTTTGATCTCAACACGGGAAGTGACGCTATGGAAGTCAGTTTACCATGAGAGAGAGAGAGAGAGAGAGAGAGAGAGAGAGAGAGAGAGAGAGAGAGAGAGAGAGAGAGAGAGAGAGAGAGAGAGAGAGAGAGAGAGAGAGAGAAAGAAAAAACGCGTCGTGGCGAGCGATATTCGGCCACTATGGAGCCAAAGCCGAGACGGTGATCATAAATTACAGCGAGTCGGTTGTCTGGCGAGCGAGCTGGGCCCTGGAAAGGTTCACCGTACACACACACACACACACACACACACACACACACACACACACACACACGAGGAAATACTGTCCTGGCTAGTCTGGTTCCTAATCCTCACATAATGTCCATCTCCATCTCCCTCTCCTCCTCCTCCTCCTCCTCCTCCTCCCTCTTTCTCTCCTATCCTTTCAGTCTCTCCCTCACAATATCTGTACCCCTTCACCTCTCCCCGGCTGTTGCACTCCCTCCTCTCCCTTCCTCAGCATCCATACCTACCCCTACTCTCCTCACTCATCCCCATCTATCTACCCCTCCCTAGCATCTATCCCCATTACCTATCCTCCGTTGTACCACTCTAACGCCCATCCCCACCTTTGTATCCCCTTCTCATCCACCCCCCAACACCTGTGCGCCCCCTCTCCCCAATGCCCCTCCCTAGCCACTCCCAACACCTGTATCCCCCTCCTCGTGCCTCCCTCTCCCCCACCCCGGCTCCAGCTCCCCCTCAGCCCAACAATGCGGCCGGTGTTGAGAGCTTCTGGGGGTCGACACCTGACCGCCAGGTAGATGCCCACCTCACCTGGCCACACCGACGCTACACAATGCCCGGGCACGAGTGATGGATCTGTGTGTGTGTGTGTGTGTGTGTGTGTGTGTGTGTGTGTGTGTGTGTGTGTGTGTGTGTGTGTGTGTGTGTGTGCGCGTGCAATATACTGGTATCAGAGTACGTTTGTTGTTGTACACACACATGTACACAAACACGCAAGTATAAATAAACAAGGGAAGCATAGGTACAAAGACTCCACATAAAATAACTTGGCATAAGATACAAATACAAATAAATATTTAACCTAAAATTCACCTCAGGCAGTAAGTGTGAGGAGTATTGGGGGAGTGGAGTGCGTGGGCGGGGAGTGATGAGCGGGGGAGTGGGAGATAGGAGGAGTAGGAGGAGGGAGGGAGGGGAAGTGAGTCAATGTCTTCCTCCGTTGCCAAGAAAACTTACTAAACCAGCTGTTGGGCGTCCACGAGGCTTCATTAAGGCAACTCCAATTGTGATAGTATGAAGGTAATGGGTTTGCTGCATCGCTACATTATATTTCAATGTCTCTTTAAGTTACTAAAGGATACACCATTAAGCGAAATTAATTACTATTATTATAATTATTTTTATTATTATAATATAATAATTATAATTATTATTAATAAATGTACTATCTCTCACAACAGCAACAAAGATCAAATGACTAAATACACGTTATTATATTTCTTACAAGTTTGAATGTCATTGTAATAATAGTTGTTCTTGTTGGTGCTGGTTATTATCATTATTAATATACTAACTAATGTCAAGACATTTTCAGCACTACGTTATTATAATTACTCAAATAATAATGGTCGTTATAAAAAATTTACATTGCCATCAGAATCTAAGTTACTACAAATAATGATATTAACATAATTATAATAATAATAATAATAATAATAGTAATATTGCTATCAATATTTTTACTATTAGTGTAAATGATGGTCTAGTATCAGTAGTACTGTATCTATATACCTATAGTATCAGTAGGAGTGGAAAGAAATAAAATACGTGAAAAAGGGAAAGAAGAAAACCTTACCCACGTACGTGTGTGTGTGTGTGTGTGTGTGTGTGTGTGTGTGTGTGTGTGTATATATATATATATATATATATATATATATATATATATATATATATATGTGTGTATATATATATATATATATGTATATATATATATATATATATATATATATATATATATGTATATATATGTGTGTATATATATATATATATATATATATATATATATATATATATATATATATATACACACACGTGTATACATAAATATCGATTATTTTTCTTTCCTTTCTATTCCCACTGGACTGGCAGATACTACCCCCACACAGATGTGTGTATACACCCGTGACCTACACTTGAGACACTTTCACCGGATATAAATGCTTAATTAATCAGTGAGGGAGGGGGAAGGGGGAGGGGGAGGGGGTAGCCATGATGGCGACTATCAGGATCACCTGAGTTTAGTGTAGTAGGTCTGGGAGTCGTCTGTATCACCCTTCCATCATTGCCGTGGGCTTTGTAACACTACATACCATGTTGCACATTATTGTTAGTGTTATCATCTGGGCGGAGACAGGATGAGGTTGAGGGGAGGAACGCTTGCTTCTCTAACCTGCCCTATACTATCGTCTTCTACCTCAGGGGAGACGACGCAGACGAGGGACTAGGCCGGCTTTCTGATGGCGTCCTTCCTTCACTGCCTCACCCTACCCCTCCTTGCTGGGCCGCGTTTACTGTGTCAAGGCTTGGCACGCCGCGCACCATACCAGGGAATGTTACTGTCATGCTCTGAGTATTAACAAGGATATGCGGGAACTGGATGATGATGACCACAGGAGGGAAGAGGAAGAAAACGAAAAAATAAGAGAGTATACGATAAGGAAAGAACGAATGTAGAAGGGAGGGAAAAGGAGAATAAGAATACTAAACATTATTGGATAAATAAACAAATAAACGTATAAGCCCAGCAGAAAATAATAAACAGACAGACACATCCACTCTGGAATCAATACGCCTCAAGGCCGTTCGTTAGCTGAGTCCCTCGTTCTCACTAAGATAATAATATTAACATGCTCACTACCTTGTCCGGTTAATTAATAGAACCAAGACCCCTGCACCAGGAAGGTCCCTACAGGCCTGGCGTAGACCCAGCCCTCAGCAACAATAAGCCTTGGTGCCCTTATTCAACATTCCAAGGCTAAGCTAAAAAAAAAAAAAAATCCCAACTTTGAGAGAAAAAAACTCAAACTACGAGGAGAAAGTTTTCGAAAGTATTGCGCAGTGGAATTAAAGCTTTTTTTTTATCAGTATTACTTAAGTGCCACGGTATTTCACAATCTGATTGATCTGGTTTTTTTTTCAGCTGTCCAAACCAATGAATAAGAGTGATAGGGTCTACCCATGAAAAATAAAGAGGAAAAAGAAATATGAATGTCAGTTTTGTGTAAATCCTTCCCATCCTAACTACTGAAGACAGGGAAGGAAAGTTTACAAAAAGTTCCTTTGCCTCAACTCCCGCCGCCCAACGGACATGAATTATTCCATCAACGGTAATAAAAATACACACAAAACTCCACTACACAGAAACGCTACTGAGGAAGATGATGCTACGTCACGATGGAAAATGTTTCAAATAATATTATTGCGACATCATTTTCCTTTAAGTGTATAAATCTTTGCTTTTCTAGCCTGATTCCGATACACCATTAACTTCGCTGGCTGGTTTCGATGTATTTGGAGCGTGTGTGGTGGAGGTTACAGTAACAAAATAACGCGATGAAGGGAAATATAGAACAAGTTATCAACATTATCGCCATGCAAAAACCCGTCCGCGTTAATGAAAGCCTGTTGTCGTAGGTATTAAACCTTTCCGCTTCACGGCCTCAACTTTAAGTCAGCCAAACACTGGTGCAACAATGAAATTACCCTCCAGCCCTCTTTCGACTCACACTTTATCCTATTTACCACGCCAAGGAATTCGCTGCAAGCCTAAGATATTATACTCAGATCTGTTATTTTCACAGCGAGTCCTATTACTGGAAAATTTATGTACATATATTTGTTCTATTTTCATGGAATGATATACTACACTTTAAATACTAATGAGTTTGATATATATATATATATATATATATATATATATATATATATATATATATATATATATATATATATATTCACACGAGTATATACTGAGCCCAGACTGCATCAAGTTGTTTTTATATCTAAACCATGAACTGTATATGCTCGACCCAGATTCATGCTTTCAAAGATCATCCAGCAAAACAAGCACCACTATTTTTTTTCTTTTTTTAATCAATATATACTTAGGGTAAAGAACAGGTGAGCAGCGGTTTGCCCCGTACCCACCACACCTGCACGGCCCACACAAGACTGACCTAATTGCGCAGGCTGGTAAGTTACGGTACCTAGAATTATTTCCTGGGTGGGAGTATCTCTGTGAGAGCCATGCTGATGAGCCTCTGAGCCACCTGTCCCCTGTTGGTAATACTAAACACATCCCCAGAGCACATGGCAGGTCACCTTCTTTGTTGCAGGCCTCCAAACCTCCTCCAAGCACCCAGGCTGATAAATATTCTACAAACTCGGTTATCTTACCTTGACATCCAAGCGGGAAAGGTATTTGAAGGTGATCTACGGAAGCATAAAAATCAAGTTTCTGTCATATCCACACCGCGGCCGCTTGGCATAATTCTCTCCATTTCTTAACGATCGGAATCCCGTAAAGCGGAGAACTCCCACGTGAGGCCAACTAAAGAGGAGCCTCCCGTGCTCTCGTCACGCCGCACTCAGGCTGCTCACCTCTTATTTCCTTGCAGCCAAAGGGCCAAATACTGTTCTGTACAATTACAAGTTGTAACACGGGCTGGTCAGCCTTTCTTCAGCCACACTCGCTCCTTCCAATGCAATATTTTTTCACTTACTGATGCCCATGGACAATCACTCACTCCGTGGCTTCTATATGGCTCAAACTTTTATCTCAGGTGGATTATGTTTCAAAATACTGTATTTCAAGCAGTATTATAGGCTATTTTTTTACGAGATTCGACTTGAAGATACCTCCGCTACGGCCATTTTACTACCACTGGAACTGAAAGTCGCCGAACACCGTCCTAGATCCGCGGAGTTGCCAGACACAGCCAGACAACGCAATATCTCAACTGTTGGACGATAATAATTTCTATATATCACTATACGCGTGGATGAGCATTGATGACAACTTTTTAGTCACAATAGAAGAAGTATGCTGCCTAAATAAGGCAGACTGAGGGAGGACAAAATATATAATGTCTAGTACCGTCATCATTCCAAGGTGGGGGAAGGCGGTGTGGGAGGGAAGGGACGAGGGGTGACTTACGGAAAAATAACCCCTTTATTTTATCTTCATGAAAGACTGAGACATAGGAGCGATTTTAGACCTAACAAGGCACATCACGGTAATCATAACCGAGATCTTTCTCTAAAATATCGACTGAATATTAGGAATCACATTGTTTTACCTTTCACAAGAGGGTAACAGTATTTCATAAGAATTCATCCACACGTATTTTCATTTAACTTTCATCTGACTTTCCAGAAAAATCACGTTTGCATCATATTTCCCCGGAAGGAGGAGGACGCCTCACAACTGTGTTATGAGCCGAGGCGGAACGCGGAGTAACACTTTACGTCCTAAATACTAATAGATGGTCAAACGGACAGGCGCGGGCTAAGCGATTCTCTCTCTCTCCCTGCTCGCCCTCCAGGCATCGTGGTGGAAGGTCCCATCCCACACTGACATCCACGAGTTTCCTGTTCTTTAACATCCCACTCTGTCACACAGGGTATTGCTTTTTCTTGGGAAGGGACGTCATGCTAGTGAGTCTCGACTGCCTGCGGGTCAACGTTGGTCCGAGAATGAGGCCGACAAATACAGATTCCAAGGCCGGTGGCGTGGCAAGAGCAGCAGCCCCAGGGTGGCTGTCGCATAATGGACCAGCTGAGGCATATTTACCCACGCACTTGTTCCACAGTTTCACTTTTATCAAGAGTCGCCGCGGGGTGCATATTTTTTCCTCTGTTTTTCTTTCTACGTTACGAGAAGACTATCGGAGTACCGTTAAAGTCAGCTGCTCACGAGGGTACACCCTTTCTACCTGACTTTACGGGGAATTGTTTAACATATCTATAGCTGATATTATCATTATTGAAGTGACTTTTAATACTGAAATTGTATCGGGAGACTTGTATACAATATTTCAACGTTGAGTGTAACCTCAAGCACGAATATTAATAGTAATCCGATAAATCACATATTCTATCAATGTGATTTATCTGATTACTAACATACAATTGGATAGCTTAACTCTGGACATATTTTCATAAATATCTTATGCTTATATATTTATATAACAAAATACCGAACAACTTTTCGCATTGTCTAGAGTAACTATATGAAATAGTAAGTATTCTATATTCTATATTGACCCTACTCTGGGGACAAATTATAAGCAAAACATAATATACGAGAAAATATTAAGCCTCATACTACCCTACAATCATGTTTGCAGGCATCCTATCCATAATTATAAATCAGACTATGTCATGATTAACAAAACTAGAGCTTCCTGTCAGTGTTTCTGACTTACAACACAAACCATGGCAACACAACACAAACAGCACAGATACTCACCATTTCCTGGCTGTTATTGCTTCTCACTGACATCCTTCCCATCCTGTTCCTCGTCTTCCTACGAGTCCTTCTTGCCGTCTGCATCTCACGTTGAATGCTAGAATTAGTGCACAGTGATTAACTAAGCTCATTCACACATATTATATCTTAGTATTTGAACATAATTATAAGCAGTATAATCCCATAAATACATAGTGAAGATGAAGTAAAAAATTAATCATGCATATCCAAGTTAGTAAATCATAAAAAAAACATAGCACATTAACTGATGAAAAAACATTGTAAGGGACAAAGCGGAGCCTCATGTGAGTGTTGGAGAAATAAATGATACGGAAGGAAGGGATGGAGGGAGAAGGGCGAGAGCGAGAATGGATCAAGGGAAGGGAGGCACAAGGGAGAGGCGGTAATATGGGAGACGGAGGGGAGGGAGAAGTAAGGGGGAGACAACCGAGGGAGGAACGGAAGGGGGGAAGGCTTGGGGGAGTCACCATGGCGAGGCAAAGATGGCGGCCAGCACGCCTAGCAAGCGGCCTGCCACCGCCTCCGCTTCTCATCGTCCTGCCAAGAAAGGACACTGGGCTCAGGGGCTCCTCGAGGCCATGAACGATCCCAACCTCATCGTAGAATCAGATGAGCGGATCGTTATAATCAAGGACAAATATCCAAAGGTAAAAACATTGGTTAGTAAAACGGTGCAGTGGTGCAGAGTGAACGGCAGGCGGACTGTGGCCTCTGTTGTACCCGTGATACGGACTGATTTGCTGGTGTGTGTTGCGTGGTGGACGGGCGGGTGTTCCTTGACACGGCGTGCGGCCCATGACACAGCCCATGTCACCACGGCGGCTGCTACTGTAGGAGGCGGGCTGCTGAGAACAGGCCTGGTAATACGGGGGGAAATTTAGTTATATACAACGAGTGGTAAATGGCTGTGTTGAGTATTTTGTTGACGGATGCTGCCAGAAGCTGTGCCAAGTAAAGATTGATGCTGTCACGAGTTATATGATGCATCGCGACGATGTATCGCCACGATACCTCATGGTAGTAATGATAAACAATCATAAATATGAAATGTTAACAAATGTGTAGTGTAGGTATGCAGACAGACAGTTGTGTGACCAGTAGTGATGTAAGAAGCATGGAAATCTAGAAATATAACGAAGTTTGTTACTTACAGGCTCGGTACCACTTCCTGGCCATCCCCAAGATTAATGTGCCCAACCTGAAGGCACTGAAGAGGGAGCAAAGTGAGTTGCTGCGGTACATGCAAGACCAATGCCGCCTCCTGGCCACTAAATACCCCCTCGTTGAGTTCAGGTGAGCTAGCCTTCTGAAATAAACCTGTCATAGTAAATAGTCATTTATTCATATGGTGAAGCATTTTTATTGATTCAGAATATACTAAATAGTCTAGCACTTCATGTACTGAATTCTTAACAAATGCATTTTCCATACTCTTAGCTGTATAATTTTCAATGAAATTCAAAATAATTAACACTGGTTAATTCTTCAACTGGATCAAGGACATTCAAATTATCTAGTTTTGATTAAGCAAATCTTCAACTAAATCCAAAACATGGTGAATGTTATCCAAATTATTATTTTTTTTTTATAATTATGTTTAAAGTTTTCATTAAATCAATTTTCAAATTTTTAAACTAAATTAATTGTTACATGCAAAATATCCATGATTTTAATCTGCCAAATTGAACCCTAACTCTAAATCAAGATATGCTTGGTAACATGTGAGGATTATCTTATCTGCTAAGTACTACATACCAACATTCCATCCAGGTACGGTTACCATGCTATCCCCAGCATGTCTCAGCTACACCTGCATATGATCAGCCAAGACTTTGACTCCCCGTGCCTCAAAACCAAGAAACACTGGAACTCCTTCAACACCAAGTACTTCCTGGACAGTGAAGGTACTAAATGCATTCTTGTTTAACGAAGAGTTACAACAAAAATACTCATTATGCTTATAAATAAATGGAAGATTCATGGAAACGTTTGATAAGTAACTGCAATAATAATATAAGGGAGTGTGTGGTAATTTACATTTCATACTAAGCAAAATTATAGTTCATATTTGAATGATTAAAAACTGGTTGAGTAAATTTACCAGTCATTTTGTAGTACAATTCTGCATCAGTTACACTCTCAGGTTTAAAATGTTGAAAAAATCAGTAAGGGCTAACATAAGAGGAACACCTTTGCATTATAATGGTGGGAAGGTGAGCTGCAAGGTTCTTGTACTGATCATGACACAAACACTTCCAGATGTGATCAGGTGCCTGGAGGAGCGAGGTATGGTGATCACCATGACACCCATTGCTGGTGAGAAACTATTGGACCAACCCCTCAAGTGCCACAAGTGCATTTATTCCCCACAGAACGTGCCCAAGCTAAAGCAGCACCTCTACAAACACGGAAATAACTGAGGCTAGATCAGTAAGATGTAGCCTGATGACACTGGTGTGTGCTTCCTGGCTTCCTGAACCCCAGTTGCCAGTACTCTGAGAAACATGGGAAGCTATATGCATTCATTGCCTGTAACTTAGTATTACAAATTATTTGTCTTTTGTGTTCTATGGAAGTTTCTATGTTTCTATACTTATTTATATTTTAATGTACCATGATCTAGATTCTAGACTTTATACACAACAATAACGTAATGAAAATGTGTTCATACACATACATTACAGGGGCATTGCTAGAATATCAACATGATACTTATATTGATGGAGTATTTTTCCTTTCTTGGAGCTTCAACCCCTTAGTCCCCCTAACGATGCCTCTGAACCATTATTACAGTTCTTTGCTAAGTCACACACCTATATGGTAGTTCCACATTTTGGAGCAAGAGTTCGTAGAAAAATTGTATTTTAGTAACTATCATTGGGTGGAATGACTACAGCATTAGTTTATTGAATTGTAAGGGTGTGACAAGGGGAACTGATGTATGCAAGCAAGCTAAGTAGGTGTCAAAGCAAGTATTTTTGGACTGCTGAATGCAAGTTTGATATTTTAAATTATAAGACTATCCCATTTTACACACCTTAAGACAATGGGCCAGTGTTGTCATGGATCTGTGTATTTATAAACTTTTTATGTATGTTTCTTTGGGTAATCATCATTAAATTTTTATTGTTTTCCTCTAGTTTTTGGTGCATTGATGTTTGTTATAAGATATGCAGTTAGGATGATGTAAAGTGGAGTGAGATTGAATCCTACAGTATTAAGGGTGACCTTGCAATGTCCATACTGCATACAACTGCAGGTTCTGTTAGTCCCGTCAGCACAAATACATAACGATAGTTCCTATAAAGCTAATTTATCATCACATCCACACTAGTAATTGAAATACTTTGTGCATTTATAGTGTAGGCAAGTGAGACAGAAAATTTGTGTTGCAAAATACTGTCCATTTGACTGATTAAGAGAAAAAAAAAACATTTGTTCCTCATCATTTTGTTGTGCATAATTTGATACTGTTATACCTCCCATATGTTCAAATATTTTTCAAGTTTTGTTACTGTATATAAAATTCAAATATACATGATATACAAGGCATCATTACCACCATTTGTTTTACTTTATTGTTCCCTTATTACCTCAGGACGAGGAATATGGACTGGCCATTCACTGGATTTTCTTAGGAACAGGCATCAAATATATATATATATATATATATATACATATATATGGATCAATATAATGCAATTATATAAACATGAGGGCCAGGTGGCTCTGTGGTAGTGCTTTGTTTGTGACCTCAAGGTTGCGAGATCCTGACTCACGGCAGCTTCTTGGTGAGAGAAGTAGCGCTCTCCCGTTAACCGTAGCAGAACTATATGGTCTATAGTTACCTAGTTTGGAGGGATTATTCAATCACCTTTTCTAATTATACAAACAATTTATTACTTGTCTTATGCTAATAATTGAAGTTTATGGGGCATACATATTTTTTGATGAATTAAGTTGCCCATACTTTGCCTACATTTGCTTTCCTTTCATTCACATATAATTCATTATCAAACACTATTAGAAATGTATGTACTATCAAATCTAATTCAAAAGTATTTTCTACAATATAAAACTCTGAATTGAAATGTGGCTTACAAAATGGATTCCAAAAGAAGACAGATCCATACAAGACATGATGGAACTGAGCATAGAACATCTGAGCATCAGCCCCAAGAAAGGTATGGGCTCCTTAATGCTACGGCTGGATGAGTAAATCATCAGCAAGTATTAGCACCCAACACTGATCACAAAACACAGTATTTCATACAGAATACATCACTATAAATAGAAGAAGGGGGAGGCGAGGGCTCTCACAATAAGACGAGTGATTATAAAAAAATAAACCTTAAAGCTTTTTCCACAACATGACGACAACACTAAATGCCTAAGGCCCAGCAGATGCTAAGTTTTCATCTGCTTGACGAGTTCCTCGAGGTCGGCCGTGCACACCAGCCGATGTGCCATGTGACCCAGCACTGTCATGGCCCCTGTCTTGGTCTCTTGGTCAACATCCACATTCACCACGTCCTGAGCATCAAGCCAATGGTCACACATCCTCACAATACCATCACCAAACAAAACTCAACACTTATACTCAGCAACACTTCCAAAGATTATCCTTAACCTGCTATTGAATATGCTGAAGAATTAGCTACCACCTAAACATTGTAACCAACAGTTCTACTTTATAATAGTACATGGCCTGTTTGCTTACCTGAAGGAAGCCCACTTGTGTTCCTTTGCTCATAGCCAGTTTGTGGTTACCCAGCCAGAGTTCCACCTTGCCAGACTTGTACACCTTGATAGTTCCAATCTTGCCCTCAGGTAAAGTGTTGAGAGTGCAGTACTGTTGGTTCACTTTCTTCTTCTCCTCCTCCTCTTCACGTTCCTGTCGTGGTATTCATATGTATGCACAGTAACCCAAGATGCTCTAAATTATTTTGTTACTGATGATGTTGACATATGCAGTATGCTTGAAACACTAAGTTCTTTTAATTGTCAATATAAGGTAAGAGTTAAGTGTCCGAAAGGATGTGAAATTAAGCTGAATTGAGAAAGAATGAAAGAGGTACATAAATTTAAGTACTACCTCGGTTCGATCCTGTGCAAACATGGAGACATGGAAAGTGAGACAAGAGAAAGAGCTGTACAAGGCAGGACAGTGGTTGGATTCCTAGAGGCGAGTTCTTAGGAACAGGCATCAAGTATAGATAAATAAATCCATATAACACAATATTCATATAGTTATCTGCAGAGTAATTTAGATTTGATAAATATCCCAACAATCACCAATGGTGAAGTGTAGTAACTCACCATGCTGCCAGAAGCCTTCTGCTGCTGCTGCTGCTGCTGCTGCTGTGGCTGTGAGTATGTTATGTTAGGTTCTTGCTTCACCTCTGGAGGGTGACTTGGAAGAGAATTGGGCAGCTAGAAAGGAAAAACATATCCAAAGATATAAATCCATGAAAGGTTGAGATTATGAGTGCATATCAACAGACTGGCAACTGAAGTTTGTAGATAACTTTATTGTTACACTATTGTATCAACAAACACAAAGGAGGAACTACTCAGCCTAAGTCCTGCCTATAAAGGACATCACTGGTGTGGATACAAAGATCAGTAACTATTAGTATGCCCAACATACCTGGAAGAACATAAGCTCTTCATGTTTTCCTGACAAAAGTTCTGCAACTGAGAGTTCGGGAAGTTTTCCTTGTGCCGGCAAACCACCTTTAAGTGTCACCTTCCTGTCTACCATCTGCAAGAACGAAACTTTCATTTTTCAAATTCTATACATACAAGCAAACATTCACTATAAGTCAGATAAGAATGATTGCACAATGAGGTGCATTACTGGAGTTCTGCACCTAGTTTGGGCTTTGAACTAAATGTATATTACACCTGCCTTTATAGGCTTTGGTGGCACCACTTCATCTACTTTTGGCTCTTCATTAGGATCTGCTGGCTCTGCTTTCACTGAAGATGAAAAATATAAAAATGTGAGAACAATCTAAACTTCAACAATAATTTTCAATACATCAATTACTCAAAGTAGACTCATAATGTTTTTACATGACCACATAACTGACCGAGGGAAAACCATGACAACCAAAATTGCACTATGACCACCTTGAAGCAAATAATAATTGTTAAATTAAGCACCAACAACCTTCCACCTTTCCTTCAGAACACCAACCTTCAACTTTATCCACAATTGCGTTTGAGCCGGCAACCCCCTTCACATCTACCTCTTCCTTGAACCCTCGGGCACAGTTGACCAGTGGCAGCTGTACAGGGTAAAGGTCCTCCTCCCCAGGCTGACCCATCATGTCGTCAGGGTCGTCAATAAAATCATCTCGTAAAATCTCTTTCAGTTTTTGATCTTCGTGTTCCTGAAAAAGAGGGATTGGTAGTAGAAGGATGAATGTGGCATTGAATGGTGACCTGCTCAAGGAGGTGTAATGTTTCAAATATTTAGGATCCAAGATTATTGTAGATGGAGGAATAGAAACAAAGGTGAAGTCTAGGTAAGGTGTTAAGAGGAATCAAAGTGTTTAGTTGTAGAGCGATGGGAAGGAGTATAAAAAGAAGGTTGTATGAAGGAGTACTAACTGCACTATATGGGCTGAAACATGGAGTATGGCAGTAGAGGAGAAGGGATTAAATGTAATGGTGTCTGAGGAGTATGTGTGGAGTGACACGTATGGACCGAGTGAGTAATGAGGAGGTGCGAAAGAGAACTGGTGTTATTAGAGAGTTGGTCATTTAGTTACTATGAGGGAATCAACATCTCAAATTATGTAATATAAGTGGAAATTTTTTTATTGATTTAATCATTTTTTTTTAAGGAAACAAACCTTATTAATAAATACCTTATCAATGTTGTTGACTGTTTCCAAGTTAAGTACAGGTTTGTGCACATAACCAGCATCCCCACCCCTCCCTGCGCCTCCACCACCACCACCTCCACCACCAAAACCACCATAGCCGCCTGTCGCCCCACGTCTAAGGGAAGATGCTGCAATACCTGTGGAGAGACATTGTCATTATAGCTCATCTACACCTCATTACAATGTATTTCAAACTACTGAAACATGCTTAGTTATCTTCATGAAGGTTATCACTATGGATCAAGCAGAGTGAGGTGGTTGGGTTACCTTCTCCAAACAGGGAACCAGTAGTCTGTATAAATTCCTTGGCTCGCCCTCGCCCCCTGCCCCTGCCTCCCTCCTTCTTGGCATTCTTGTCACGCCGCTTTGTTGGCTTTTCTGTATGAGTCTCACTGAAAAGACAAACAAAATCAAAGTTTCCTTCAAGGTATTGATATTAATATAACTAGGAAGTAAATCAAATTTGTCACATTTTAATGAAGAGGTGCACAAGCTAATGGACACTTTAAATACCTACTCACTCACTTTATACACCAATATATACAAAGAACTAGTGTTTATTCTATGCAGAAATATAACTACCAACAAGTGAATTTAGGCATCAATTTCATGTACAAATTACTTCCTCCTTGAGAAAGCATTGCTAATTCTATAACAGTAAAAATAGTTCCAGGAGCTGACAACTTACTATGAGTTATCTACTTTTTCTCTCCTCGAAGGAATGTTTGGTGAGAATGTCTTGCGGGTCCTGGTCATGAGTGAGGGTTTGACCAGGGCTGTGGCCGAGGCAGATAAGGTCAGGTCACGTGGTGCCCGGATGGAGGGTAGCCGTGTAGACCCTGCCCCACTAGACCCAGCTGGTGTCCCATGCCCGGCACTCTGACCTTTGTTTGGAGTCGGTTTGGCTGCTCCATTCTGGTCAGCCATCTGTGGACTGAAGGGCAAGGCTGCCTTACTCTGTGTCCCTTATCAACAAACACTTCCTTTCATACACATAGAATTACAAACAGAAGAAAGAGGAAGCTGGTGACATATGTTTATGATATATAGGATTAAATCAATGGTCTACATTTACTATTATTAATGTCATCTATTAACCTCGTGAAATGTTTCCTAGGTATCTGTACATATATGCATGTAGCACTGCAGTTTCAAGTATGTCCATATAATAAGCCTTATACGACAACATTATATTAAAAGTTTATTAGAAATACAACCGGTAAAAACTCTAATAGATATATTATGTGTAATTTTCCACCAACCCACCTTGTGTTGTAAACAGCTGAGCCACGGCGAGACTCAAAGTAAACACAATGAACGAGATGCCAATATGAATCTAAATGCTCAGTCTATTACCTTATATCAACACCTCAACTCACATCAAACATTACTTATGATGTTAAAAATTTTATAACAGCAATTAAAATATCTTTTAAGTCATACTGTTCTTTAATTCATAATATTATTACGATTCAGATCTTGGTTTTGATGTTACAGGAGGCTTACTAGGAAACGTAAGCCTGGCTCACTTGTCTGCAGCTCCTGTGAAGGATATAAGAAACAAAGACAGAACAAAAGAACACTCTACATACAAAAAATAATTCCTACTCCTAGCAAACCACATTTTCTCGACATAGTCCCAGCAGCACCACCATGTATTCCCTGACAGTCCTCTCAGTCACTTCACACACTTCACCTCCCACGTCAGTCAAAACTACACGCAGCATTTCTATCTTATCGCTGTCATACTTCTCACATTCACACACAGATTAATTGCCACACCATATATGGGTGGGCAATGAACACGACATGGGAATGAAGTCTTAGTTGATAAACAATTGCCAATAATAAATTAGATAATGATGAAATATGTGTATTCAGAGAGAGCTGTAAATGCCCATTGACACTCTTCCGTCCCTGTTGTAATGTATCCTTACCTGCCCTACACACTTCACCTGCCGAGGCTGGTCCAGTATACTGAGGCGACAGTTACTCATACCACGTGGCAGTGCCGTGCTCGTCCGCGAAATTATAATAGATAACTTAGAAAGAAGAGGAAGGTGAAAGAGGCTTTAGCTATGCAGGAACGCAGGAACAAAATGTAGACGATGATGAATTAAAGGAACTGATGGAGAATTGCACTGAAGAGGACATACAGGATGTGTTCAGTGGAATTAATTGGAATTTGTTTGAAGATGACGTCGAGTACTGAGGCGCCAGTTAGTGATTGGATCCAGTGGTGATGGTATATTACAGTCAGTTGTTACAGTCATCTTAACACACTGTAAGAGTGAACACAGAAGTGGTAGACGCAGTGTAGGATACTTAAATGTATAAAATACAACCCCTTCATTCTAAGTATCACCAATTGAAGCAGGTCTTATTGTAAAAGAGACATTGGACTGCAAGGAAGTTCTCAACACTGATCTAAGAACTAGTGGTGATCCAACCAATGAAATCTTCCAAACCAACCCACCACAACAAGCAAGAATCTATATATTGTAGAGAAAATAAAAGTAAAAATATATCCATGTATTGTTTTACTTAATTACTACATTCAAAATTGTTCAGATCATTAATATATGTATTACTATTATTTGAACGGCCATTTTATACAATATGCAATTGACAATTCCTACTTATTTTAGTATTATTGTGTAAGGTTTCAACCATTTTTTTCACAATGTTATCCTACTCATGTATTTCGAAGAAAATTTTGATTTGTTCCTTAACTTTCTCCTTTGTATGTTGTGTAATTGTATCTGCTCTATTTAGCTCTTCTTTTGCTGTTGTATCGCCATTCTCTTACATTCTTCCCTGATATTTTTTTCTTTACAGTATCGCAGAGGGTAATTTTGAGACTAGTTTAATTTTTCCATAAAAATCTTGAAGTATTGTAGTTGAAGGATGATGAACCATCCCTTTTCAAACTAGCCAAGGCAATAAACAAATAACTGTCCCCTCAACACCTCATCACTTTTTATGTTAATTATTTCCAGTTATATTTTGTTTATATCATTTATTACAAGTCGCGGGATCACCCTTCCCTTAATCTGTTGGCTCCATCTCTTCAGTGCCTTCCCAGTAGATATTCAACAGCTAAGGGATTCAATATATTACATTCACGTGTTTAACCAAACAAGATATATTTGTTGTGACGGCAATTATACAGATTAACAACATTACACTTTCCTTAGTCAGCACACACACACACACACACACACACACACACACACACATCCTCTTCTCAGGTCATGTGCACTAATATTACCACGCCGGCTTAGTGACTGTCTGACTGATAAATGTGATAGCAGTCTCAAGTCGTCTGAACGTGAGGTTATAGCAGTTGCGTTAAATCTATAAAGAGCTACACCATTCATATCCGAACTATAGGTCTATACTATTTATAAAGTAATGTTACAGCTACAGACGACTAAATAATAATAATCACATTTGTCACAGTAAAAAATATAAACCAATATTATTATCTTTATCTATTAATTCCTCTATTTCAATGTATATTTCCTTCCCTTCTGGCAATGCGCCTAACATAGCCTCACCAACTTACTCATGACTACTGATACCACACCCTTACCATCACCTCATATTAATTTTTTGTATTATTATTATTATATTATTTTTTCATCATTATGGTGATGATGGTGGTGGTGGTGGTGAGGGAACTTCTTACAACAATGAAGGAAGGGAAGGAAATATACATTGAAATAGAGGAATTAATAGATAAAGATAATAATATTGGTTTATATTTTTTGTTGTGACAAATGTGATTATTATTATTATTATTATTATTATTATTATTATTATTATTATTATTATTATTATTATTATTATTATTATTATTATTATTATTATTATTTTTATCACTATTATTATTATTATTATTATTATTATTATCATTATTATTACCTTCCAATAACAATACGTATTGCTGTTGGAAGGAAACAATAGCAGTTCATAACTATTAGTTGAGGCTTTGCACTCTGTTCTGTCATGTTACCTCATCTATAAGTTATAGTTGTGGATTTCAACGTCTGAAAACTTTCTTTGCGATAAAATTCACAATGTAGGTAGTACAATTGGTTAATCTGTATCAATACTTAGTTATATTTATTCTATGCTTGCGGGATCAGCAGATTCCGTCATATTCTTATGTTGTATGTTTATATATGGCACTAGATCTGTCTATCAAACTATTCATCTAATATTCATAAGCCACTAAATAAAAAAGCTGCGTGGAAGAGCGGCCTATACGCCTCACGCACTCACTATAATAGGCATTCCAACTCAGTTTTATTTGAAGCACATATAAACTAAAAACAACGTGCTGTTCAACATTCATTCAAGAAACGCCGGTTCTCAGTAACTGTATTATGCAGTAGGCTTAATAGTGTTATTGATTCTGCCATTGATTGCATGAATGGCCGCCAGAGGGTGTGCATCTTTTAATATTTGTAATACTATTGATTCAGCTTAATTCAATACAAAATAATATCATATATATCATAACATATTTATATAAAGTATTTTAGTAATAATATTAAGGTATATTGTGAGGCAAATCAATGTTTAAGTAAGAGCCTGAGTAAGGTGCGAGGCCTTAGTGTTATGGCAAGATGGCCTCTCTTCCGTCCCCCACCCAGGTACACATTTTACACTCACGTTTACTTACTTTGACCCTGATGTGAACTAAATTAGGTGAGAATTTAGGGGTTACAGTGACTGATCCATTGGTGCCCTGCCCTTGGAGCTGCATGCCCTTGTAGTGTGTATAGAGGAGGGTGAAGAGTGACCCGCCTCCCTGTTTGGGTCGATGGAACACACCACCAGCCACTAACTGTCATGTTTTTTGGCCTCTTTTCTAACTTACTCCGCTTCAACGCTGGCTTGGCTCATGGGGTGAAATAATTATTGCAATTCGAGGTTGCAGGGATTATGGTAAGACTGTGTGGAGATGTAAGGAAATATTAACGTCAGAGTTGTAATGGCATAGATTGTGTTAAGTTTAATTTAACAATTGTGTTGGTGAGGCGTGGGCCAGGGGTGCCAGGGTGGGCGGGCGTGGGTCACTTTGTTCATGCCAGGGTACTGGGGTGGGAAATAAGTGTTTGGAAACCTTCATGGCACTGACTGAGTGTCTTCATTATTTGTTGACTCAATTATTCATTTGTTATTCAAGTTATTAAGTGACAGTGTGTGTGAGTGTTGTTTAGAGGTGAGGCACTAAGGGTGAGTGTGAGGACGTGCTTCAAGGCTAAGTGTGTACAGTCATGCTCATACACACCCAAGGGTCACTACACTTCATTAAAGGTAGAAGGTCAGGTCATTCAGGTCAGTAAATGTTTCAAGTCGTGGGTAGCTGAGGCTGTTCTGTCATTCAGTGTATTTTTTAACACTACTTTTTAATTTTTTTTTTATTATATATTTTTTTTATTATATACAAGGTGTGCCATTACTAAGGAAACCTAGGTGAGCACAGACAGTGTAAGGCGTAACATGACCCGTTCCTGTGTGTTGCAGGTGGCGGGAGACCAGGCTGGACAGTTTGAGGCGTGGTATAAGAAGATAGATCCCAGTGGTGCAGGTGCAATCCAGGCTGGTTCTGCTGCAGGGTTCCTCAAGAAGTCTGGCCTCAACGACAATGTTCTCAGCAGGGTGAGTCTCACACTTAACAATATGATCATTCTGCTAAACTATTACCTACTTAATACCTTTTCAAGTAACTACATCAAATAAATATATGTTACAGTATATATAATTATGTAAACTCATGCCTAATACCTTCTCATACAACTAGAAAAAATACGTATATAAATATAATTGGAAAGTGTTGTGATGAAACTTTGGTTAGGTTTGTGAGTGTGTGTGTTTTATGTTGGTACAGATATGGGACCTAAGTGATCCAGGTGGCAAGGGTTACCTGGACAAGGCAGGGTTGTATGTGGCTCTGAAGATGGTGGCGCTAGTGCAGAATGGCAAGGAACCGTCCCTAGCCAATGTTAATTTGCCCACACCACCCCCCAACATGGTGAGTGTGTGTATGTGCGTGTGTGCGTGTGCGTGTGTGTGTGTGTGTGTGTGTGTGTGTGTGTGTGTGTGTGTGTTTAATGGTGACATAGAAAATTATAATGCACATCGTAAAAAGATAGGACAATATTACTCCTCTGATAATTTTTTTCCTTCTTCTCCAGGGTGAACCTCCCCCACATCCTCCTCCCCCCGCCAAGGTTCCCCCAACCAAGCCAGCCCCACCAGCCATGGGAGGGGCACCGGCCGGGGGGGTGTGGACCATCACACCCCAAGACAGAGCAAGATATGACACTATATTCAACACATTGGGACCAGAGGCTAACAAACTACATGGGAGTAAGGTGTGTGTGTGTGTGAGGGAGTGACTGTGTGTGTGGGTGTAAGGTATGTGTGTGTGTGTGTGTGTGTGTGTGTGTGTGTATATGTGTGTGTGTGTGTGAAGGTACAACAAGTAAGTCTAATTATGATGGTTAAACTAGATCACTGTCACTTCTAACAACTGTACTGACCTATGCACAGCTTCGTTCTAATCAAAAAATTATTATTATTTTTCCCCCTTTTCCTGCAGGTGAGTGGTGTAATGCTCAATTCCAAACTACCGACTGAAACCCTAGGCAAGATATGGGACCTGGCGGACATGGACAAAGATGGCTCTCTAGATCGGGTGGAGTTCTCCATCGTGAGTACTGCAATGTTCACCTTGGTTGTCATCTTGACTGGGATGTACTGATCTATGAAGGAGGTGTATTGCATTGCAGGTGAAATAATGAGTAGTTTAATTAGTACACATTGAAGACCAAGGACCACTTCATTGAGGACTGTTTTCCTTCCCCACACAGGCAATGCACTTGATATATAAAGTGTTAGAAAACAACCCCATGCCACCATCACTGCCTCAAGAGATGCTCTCGAGTGCCCAGCGAGCCGGCGTGGCACAGGGACCAGTGCCGGCACCCCTGGCTCCCCCTTCACAGGTGCCTCAACCCAATACACCCAAACAGCAGCCTAATAAGGTAGTGGTGGTGGAGGGTTGTAGGCTTGATTGTGGCTGGTGGTTCCTGTAGAGGTGCAGCTCCCTAGTGTGGTGTTGGTGTTGTGAAGCAGTCCCCCACTGGCAGAGTTTTGCTCGTCCTAGTTGTACAGTGTGAAGAGTTGGTGGTTGACGCGTGTGTGAGAATGGTTCCTTGCATGACTTGACACCCAAGGATGCAGGCATTTCAATATAACGGGAACTATTCTGTATATTTCAATGTGTAAAAACTAGGACTTTGATTACACAGTAGTTTAGTTGAGTTTATAGTGTAGCATTTATGATAAACCAAACCTTATTTTAGAATGAGTGTCAGAAATAATGTTTTGGATGAGTTTGAGTAAGGTTCGTGCATGTGTGATGAGAGGCTCATTCTGATACAAGGGTATGCTTTGTTAAACTTGTAGGTGTGATAGCTGTTGTCTGATCATATATCTAAAAACAAAACTCTTGACTGAACATTAGCTAGATAACCGTACAGTAATACTTTACATTAGTATTTTGAACACCCTGTTGATCTGCTACACTGAGAAGCTACATACCATTACCTCCAGTACAGTACAGGTCCCTTTGGTTCACTCACCTTGTGTAGGCTTGTTCTCATATAAGTATCTTCATGCTTTTTTTAGGAAAACTTAGCCTGTGGGGTTGAGGCCACACCTGGAAGCTCTGCAGAAAAAGTTAGTCTTGTTTATTCTTTAATTATGTTTTGATATATTTGATCAATTAATTCATGAATTTATTATTTTTTATATCAAACATCTTTATAATATTTCCTCACTTAAAAACTCTGCAGAAAAATTGGTCTTACTCTTTTGTTAAAAATTTACTTTGATACTCTTTTACAAATAACTTTGATTTCATTGTACAAAGCCACTAAACCCTCTAACCTCTTTATGAATAACATGTTTCCTTGTACAATTACATATGCCTTTCATTGCCAAATCAAAAAAATGTATTTCCCATATTCTAAGTTAGCCAGTGCATGATCTGTTGACACTAATACATTAGAAGGCATAGCAGAGGTTGGTGAGTGTACTATCCACTATGGATGCTAATCCCCCACGAATGCCTCTATATAATTCAATTAGAATTTACTATATAAACCATGCATATCAAAAATCCTGAATGTATAAGTATGTATCATGCACTGTCCTTACCTTTTATTTAATCTTGTACTTATTCCTATATAATCTTCTCCATTACAGCTCATTATAGTTTGTATAATAGTAAGCTGTACAAGGGTTTTGTGAGCTGTGTGCCACCTAAGATCTGTGATTCACTAGCTGTGCACTCACTTCACATCCACATTCATGTGTCACAAGTTTTGCATTATTCATTCTAAAGTAGCACAAGCAACACTGAAAAAAAGAGTGTGATTAATGCATGATAAGGATGATTCATTGAGATGTTACCTTCATATCAGTGGCAAAGGTGACTAAATACTGCTGGCTTCCTTGACCTGAATGATAGAGTGAGTAACCATGTGTGTTACAGCTGTGCTCAGGGTGATGATCTGTAAGACAAACAGTGATGGTCTGTTTGTATTCATGGTCCTGGTATTTACATTGGGAAGATTACAAATGATAATTGCATGGCAACCCCCACACTAATCAAACACTGCATGTCAATGTAGTACTCAAATTCCACACTTCATCAATTCCACTCCAGCTCTCTAGAAGGAAGCAAAAGTGGAAATCTCAAAACCCCTGTACTGATGATCAAGGAAAGGAAACACAACTACTAATGACATGGCACCTGCCTAATAGTGCATTACAACTATGAGTGTGACTGTAGCGTGTGTGGTTAATCAGCCCTCAGGTCCTCCCCCGGCACCCTGGGTCATCAGTGCTGCAGAGAAGGCGAGGTACGACGTCATGTTCCACAACGCAGACCTGGACAAGGATGGCTATGTGAGTGGCCAGGAAATCAAGGGAGTGTTCCTCCAGTCTGGCCTGCCACAGATGGTGCTGGCACACATATGGTGAGTGTCTCGCTACCTTGAACCACTGCCACTCACACTGGTTTGGATTTGTTCTGTCACTACACTAGGAGAGTAATGGAAAATGTTTCTATGTTGTTGTGGTAAATCTCAGCAGTTGATTCTGTATTTTACATATTGAAATAGTTTTATTGTTGTACCATTTGGTCATTACTCTGAGTCCTTTCCAGAATGTTGATGGGTTGTGTTGTATCATTGATCATATATTGTACAAATGTCCTGTACTTTATTGTAGTCTTTACATTTTAACTTTCAGTTTTCATTTAAGTTATTTGTCTTGTTACCTTCGTTCATCATTTGGAGCATTGATGAGGTTGGTTGGGATCAGGTAACTTCATTTCATCAATGGTGTTTTTCCAGGAACCTTTGTGATATCAAACAAACTGGTAAGCTGACCTCAGAACAGTTTGCTCTGGCCATGTGGTTAATCCAGCAGAAGTTGGCTGGCACTGACCCACCAGCCGCCCTCACCCCAGAGATGGTGCCACCCACCATGAGACCCAAGCCTTCTGCCGAGTCAGCCGTAAGTATGATAGTGTGGTGATGATCCTGTGGGAAGGTTATCAAGGGGAGGAGGAGCAAGGGAAAGTATTCTTGAGGCATTCATTGGGTGTAGAGTGATGAAGACAGCAGTGAGGTGGCTGCTGTTTATGACACCTTAAAGTTAGGTGGTCAGGGTGAAGGAGAATCCTGGGAGATATATTTATTTACCATCAAGTTCATGGTGATGAAATTATGTGAGGAAAAGTTTAAAGTGTAGTTGATTGGTTTTTTTTATGAAACTAAATTCTTACAAAATTCTTTAATGTATAATATTGAGTTTTAAGTTTGAATGACAGTTGTAGTAAACTTGGGGCTGTGGTGGCGCTGATCGTAATAAGGAACTGATAATTTTATACTATTGTTTAGGCAGAATCTTGTAGGTTGAGATTTGTAAATATTGTATAAATGTAGGATTGAGTTTGTAAATATTGTATAGTTTGTGTGTGTGTGTAGAGTACTTGTGGTTAGAATGTGAGGAGACCATTAATATTAATGAATGTTTTTCTTTCTTCGTGGTGGGGCCACACCAGGTGGATCTGCTAGGTGATTTAATGGCCCAAGTGGCTGAGGTATGGACTGCTGTGACCATTAACATCTTTATTTATATTTTTTTGTGAGCTGCTTGTGTAGTGTTGGCGCTGAGCTAGTAGTGAGTCACGTGTAGGTGTGGCTATGGCTCAGGGCTGGACACCCTTGTACTAAAGGTTACTAGCATCATGACTAATGACTGGCAGAGTGTGGCTGTCCGTCCTTAAGGGAAGCATGAACACCTGCATCGTCCTGTAACAGTGGTGTAGTCTGCAGTAACATGTCCGGAGTGCTGTAGTCATGCAACCTGTAGATGGTGCATAGGGTTTTTTCCACATCCATGACACATGTAGTACAGTTTGCCAAGCTTCACCATGAGTTGGGTGAGGCATTACACCACTCACTGTTGAACGGCACCTCTGATACACTTGTCCCTTCCCTCAGGTGGTTCCAGCCAAGCCTCAGTACAACAACCCTGAGCTGCAGCTGGTGGCGGATGAGATAGAGGGACTCAACGCAGACAAACAGAAGCTAGAGGCTGAAATACACCAGAAAGAGGCAGGCATTCGGGTAAAAAATAATGAAATAAAAAATTTACAGGTAAGTGTATCTTTGTACACATGATTCTCTTTACAATCACCTTTGCAAATGCCTCTATCATATTACAGTTTACTAGACTTAGTGGAAGAGTTACTGTTAGATGTATGAATATTCATCTTAGTACGAAGATAATGGGTGACACATTGCTAGTGACTTTAATCTTGCAACACCTGGTTAAAAAGTTGTAACATTAGGAAATGAAAGTGTTTCCTGGATACCTTACATTTTGTGGTAACATAACTATTTTGAAGGTTGTTTTATCAGTGCAGGTGATGATGAGTGTTGAGGAGAGGTGGTGTTGGTATACCTTTGGTTGTGTGTAGTGTTCCTAATGGATGGTGTGTCCACAGACGGAGTTGGACACACTGTCGTCCACTCTGCGGCAGCTTGAACACCAGAAAGGTGCAGCCCAACAGAGGCTGGATGACCTTGGGAACCAGGTGAGTGGGTCTGCATGTTGCATACCTCAGGCTCCCGCTGCTTTAGACACAGGCTCAGAGATACAGACCCGATCTGTATGTGTTATGTGTTGACACAAGTTAGTAAAGAGCTAGTTTGCTAAGAAGTTGAGTCTGTAACTTTAGATGATGTAGCCATGAGAGCATGCTAAGAGCACCAGCCAGGCACACCTTGCACAGCTAGATTTAATGAGTCCCGTCAACACTGTCCCTCAGTATACATTCACCCTCTGTTGTCCAGGAGCATAGTAGTGGTAATGTTCATTTCAGTGAGTTCAGTGTTATTGTTTTATCAGCTTATTTTGTTATAGCATGGACGGAAACAGTCTTCCATCACAGTAATGGAGTTTAGCTACTATCTCAGTTTAGATTTAAGTTCCATGTACCTGTCTACTATTATACTATCATGGTGCCCCTGACAACTATTTTATTTCTGGTATTCAAGAGCTCTTATTGCAGCTTTTGTTGCATTAGATCTGTGGAACATGGTTGATCACATTCACACCTCATCACACACAGGCCCGCCTAACACTCACCTTTTTTTGGGTCTGTGCTTCACCTCTAAAGCTTCAATTAATAATAATGATAATAATAATAATGATGTTAATAATAATAATAATAATAATAATAATAATAATAATAATAATAATAATGCAATAAACCACTTCTCCTTTGGGTTATGGAATCATGCTTACGATATCAAACCCACATCCTAAAAAGTCCCGTTTCTATCCTCCTATAATGAATGTAAAGAGAGACAAGATAAGTTGTTGCAATATAAGAGCCTGAGATAGACACATTGTAACACTGTTTTGACAGTGTTGTGTACAGTTGAATGGCACCTTAACTTTATACTTTATCCATATTCATATATATATATATAAATGATTTGGATGAGCGTTGTGGCATCAGACCAAATTGAAATGTTTATGATTTTTCTAAATTTTTATTATGACTTTAATTGTCAGTTTTACACCTAAAAGGAATTGAGGGTCAGGTGCTACCTGGATAATTGCAACTATAATAATGCATTATAATTGTATTGAACAGTAAAATGCTTGATTTTCTAATTAGATAATAATTTAAAAAGGCTATGCTTGATGAGTGTTGGTAACAGTGTTGTAAAGTTGGTCATGTTTGGTGACCTTGAAGTGTGAGCTGCATCAGCCATGTTGTGGAGCTAATGTGGCACAAAGCAACACACAGGGTTGGCTCATCTATGCTGACTCACTCAACCAAGTTTTGGAGTAAGATGAATGAATTCCTTCATAAAACCTTTAACTGCCAACCCTGCCTGTGCCTCCTATTGCTTGGTTAATCATTACCCCCATTCTTTATTTTGTCATCACCCTGTTGACTTTGTGTTACGAGTCATGCAGACCTGGAGCTGCTATCCCTCTTGATGCCTTGACCCTGCACAGTGAGGTAGTCTTAACACGCCTTACTGAATTATGTTGAAATCTGCAGAAAAAGGTCCTAGAAGGGGAACGGAATGACCTTCAAGCCCTGATTGAGGCCGAACTGGAAGAGGTAATAAATAATATCTTTTAGCTACATCTCCATCATGGAGGAAGCAGGAAAGGAGTGTATGTTTGACCTGCTGTTTATTACATCAGCAGTGAGACTTTAACTTTTAAAATCACACATCCTTGTACAATTCATCTTTCCTGCTTTACTCAAAATGTTTTTATCTTTGTATTTGAAGTGTGATCAGTTTAATAGACACAATGCATCTAGTGTGTGAAAGTGAAGCAGCTGTGTATCAGTTGTGTCATACTTACACGTGTGGGGTTCACAGTGGTGTCTGGTGGCCCATCACACACTCACCTGTGTGGAGAGTTCAATTTAGTTTTGATCTTGTTTCAAATAGTGTGTCTTTCTTTATACTGGACAACTGTGATAGCAATCATCTTTTTATTAAGCTGGTGGTGGTACTTGTTGTAACATTAACTCAAGATGTTGATTCTCTGTATAAAGTTCAGTGACTCCATTGTACATAACATCACAATGTTTAATATATAATCTCTGTTTAGATATTAATATTTTACTCTAGATGTTAAGTCGTGTTTGAAGTCAATACTACTGTTTTTTTGTTTGTTTTTTCATGGTGAAATGTAGTTTATAGAGTGAAAAGAGATCTGGATTAGTCTGTATTGTACCATGAGGTAAGTAGCCATCAGGGTGCACTACCCACACCTTGCCCTTCCTGCATGTGTGTACCAACCTAGCAGTCACCCTAGAGTAGATGTAGTCACACAAAGAGTGGCTGTGACCTGCAAAGTATTACATAGCTCCCTAGTAACCCTCAATAGTCCTAACCCCAACCATAGTACTCCTTAATGTGTTGGATGCTAGGGATTGAAGGAAGGACATGAGTAGGATGTGAGTCAGTATAGAGTTGATGAGTTATTGAGTCACATCACAGGCCAAGGGAAGCCACAAAACAATTATATAAATACACACCACCTTGTCCTTCTAGTTGACAACCCATTGGCTGATTGAAATAACAAAACTAAATGTGTCTACTGAATGAAAACCATGACTGGCATCTTGTACAGTCATATATAAACCATTAAATTGTAAAGTGTGTACTAATATAAGGATCATAGTATTTGTGAAACTTTTTAATAATTTTCATCCTGCAATTGAGATCTATAGTGATGTGGTGTCAGCTTTTATTATAGCACTGTGTAAGCCTCCTTGTTAACGGCAATCCCCAGGTGGCCAAGCTGCGGACTCAGGTAGAGGAGCAGGAGACCAGTCTGAAGGCCCAGGAGGATGAGGTGATGTCCAAGAGGCAAGAACTCACTGCCCTCAAGGACCAAGAAAACCAGCTGGAGGAGAGTGTGGCCAGGATGAAGAAGAGGATAGATGAGCTCAGTATTACCCAGCAGGAAACTCAACTACACATATCACAGGTAAAGAAAAGGATTTGTGATGTTGCACTCCTCATTGTACATATACATCCTGCTTACTACTACTACCTATCTATCTATAGGAAAATGCAGTTCATAGGATGTTGGAATGTTTCTTTTTTCGTAGGCACGTATGAAGATAGGAGATTTACAAGACCAGGAGAATCACATGGCGGAAGTGTTGATATCCTACGACTCAGCCATATCATCAGGGGATGCCTCGTCCCTCTCAGAGTCGTCCTTGAGAGAGGTGACCCCTGTCTTCAATGACCCCAGCTTCCTCACCATAGGTCCCACCCCCACCACCAGTCCTAAGGTGAGTCCTGCTGGTGTGTCTACCCACCAATGTGTTGTAAGTGTGGGAAATACTCGTGTCCTGTGTGTGTGTAATGGATAACTGATCTGTTCCCTCATTCCACAGGAGTCTCCCAAGGAAGCAAATTCCCCTCAAGAGAATGGTTTGTCTTCCCAGGAGTCTATCCGTAAGTAATGTTTGATTGTGTATCCATCCGTAGACTCAAATTACCTGTGTGTCTTATTACATATTCATCCAAGTGGTTTGTTTTTATATTATCTGGTTGAATCAGTTTATATTTCAAAGTGTGTTTCATTGATTACCAGATTGTGATTTATATAGTGTGATTATTGTGTTTTGTGCATGATGTGTTGGTGTGATCTGTTGCAGTCAATTCCAAACCCAAGGACACATCCTTCAGCGGTGCTCACGATCCCTTCGGCTCAGCTTTTGGTGGACAGCAGCAAAACAATGTGAGCTCAGCTTCCTGTTATTTTGTTATGCACTTCATAATATCCCTGGGGTTGACAAGGATAGGTAATATTTGTGTGGGTCAGTAAAAGCATGTGATTAACACTATACTACATAATGTGTTTTGTAGTGTTGCTCAGTGTGTGTTCTGGTGTGATTAGTATTAAGGAAGATTTTGTGTTGTTAAGCAGTTTAAGTGTTTGATCAGTAATAAATCATAGAAAGGAAAACAAATCCAGTGAATGTGTTGCAGGTTGATGTGTTTGGTTCCTGGGACCAGAATGCAGGTGGTCCAGCCTCTAATCCTGCGCCTGCTGCAGATCCATTTGGAGGAGATGCATTTGCCTCACAAAACAAGGTACACTAGAATCTCCCATCTAACGAATAATTGGTGCCAAAAAAACTGCTTTAGATACAAATTCGTTAGATATAGATACATAAACTTACGGGAAAAATTGTAATTGGTGCCAAAACTTGTTTTTTGGTATGTTTGGGTGTGTGTTTGGGGGTAGAAAGTGGGTGTTTGAGTGTGTTTAGGTGTGTGTTTAGATGTGTGTGTGTGTTGAATGTGTCATTTATGTTATTTTTCAGGTTTCTGTAACAATTGTAGATTTTTTATTTTGGCGCCCCAAAATTTTTCCGTGTAAATTTGGTCGAATGTGTTTTTGCCATTTTACTCGGAAATTATGTGTCGTACAGCAATAATGTATAGAAGTTAATATATTAAGTTTGATGTTGTCTATCTAATGGTGAAATCAAATTTAAAATATACCTTATAGTTTAGTAGGAAATTTAAGTTTTGTTGAAATTTTGTCAAAAAAATTAATATATTATTTTCTCAGTTACTAATATACCAATTTCATTTTACTATAGCTCAAAAGAACGGGCGTCTCCTGCTCTTTATTTACTATGTTCTAAGTCTTTTACGTAAACCTCATAGCTTTTGAGTTATTTAACAAAACGGGATTTGTTAAAAAAAATCTAAGGGTGTTGCCTTGGAAATTTCATGAAAATTTTGACGCCTCAGAATCTCATGAAAATTTATATATATAGGTTTTCAAGGATAAAGAACACGAAAATAGACTCAATTTTATCATTGCTATAATATTAAACACTATATAAACATTGTATTTTAATTATTTATTTATTTATTATTTTTTTTTATATATATAGGAAGGAAGGAAAATGCTTATAGATACTAATATCTCTCTGATGTTCCTCTTTTAAGTGTTATAATATGTAATAATAATAATTATTGCCATGCATCCTCACTTTGAATCTCTTGTAGGGTGCTAATGACCTGTTCGGGAGCGAGCCATTCAGTGCTGGCGCTGGCGGTGGTCCTCCCCCAAGACCAGAGAGCCCCACTCCAGCCCTTCCTCCCAAAAAGTCCAAACAGCCACCGCCCAGGCCAGCCCCACCCAAGACCAGGCCCGCCAAGCCCCCACCACCCCAGATCAACTCCAACAACAACCCCACCAAACCAGACTCCACACCCGGCACCACAGATCCCTTCGGGGGAGGCTGGGGTGACAAATCAGGCAGCGACGAATTTGCAAACTTTGCCAATTTTGCCAACTTTGATGACAAGGTAAGTTTGAGCTCGTTGGCTTGTGTTGTTTGAGGCTTGTGCTGCTGATGCTCAAGCCTCTTCACCTTGTAGCTTCTGCTTCTCTCAAGTTGATGGCCTCAAGTTGGCTTATGAAGTATTTTAAAAGCAGTTGAATATTGTTTAATTGTCGAGTGTAGTATGTACTGTATTGTTACACTGATACTCCTGAGAATAGTATATACATGTTCACCAAAAAATTAAAAAACACTTGAAGAATGGTGTAATGTTGCCATCATATCACCACTAAGCATGCCAGTGACTTGGGCAACTGAAATATTGCATGCACATAGATGATAGAAAATGTACAATTATTTTTTTGCTTGTATGTTATTTTAGTTTTAAGGTTGAATATGTTGCCGCATTCATTCTATTGATTTTACAGGAAACTTTTTTTTTAAGAAAGTAGATTTGGAATACGTACCTGGAAAACTAAGTTATAAATACCTGAATCCTTGGAGAAATAAATGTAATGTAGCCTGGTCACACCTTGTCTTGGCTACCTCCTTTAAAGGGGATAGTGACCCAGTATAAGGATGGCTGCAACATCACCACCTAAGTATTCCCTGCGGATCATAAAAGGCGACAAAGAGGGAGGGAGCGCAGGGGTCTAGGAAGCCCCTCCTCTGTATTCTCTCCTACGAAAAGACAGGGCACAGAGGGGGAGGGGAGGGTTAAGTCTCCCTGAACCCTAAATACCTTGTCTTAGCTACCCCCTTTTAATGGGATATAAGTCCGGTATATAGATAAACATTCATAGTTTCAAATGTTCTTTTTTGCTGGATTGGCAGTAAAGTTTATGCCTGAATGCACTCTATTGGCCGTCACGTTACTGACCTAGCATTGTGACCTTGATGTAAGCCTTGGTCTCTGTTTGAGAGGCCTCCATGGCTTTCATTGGGGAGGGTGATGGCAGTTGTAGCAATTTGTATGTCATTAATTTCTTCTTTATTATCAAAAGAAATTCAGTACTTCATTGACATTCTTGTTAAACATAAGATATCTACTAATAATCATATTAACAGTACTAGAATGTAAATGTATTACTGACCAAAACATTTAGAAACAAAACATCTCACCATGATATCTTTGACATCTTAACTGGTGACTTAGTGAACACAACCTAACATGACATAATGGATATCGATACTATGAATCAACATTAATCCTAAAACTCACTAACAGTAGACAGTGAAATTTCATCAAAAAGTAGGAATTGTCATCATACAAGTTCCTTTCAACATCTACGTACTTGTAATACCTGAAGACCCCAACAAAAGGAAGATAAAAATATTGCCCACACTTGAAGGTTGTGTACTTCCTATACAGTTCCCAGGTGGCAGCAGGTAGTGAGTGCTGCATATTAAACACCAATAGTGTCTATTGTGGAAGGTGAGCCAGCATGTGGTGCACGAAGTTGACAAGGTTTTGCTGCCTATATACTTTGCATAATTTATGATATAGGATCATGTGAGTAGTGATTCAGGACAAATATGGTATTTAATGTCTTAGTTTCCACCATTGATTATATTTTCTTTGTTTTTATCATAGCATTTTAATTTTCAGTTTGTAGCATGTTGGTGTACGCTGACACGTGTTGTTGGTGGTGAGGCTACCTGGCACCCACCACGTTTGTTTTGTTCCTTCCTTTGGTAATGTATGTTGCTCTCCTTCCCATCTGTGGCACCTCCCATGTATCCTCATTTGGAATGCTCATTTCTCTCACTTTGTTTGCCTTGCAGCTGTAGTGCTTCCCCGTGGCGTATGCTGGCAGTAACATGGGATCCTCCCCCTCTCTTTTCACCTTTACAGCACTGATCCCCAACTCCTCCTCTTCTCACTAGTGTTCCAAGGTAGTCAGCAGCAACACAACGTCGCCTTGGGGGGACGAGACCAAGTTTTCACCTCACCCCGGCCAGGAGGACGAGGACCCCTTCGGCCCACCATTTTCAGCAGTGAAGGACAAGGATGGCAGGAGTTGTGACAGCTCCCCTTGGCCACAGGACACATTTGGCTCCTCCGGGTTTGATTCCAGCGATACCTTCGGGGAGAGCGGAGGGTTCGGGAAGGAGGACCCATTTGGCAGCGCTGGGGCAAAGACTGCCGATCCTTTCGGAGGAGACTACGACCCATTCAAGGATCAAGACTTCAAGGAGTGTGATAAGTTCTCGTGGGAAGATGAGCCAGACCCTTTCAACAGCATGCCTGAGGATGGGCAGAGAAAGGGTCCTGTTGAGCCTAAGGGCAGTTCTGTGTTGAAGGAGGATCCCTTTGGTTGCAGTATTAACGAAGATGACAGCACCATGTTTGCAGACCTGCCCACCAACAACAAGAATACCAACATGTCCTCCGTGGATGCCAAAGGTCCTTTGAGTCCAAACCAGAAAAGTCGTTCAAGGTCTGTCATCGGTGACCCATTTGCCTCCCAGACCAGGGAGACCGTCCCGACCCGGTCCAAGACCTCCCTCGGGGAGCCCCGGGATCCCTCCTCTGATTTTGATCCGTTCTCCTCAGCCAAGGTGACCACCACAGAGAAAAACAAATGGAGGAGCAATGAGGACCTGCTCAATGAAAACTTCTCCAGCTGGGGTGCAGCTAACAACAATAATAATAACAATAATAATAATAATAACAATAATAATGAAGACGGGATCAACCCGTTTGGCGATAGCTTCACCTCTCCAGTGCAGTCCTGGGGTGAGCCTAAGCCACCCCGTCAGGCCAGCGAGGATGAACAGTTGGCGTGGGCTGCACAGGAAAGCATTAGGTTGGAGGAGGTGCGGAGGCAGCAGGAGGAGCAAGAACGGGTGGAGCTGGAGTTGGCTCTCTCCCTGTCCCGCCAGGCCCCCTCCTCCCGCTCCCCCTCCACTGGCCTCTGAGGCAGCCATGCCCTGTACATATGTCTAAAACTATTACGATACAATGAAGTTGTTACAATATTAATGTTGGAATATTGAGTGTAGTATAGTTGTTTCTTGTTTAAGAGTTGTGTAGTTTTGGAATGTATATCTTTGTTAAGTCTACCAGATTCACTAGTGAAGTGGAGGACAGCATAAACACAAATAGTGAAATATCTTCTCTTCCTGAATTTCTTACTCTACCAGCAAATGATTACCCGAGTGAAAAGGAAAAAGTCACGAATGATTGTAGTTACGAGTTACTAGACTCAACAATGGCTTCAATTCCACCATGACACGTTTCTGTTGCTAATACATACATACGTAGAGGATATCTATTGCATGACAAGGCCAGTCTTTCCAAGAAATATGGAAAAGCTTCTCAAGAACCTAACTGAAAACTCAAGGATCTATTCCTTCTGCCAGTGGCCTTCTAACCTGTGCGGGATGTGACTGAAGCTTGAGTAGTAGCTAGAGACCCACAAAGTTGTTCTGGCTCTCCTAGTGAGGTGGAGGATGGCTGGTGCCGGTGGCGGTCGGACTAGCTTGTAACAGATCATTCCCAGCGTCTCCAAAGGATCATGTCTATTCAGGTTTTAATATATTTTTGTAAATGTGCTTTGATTTTTTGTAAATATTTTAACCAGTTTTCTTGGTCAGTCTGTCGATTGATCAAGAAATCCTGACAGTACATAACTCATACAGAACTGTTATAAGTTGCTGTGTACTGGTGTGATGTCTCATTTGAAGTCTTGTGAAAAAGAGTAACATGTCTTTTAGAGTTTTTTTATTTTACTTTTGCTCAGTTTTGAATACTTGAGTCAGAGGTATTTTGAAAGAGGAGTTTGCAATTAAAGCTGGTAGTTTCATTTAGGTCAAATTAGTTTGTTTCATGCATACCTTTTTTGCCTTCAGAGCTATTTTTATCAAACTAGTTAAATTTTCTCCCTCAGCCTTGTAATATACCTATATGATAAGAAGGAGAGTGTACACCAAAATTAAGCTTGAAGGCACCGAATCATTCCTGCATCACCTTCTTGCTTATGTCTTCCAAGATGAACTGTGTCCCATTCCTTCCGGCCTCAGCCTCCTGTCTGGGCCACGGTCCACTACCTCGACTCTCTCTTGTGGGGGAACATGGGATCAGTAGCATCAAGTCTGTTCTGTAACTACACACTATCACATGTGGGAAAATACTTGTTGGCACAACATAACAAGGATTGACTGGCTGGGAAATCTTGTGTGACAGCCTTTGGAGGCTACTGCCAGTGACCTACACTGGGCTTCCCGTAGTCTGCAAAGTTAAGAGATGATGCTTTAGCAGGAAGAACTGGTGGTGCACTAAGAACAAAATTAACTTAAACACTCCTCAGAATTCCATGTGTGATGTACGTGCATGGCCAGCAGATGGCTGTAGGTTGCCATCATTGGGACATGCTCGCCTTGGGTCCTAATCTGCCATGCAATTTGCATGCCACTGTTCTTTTTGCTGCATCATAGATATTAGGCTCTTGACCGAAACTTGTTTCAACATATCTTTGCTGCTGTGTGACAATGAAAACTAATTTATGACTATGTTAACTTCCTGTGTCTGGCGCCGTTACTGCGTGTTTTGCCCGTGTCCAGCAGCCTGGTGAAGGGCCACCGTCCTTGTGTGCTGCAGTGCTGTCTGGTGTATTTTGTTGCAGTACAAGAAAGTGCTGTGAGTCAGTGTCCAGTTTCTTGTTGCAAGGCAGCTATTGCAACAAATCAGGATGATTGGGTACTTTTCATAATGGCGCTAAGCCTTGAAAGAATCATTGCTGACTTAGTCAGGTTCATATTCCAAATAACTTACAGGTATAACAAGACTGGACACAGAAAGAAATTTATTTTAAATTTTATCGTTGTTGAAAATTATTTGATGCAAACTGCATGACTATAGCCTTTGGTATTTAGTAGTGACACCTCTGAATGCTGTTAAGTGACTATGTTGGTAAAAATGATGTGTGTGTGGTGTAAAATGCCTTACAAGTTCCCGAGAGTTGTGTTGTAGCCAAAGTTTGTGGTGTGAATGTCCAGGTTGCCTGGATAAGTTTCTTCTCTCTCCCTGTAAATGTATCTGTGAAATACTCGTGTCTTGAGGTAGACTTGTTAAGCTGATGTAAAAAGGCATGGAAATGTATATTAATGGAATCCTTCTATCCCTTTATCCACTGTTTCTCCCCCTCAAGGAATGTATCTGGTTGAGGAACAAAAGAGAGAAGCCAAAGACAGGAGTGTACATGGTAACTAGATGTCTGTTGGAGCAAATTTATGACCTTTTCCTAATTTTTTAAGCTAATGTGCACTGTACTTGTCTAGTCCTTAAAGATATGCCAAATTTTTTTTTTTTATTATTGATAGCGAATTATTTTTTCTTAGAGAAATTTGATGACCTTGCATAATACTGTTAGCATGGATATAAGCAAGAAAATATGATAGGTTTTGTGGTAAGAGCACCTTTCAGATTTGTGAATGAAAACTTAGAGGTAGGATTTGTAGGTGACCTTTGGATATGTGTATACAAACGAACAATTTAAAATTATAATGTCTAGAAATTGGTGATTCGTCTTTGGTTCTCGGTGAAGCACCAAAACTAATGAGCCGTGATCCAAAGAGTGTCTGATGCATGACTAGCAGCGTAGACCCTAAAAGTAGCCGTCATGGATGGACTAGCTTTATTGCTGTTGTTTCTTTTTGTAAGCTTCAGTTTGGTCTTGAAAGTATAGGATTTCAAAATTGGAGAAGAAAAAGTTGTCCACAGAGTATATATGTTACATCCAAAGCCATTATGTTGTCTCTGATGACTGTCCTCTGAGAAGCCGGTGAGAGTTTAGTGGTGTGTTCAGTTTGAAGGTCCATGGCAGATGACACTGAAAACAAGAATCACCTTTATCGTGTTCCTTGTGGGACGCCACTAAGGCTGTAGACTTCTATATGCTGTTCTACGCTCCCTTATTTGTCGGGTGTTAATGTTTGTCTCGGATCTGTTATTGACTGTACCTTTTTCTTTTTTGACATGTTAAATGTTCACTTCCTTGTGCTGAAGACCCTGTCAGGTACCGCCTTACATGTTCACACTATCAGTATTACATCTTCAGTATCGGACAGCTGGTGGTGATGGTAGAGCACTGTGGCTCCTTTGTTTATGTTTTGTATAACAAGTTTGAGTGGCAATGTTTAATGCATTTGTGAATGAGTTGCAGTACATATTCCAGGGTAACATAATATGATTTTATGATTATTTTCAAGTTGATTGTTTTAGTTTGGCACAAGTTGTGTGTTTTGTTATCACTTCTGCAATGGATAGTATCAGTGAGACCAAATGTTAAGGATTGGTGTGAGGGAGTATTATGCAAATTCTGCAGAGAAATTATGTATAAAAAATGATATAAAGGTCTTTTCACCATATTGTAATGTACCTCTGTGTAAAAAGAAATGCATTTATTGTAAATTTAAGGTAAAACCATTATTGTTGAATTTAATGTTAATAGTCATTATAGAAATTCTAGAAGAATCATGAATACCCATTCACAGTATATTTGAAAGTTGAATTGAACCAGTTGTAGTTTTATGATTGTATTGTTGATTGGAAAGGGATATAAGATTTACATGAGTAAGCACACGAGGTACTTCTACTGATGCTGTAGTCACTTGCACATTAGGTCAGAGTAGCATAGGTGCCACAGACAGGATGCTGCTTTGGACACCACCTGCCACAAAGCACATCTCCACAAGTGTGCAAGTTTATTGGTGAACATTTCCATGCCTATGAATCGAATGAGTGTGTATAGGTATAGCAGGTTTCCCATACTGGCTGGTAAATGTATGTACGTAGTGATGCCACGGCCACACCGCCTGCTTGTCTCCGGCACTGCCACTCACGGCTGAAGCATCTCATCACCACTCTGAGCAGAATGTTATTAGCCATTTGTGTGTGTGTGTGTGTGTGTGTTGAAGCTTAGATAGTGAAACTTTGAATCACAAAGATGCATGTTTCAGAAGACAGAAATAGGTGGTAGACAATGCCTGCACCAGGTGTTGTCTGTGGTGTTCAACAATGACTTGGGTGAGGCTTATGTTGTGTTGCAGATATATACTTTATTTTATTATTTACGGTTTGGAGTCTCAGTAAGTTTAGTTTGTTACTTTGGCTCGTTTCCAGATGGATAGCTATGGGGTGGGGGGAGATAATTGTCTAGAAGTGCAAAGGTCAGTGTTGCTTTCCTCCCCAAGTAATAATGTAAGATTGCGTTCTCCAGTACCACCTCAGTGAGGGAAGCTTGTGGTAACTTCCATCTATACTTGGTGTTGTTCGGTGTCACCGTCATGTTATCTCAGTGTAAATAAGGCTTAATACAATAAACATGTTCACCAAACACCTGCCTTTCTACACTCACCAAGGGAGGGGAATGACCCCAGCATGACCTCATTAACTTGGGGGGATTTGGAGTTGATAATATGTTGGTCGTACTGTTGATCAAGCTATACTTTTGTGAAAGGATAAGCAAGATCATTGTAGTGTGTAAATAGGAACTAATCATGAATATAATGTTTGCAAAACTTTAATTCTAAATGGGGTTTGACATTTTCATTTGTATATGCTGGCCAAACAATGTGAGCTACTTTTAGGCTCCTTGTTAAAAGTACAAATAAGTGGGAAATGTGTCATTAATCTTCTGAAAGTACGGTGGGAAGTCTCTCTACTTTTTCTTGTTAACCTCCTGTTGTGTGACACCTGACTGAGCTAGTTGAACTAAGATATTACATTTCTTGGTTATCAGTTATGTGTGCTGACCACTAGGCTACCAAGCTGAAGAAAAAAAATTCATATTTGCACTGGAGTGAAAAAAATGCCATGTCACTCAGTGAAACAAGTAAAGAACATTGAATCGGAGTTATCACCAGCCATGAGCGGCGCCACGCTACAAGACGTAGTATACAAGTCACAGGACTAACGAGGTGGTAGTCTGGTGTGTATGGTAAACACACTGTTCAGTTCTCTACATTGTGTTAACCAATGAAAAAAAAGTTTATTCTGCGATAACTTACATTGCCGTGCGCACTGTACTAGGTAGTATAGTACTAGATAGTACAGTACATGGAGTACCACGAGAGAGGAAGAGGGGAGGAGGAAATTGTAATTGTAGAGGGGATCGGGGCGCATGCATTGGTTCTAAATGGGCAAAAGGGTGACTCTCTCTCTCTCTCTCTCTCGCTCTCTCTCGCATGGTATCATCATCATCATCGTGGATAGTGGCTACGGTCACACATCACAACAGTGTCACCAAAACAACAACGCGTGCTGGCTCAGAAAACCTTTGACTCTATCACTTGAATCAAAATGAAGACGCCCAACAAGGCACCCAACAAGGTGTCTGGATTCCAAAATAATAAGTGGAAGTCTGGGAAACAGAAGCATAACAAAAACAAGAAGACAAACCGACAGAACAAGCTGCACATTAAGTTTGATGTAGAGGACAGAAGGTAAGGGATCAAGATACCTTACACCTTAATAACATATTTGTGTCCACCAGTGATGGCAGGGCCCGGCTGGCTGTGAGCTACAGTAATCATGGTCGTAGGCTTAAGACTGCACGTGTATATACTGTATTGTATACATTGCATCATAAACCATACATAAATTTTCCTTCTCAATGAAATGTGTCAAATACTTAAATAAATTGCCAAATAATGTGATTATGCAAGACTTAAATGACTTCTTTGTCTGTGGTTTGTGAAGCCCACCAGGTGAAATAAGTAAGTGAAATGGTAAATGAGACCAATTATTTATTTGAACTAAACTTCCAGAGCTTACTTGACTGGGTTCCAGAAGAGGAAAAGAGAGAGGCGGGAAAAGGCATTCAAGCAGCTCAAGGATGATTTAAAAACTGAGATGAAGCAGATTAAGAAAGAGGTAGGTTTGTACTTTTATTAAAGTTTATGATACATTGGTTTTACCAGACAGTAGAGTAGAACAAGACTCCTGTGAGAGATGTTGTGTGCAGCTGATTGTATGTTAATTTAAAGGATAAAGCAAAGGCTAGGCTCAAGAGATGGAGAGAAGTCATGGAATCTAGAAGTCTGTGGAAAAATGTTCCTAAAACCAAGGTCATGATTTCAAATGAGGGGATAGCTTGTATAGGCTATAGGTTGGGTAAGGTTAGGTTATCTTTTTGTTCTACTCATCACAAAACTAGTTCCCACCAAAGTTGAGGGCTTTTAATGGCACTCAGGAGACTCTCTTAGATTTAAAGGGAATTTGTATGTAGCCTGTGTGATGAGTGTAATGCTGTATGCTAGTGAAGCCTGGGCAGTGAAGGAGGAAGATGGCTGTAGGATAAAGTGAATGTAGATGGTAAACTGAGGGAGAGGATGGGAGTTAAGTGTACTAGTTTGTGGATGGGAAGAGGTAGAATCAGGTCTTTTCTTATGGCTTGAAATATAATATGGAAAGCATTTCATCCTTTAGCTTCTTAGTACACAACAGGGAACAATATTTTATTATACATATACTTCTTTAAGTTTCTTTTATTAATGTTGTAACTAGAAAGAAAAAAGATATGTCATGTCATTGAAATAAAACTTTCCCACTCTAGAGAAAGGACATCGTTAAGAAAATGATACAGCAAAGTCAAGAGCTTATAGATAATGGAGGAATAGGGATGATTGATGATGAGGATAAAGAAGAAGAAGAAGAAAGTGACAAGAATAAAGTAACAGTCAACTGTGGATCAGCAATGGTGGAGATCTGTGACCTTGACTTGACCTCAAAACATCACATTGGTCAAAACCAGGTGAGTGTTGCATTATTCAGGGACAATAATTATGTTCTGATAAACTATTACAACGTTGCATGCTGTAATAATTAACGGTTTGGTAGTCCTTGGAGAATAATGATTGACTGTAGTGAGAAGAATTTAACAAACTGAATAAACTGTAAACTGAACCTGCATAAAGGAGATAGCATGATTCTAAAACTTGATGCACCTCCAGCTCAGTGTGTGAGAAAATTGTCAATCCTCGTGTAGAAATGTTGTTATGAGGTTTTAGTTATTGCAGTACACTATCACTTCAACTCTGTGGTGGTGGTTGCAAGAATACAACCACCGTATTGCATGTGGGTTGTAAAAGGCAACCAAAATGGATGGAGCGAGGGGTTTGGGAAGCCCCTTCTCTATATTCTCTCCTATGAAAAGCCTTGTCTTGGCTACTCCTATGCTAGGTATATAGATTAATAAATAGAGATAATTTCTTATTCTTCTATCTTTGATGCAATACAGTAATGATGAAGCAGCAGGAAAGTGATCATACTTGAACCCACAGATGGACGCAAATACCAGTGACACTAAGAATAATGATAAACAAGATGCAACTGATGAACATTCAGTGGAAGAGAAGAATGATGAAGAAGAGGATGAGGAGGATGAGGAGGATGTCAGCCCAGAAAACCTTGACCGCCTTGGTATCCACAGTGAGCGTGATCTCCACCGTTCCCTCAAGAAGAGCAGCGCCATGGCCATCAAACGCAGCAACCTCATGAAGAAGAAGCAGCTGCGGGATGCCACCAAGCAGAAGAAGGCACAGTCCAGGGAGAACAACCGCAGAAGGAAGCTCAAGGCAAAGAAAATGAGACACAAACGTCCAACAAAAAATAAAGATGCATAGCATGTATTTTGTTTATGTTTATATTTATATGTTTATGTTGAATAATACAATGACTATGTTGAAAATACAGATTACTTCAACTTTTCCTAAGAACTTTTTTTTTTTTCCATTATGTTTCAACTTAGTATGATGCGTTGCTTGTCCTCAGAAACATGTCATAGAACTTTGAAACTCTTTTCCATCCTTGTATAAAATTGCATGTACATAAGCAAAGCAAGTGTGGCTGTGTCCCATCTCAGGAAGATTATGAATGGATGTACATGTGGCTGTTTGTTTATAATCAATGTGTGGAGAATGTATGGAGTGGTAGGAAGCAAAAGTATTCTGCAAAGGGATGGGAACAGAAGTAAAGTATCCCCTTAACAAGCATCCAAGCACCCAGACAGTATAGTGACCGAGGTGCTTGACTGGATGAGTAACGGACAAGAAGGGTCAAGTAAGAGGAAATAACGAAACAAAGGGTTATGTAACTGGATACTGGATTATGTTAATGGGTTGGATGTACGGCCTTGGTATCTACGAGACAATTAACGGAAGGGATTTATGATAAAAGTCCAGGCCCAAAGAAACATCTATCCCACACTTCTTGAAACAAACAAAAATGAAAAAAAGAGATAACTGATGCCCTAGCCTTGCATCCTTATTCAATGAAGGATTATATAATCCTTTATGAATCCCCCTACGATTATTGGCATGAATTATTTCCTTCCCTTTCTTAAGGTAGTAATATTGCAGTTTTATGATTGAGATGAAAATTCAATATAAATAATTTTGTGATATATTTTTTCTATTTATAATATAAAGGTCATACATATGTTTACATAACGTTATAATGCTGGTCTCTGAGGTAGCCGTGCGCAGGGTGACGTCAAAGTGTGTTGGCCAATCAGGAGACGCGTCTACCCTGAGTACGCGCGGCAGGACCCTCTCCGGCACCTTGTATAGTGGTCCTCGTGTGTCCTGTTGTAGAGTGTTAACGAGTCATCACCACCAACAGGCCTACCCAGGGAACACTGGTCATGGCTGAAACACGTAAGTAACCCTCGGCCGTGGCCACACCGGCGGACACACTGGATGGAAGCGTCCCCTCCCCCCCCCAGCCTGTGGTGGCCATTTTGTCCTGCAGCATGTTACTGTAACTACCCCAGCTTACTGTTCACGCCTCCCTCCTGGCTCCTAGGACGGGCTGCTATGCGGGGCGAGGGTTGGGGTGTGGGCGTGGGGTGATGGTGGTGGTGGTCGTGGGTGGTGCGCGTGAAGGTGTAGTCTGGAGGCGAGGGTGGCGGTGCAGCCAGGCCAGGCCAGGCTGGGGTGAACCGGGGATGCATCACGTGGTGCTGCTGCATGGTAGGCCTATGTGTGGCTGTAGGCTGGGGGTTTGGAAGGGGGACATGATGGCCCTGCATTACCTGGGTACAGTTCCCGCGTGTAGGGGCAGTGAGGTTAGCGTGGCCACCCTTTGGTGGAAGGCCTGGGGCCAGCACGGGCCTTGAAGCACACCACACTAACACACTTAACCCTACGCTGCCCCTCAACACTGTTCATGTAACAACTACTACACATAGGAAGGGGAGACATCTTATTGTTATTCACAACACTAAGGCTGCTCGGTATTTAATTATTATACACACTGCCGGGAAGGTAAGCTGCCAACAGCCATTTTTAGATGATCTCTTAATTACATAATATTTAAATATAACCTGACTTACTATATTCACATTGACTCACTCGCATTATATAAAACTTGATCTAACTTTGGTACTGTTACATAATTGTGTTCGTCTCACCGCGAAGGTTACCTGTGCGACATGAGTTACCTTTACGTATTTTTTCCCTCGCAAACTGCAGACTTATTTTAACAGCTCAAGGGTGAAGGAATTAAGACCATCACATCAGGGTCGCATTAAGTTATCATGTCAGGTTAATGTTCATTCTATTTTTATTTTGATAAGATAACCTTATTTTTGGGTGTTTTGATGCATGTTTTCATAATTTTCTGCTTTAACTTTTTACAGAAGAGGAGTAGATTAGATTCATCCATCCGAGTGAGACGGGCGTGATTGTGTAATTTATTTCTTCTACAAACTCTATTGAAAAATGCCTCATTACAACACGGCGAGCCAGGCTGTGAATGTAGGACGGGGCAGTTGTTCAACCAGTTATTTATTACCAGTACAAATGCAAATCAGTAAACTTTTATTTTTATTTACTCCGCTTATTTAGCTCATGGCAAGACATTTGAAAAGTATGTAAGATGATAGTTTATTTTGATTTTTTGTTACGCCCTGTATTGGAGGCTGCAATAATACTACCATTGCATTCCCTGTAGGTCGTGAAAAGCGATCTTAAAACATAAAGCGAGGGGTCTGGGAAGCCCCTCTGTATTCCCTATCATGAGTAGACGCACAGGGCGGCAGGGAGAGTAATGTTTCCTCAATCCCTAAACACTTTGTCTTGTCTACCCTCCTTTAAGGGGGATATTAGCTGGGTATATATATAGATGCAACTGGTGCGAGGCCTCCCATGCCATACAGTGTTAATATGATGCTTACTGGAATATTGTTATAATATTTGGATTTATGAAAAGATATACACTCCATCATACTTATACTAGTTAGTGTAGGTTGTGGTTGAGTTAGAGTAATGAAAGAAAGTCAGAAGTTAGAATGGTTTGGTTGGGTTTTATTACTACCTATGAATGCTTACCTTCATAAGTAGTAATAAAAGAGTGATGGTGTGTGTTATAAGAATGGTTTGGAGGGGAGATTCCTACACTAGTTTATTTATTTTAAGGGGAAGTGAGGGTGATAATCCCCAAAACTGTGATGGATACGGTATGTAAGTACATCTGTATAGTGTTTCATTCCCACATGTATCTGTATGGTGACCCTTATACTGTATCACATGACCAACCTTGTTTTTCAGCTGTCAAGTAATGGATGTTGTGTTGTTGATGGACTTCATCCATGTGGTTTGGGTTTGGGAGGGAACAGGGTAATGATAACTGTTAAATAAGTAAGTTTTATTTAGAACCATGAATATATGCATGCTGAAGCCCCTTAGAACTCCCATCCCTTGATGAAACCTAATTGCTCTAAGTTGCATTTTGCTCAGCTTGCTGGTGGCCATCCTTATACTAGAGTTTTTTCCATCTCGTGACTGCTTGGTGTTAGTGTGTCCTGTAACGGGCTGTCATGGAAGTAATGAGACTGTACGGAAAGAATGTTCCTCTCAAAATGGAATATTCTATTTCAGCAATTCACATGGATCTAAGTCGATTAAAGTATTGTGAAGTTGTATAAAGTTGAGGTAAGGAGCCATGTTTCAAAAGGCTCTTCTGAAGTCTCATTCCCATGTGCACTAACTCATGCAGTCACTCGAAAAAACTCTATTGGATGTCTGGAACTCTGACCAAACACAAAGACTATGCACTACTTGTTGAGCCATCTTGACTTAGACAGACGTGAGAGTTTACCAAGACCAAGGCCTTACCAGTGTGCCCAAACTTGGCATGTGAAAATGACTGTAGTGACTTTTTAAGTTATTTTTTGATGTTTACTTGAATCTCCATCCTTGAGTGTATTTTAACTTGTTTATTAGGGTTTATTATGTATAGCTATGTTGTATTTTGTTAATGTCATTGTCACACTGTTTTTGCTTGAAACATTATTGATCAATGAGCCAGACTCACTATCCCTCATACCAGTGAGAGGCTAGTTCTCATTTTACAGTGAAATGTATTGATTGTTATCACACATTAATGATTGCTTGAGTATATGTTGTTTCAAATATTATTTTCCCACCAACTTGGTTAACCACCCCTTGCAGAGTACAATTATAGTGGAGGGTATGCCAGCGGGGGCAGTAGTGGCGGTGGGGGCAGCAGTGCCGGCACAGGGAGCTATGGAGGCTATAGCAACACCTCCAGTGCTGCTCCTCCCCCGGCCTCATCCTACTCCCAGCCCCAGTATGGCAGCTACTCGGCACCACCTCCTCAGGGATACTCCCAGAGCCAGGCACCCTACGCCGCCCCTCCCACATATGGAGCACCGCCACCCCAGGGTGAGTGTCTAGGCGCATTGGAATAACTTTGAGTCTGACGTTTAGGCCTTCCTGCCCCAGTTTGTTAGGCACAGGTGTGTTGAGTACGGTCGCCTGTCATTGTGTGTGGGGCACCTATTTGCTGTGTTGAGTATGTTGCTGTGACATGGTATTGAAGAGTGACTGAGGTTGAGGTCCTACTACAACAGGTGGGCCAGCCAGCTCATACAGTGGCTATGGGATGCAGCAGCAGAGTCAGCCTCCAGTGCAGCCTCCAGCAGCAAGCAGTGGGGGCTACAACAGCTATGGTGGCCAGTCTCAGGGCTATGAGCAGAGCAGTAGCTACCAGTCTGGCAGTTATGGCCAGCCCCCCTCCAGTACTTATGGGGGCCAGCATGCCAGTAGCTATGGCAACCAGCCCAGTACTAACTATTCAAACGTCCAGCCTCAAGGGAGCTATGGTGGCCCTCCGCCACCTCAAGGAACCTATGGTGGTCCTCCCTCAGGGGGAAGTTATGGGGGGCCACAGAGCCCTAACTATGGGGCACCCCCTCCCACCAATGGAAGTTATGGTGGGCAAGGTGGTGGATTCAACAGTAAGTGATATTTCTTGAGTGTTGTCTGTTATTTTACTTTTCAGGAATATGGCACTGACTAGACTGTACCTGACTGACCTTATAGGGACCTTAATGGATGATGATGCCCCTTCACTCCCTTCATTTGCCAGACTTCCTCTGGCCCACTGCGGGGCACATGGAACATTTGAAGTGGTAGCCTTGCACAAAATTTAAGAAATGCTGTGCTCTTGCCCTCCATTTGTTACCAGTCACATGTTTCATGTCTGCCTTGTGAGGCTCTACTTCATTAGAGTTGATGCACTGTTCACATTTATTGGAGAAATGTATTGACTAATAAAATTAATGTAAATACAGCACTGAGTCCCCTGCTGGTGTAGTGCTGATGCTTGGCCAGGACTGTATGTCAGTCACGTTGGTGTGGAGAGGTGTGAGATTGAAGCAAGCGGTTGTTGTACCCTCAGGATGTGGCCCAGCATTTCTGTGTACTAATGCAGACTGCTGAACTTTTCAAGGTGCTCTAGACATGGCTCCTCCCCCCCAGTCTGCCCCTCCAGGCTATGGTGGCATGCAGGGGCCTCCAGAGAACCAGCTCTCAACCCCCATTCATAGGTAAGTGTGACCACCTCGCAAGGCTGCTTAGAAGGTCTTGTTGATAGACTATAATTCACTTTTATAGTCTCGCTAATAGAGATCAGTTCATCTGAGGCTTTAAAATGATGGTTGCACTATTGTTACCAGAGGATGAAATCTGGAGTACTATTTTGAGCATAGTACATGTTTTTGGTATGGTACACTCAAGTTCAAATGGTTCTGAGGAATTTGGTTTTTTTGGTCACTGAGGGATGCTTCATTTTATTTGTACATATGGTAAACAATTGATTTGAGTAGTGTAAGGATGCTGCTGCTGCAAATATTTAACTTATTTTTAAGTTTTTCTGACAGGTTTATCCCTTTGTAAGAATGGAAACAGAGGAGAAATGAAGAGTTGTTATATGCCTATGTATTGTGTTATATTCTTGATAAAGGTGCCCAGTCAAGTAGAAGAATTAAGAAGAGTGTCAAGATTAAAGAATAATGAAAGCCATTATGAGTGGAGGTGTGTCCTTAATTGGTAATAATGTGGATCATCAGTGTGTGTTGCCATGATTAGTTCCACACTTACATTCCCACATGGTATTAGTGGTGCAAGTGCCTGCCACTCACTAAGAGATGTGTCAACGTGTTCAAGGAAAAAATTAGGCAGGGTATTCCATTTGGTGGCTGTAAAATAAAGTGTCAAGTGAGAAAAGTTTGCCAGTTGGGGCTCTTGCCTCCAAACGTAAGTGTGGACAGCGTTGGTGCTGATGGCAGAAACCAGTGTGGTCTGTGGTGGTGATTGTATCAGCGTGATGAGGCCGGGCAGAGGGTAGCAGGAAGATGCCCCAGTAATGCTGTTCGCGGGACACCAACAACCTTCCCTTGATGTCAACTCGCCTGTAAATCAAGCTGACTCTCTTGACTTTCAGCTCACCAAGATTTTTTACTGCCAGGTGACAGTCGGCTCTTCATGTCATTTTTAATACACATGAAAAATCATTACTTCCTTCCAGCTACCAGTTTAACAAGATTTCAAGTTGCATGAATGTATTAACCATGGATGCATTGGAATGCTTGTTACTCTGGTCTCTTAAGCCACATCATTGACGAGACATTGACTGTATGACTGTTTGACTGCTTGACAACTTGACAGCTTCGTGCCAACAGAGCAGCTGATGTCAAAGTGTCTTCTTACAGGCGGGATCAAGGGAGAGGTTATTACAAAGGTAACAGCATCTCATGGTGCTTGTGATTTTTCATCAGTTTTGCTCAAGCAGGCTCCTGTGGGGGGAGACCTCACCTGTGGGGCCGAGTCCTGCAGGGCCGCGGTCTCCCCTCAAAGGAACACTGTGGCCTCAAGGTGATGTCTGGTCATTTATTCTATTCTTGCATGATAAAAAGAAAGCTAGTGTGTGGTTTCACTTGAGGCTGTGGTATGGCCTGTGTGTATGTGCATATCCTCAATTACGTGAAAAAAAAAAATTCTCTACAAATATATTCAATTTGCTTTCTTGTTATATAGAAACCACATTTCTTAAATTACATGGGGAGCAATGAAAAATTATTATTGATATTTTCCCGCCAAATATGAAGTAAGCATTCAATTGAGGATAAGCATTTATGTTATTAGGCTTCAACTGTAAAATTAGTTTGTGGTTGCACAGGCACTGTTAAGGGAATAGTGTGGCCCATCTGAGTCAGGTGCCAAGTCAACCACAGGTGTAGGGATAACAAATTCCAAGGTCAGGAGAGCAGGAGTGGCGTACCTCAAGGTTGTGTTGGTGACGTCCATTTACGTTGGACTGCTAGGAGGAAACGATGAGTCTTAAACATCATTTTTAAGGTATAAGGTGACTACACAAGGGTTTTTATGATGAAGTACAAGCCGAGTATTTTATTTTAAAGTGTTGATGAATGTGTGATGCCCCACGTGAAATGCTTTTTTTAGTAACACGAGAACGTATTGCTATGAATCATCCGAAGGTTTTTGGTACGTTGTGACAATGAGTAGTGCTTCGGTATACGGAAAGGTAAATGGAGTTCCTGGTACTATTTCCTCGGTAAATATACATGTTAGGTTGCATGCTCATGGTGTGAGGCAGAAAATGACATGTTTTGGTATGGTATGTGTTAGGTAATGAAAACAACAGCCCCAATATTACTGTGGGTGTGCAAGTTGAGGGTTGTGTACAAAGATCTTGTCTGGTACTAAGCACCTTCATTGTGTAGTGTGATATATTCCCTGGGTTTCTTACTCTCCTGAAATGCCTGCAGTGGTGTGGCAATGGTAATGAAATACAAGGTAGTCACGTGGGATTGACGTGTGGTAGTCATTCAGGTCAAGAGGGTGGTAAAGGGTACATGGTTACTTGTGGTGGTACTGTTTGTTTGGTGCTAACAGTAACATGTCACTACGATGCTCTTGTGTTGAAAAGTGCGTGCGTTCCCCGGCCGGGGTCGGCTGTTGCTGGGAATGGAGTGTAGTTGAGGCCTAGGTGGACATTGGCTCCTGAATGTGATCATGTAGCTTGAATGTGATCATGTAGAGCTAAGAAGCAGACCTGCTTAGTCAGAGTGTGCCGTCTGTTGTAGAATGATTATGATGATTTTTTAGTCACCCATTGGCACTTTAACAGTTCAGTTTAAGCAAAACCTATCCCTATACATTAGAAGTATCTTGTTCATGTTTGCCAAAATGGCCGAAGGTATAATGCAGAGTGTACCTAACACAAAAAGGTTAAGAAAAATTCTTGTTGATATACCTTATGGAGCTTCATTTGGCTAGCATGAACAAGGCTCAGTTGAAGTGAGGGTATGGAAGGCCCAGCTAACAGAGGGTTGTGTGTTGGTGTGCAGAGGACAGTGGTGGGAGCTACTCGGGCCGTTCCTCCTACGATGGGGACAGTCGCGGGGGCAGCTCAAGCGACCGCTTCAGGGGTGAGTCTGCAGATTTGGTCATGCAAGAGGACACAATATTTGTCTCTGGTATGCCCACCAATGCTACTGAGGACGATGTTAAGGAACACTTTGGCTCCATTGGGGTGATCAAGGTGAGTCTTGCTCTAAGTTTGATGCTACATTGGTGTGAATAAGTAGACCTTAAAAGCATATTGCATTGCATGGAAAGAGGAGATTCACAGCTGATGTTAAGACATTTGTGCTTAAGAAATTATGGTACAGACAAAATGGTGATGTCTGTATATGTATTAATGGTGGTTCATATTTGTTCTAGATGGATAAAAGAACACAGCGTCCCAAGATCTGGATGTACAAGGACAAAGCCACCGGCCGCATGAAGGGAGAATGCACCGTCACCTTTGATGATCCATACACAGCCAAGTCCGCCATCTCATGGTTTGATGCCAAGCTCTTCATGGGACGAACCGTAAAGGTAATACTTTGAGACTCTAGACTCCAATTCCATACCCATTATCACATCCAAAATTCTAATATGTTAAACTTAAGATTCTGTTTGATCATTTTAAAAACTTTGTACAGCATGAGAAAAAAAATCTTAAATTTATCGGCAGAACATGAAGGAATTATTGATGCCATCTTCCTAGGCTAACTGACTGATTTGTACCTACAGGTTCAGCTGGCAGAGAGGCCAAAGAGCAGTTATGAGCGTGGGCGTGGTGGTTATTCTGGCGGCGATGAGCGTGGCGGTAGCGGTGGTGGTGGTGGTGGTGGAGGAGGTGGTGGTGGTGGAGGAGGAGGCGGAGGAGGAGGAGGAGGCGGAGGCGGCCGAGGCCGGGGCGGTGGTGACAGAGGCTTTGACAGGCGTGGTGGTGGACCTCCAGGCCGTGGTGGTGATCGTGATGGGCGTGATGGACCACCAAGCGGTGGCCGAGGTGGGTGCCTACTTACTGGTGGGAGTGCCAGGATGAGTGTGGTGCCTGTGAGGTGTTATCCTGACTCATTGCTGCCTCACATTTCAAATTCATTGAATGTGTATTAGTTTGAATACTGCTTACTTGAATCCACAGCTTACTTCAATGCAACATTTTTTCCCCATAATGATTTTTATTTCTAGTGTAAAGCATTATGCTTAAATGTGATGGTGATGGTATTAGTTCAGACACGTATATGACTTGTGTTCCTTAAATCCTTGCTTATCTTTAGTGTTTGTGCTTATAGATATTACTGTCTATATACCAGATTGACATCCCCCAAAGGGGAGTAGCCATAGATATTACACTTGCCATCAGTGGCGTCTGGGAAATTTTTTGAAAATAAAGCAAATTTAGGGGTAGTTTGAAGCCGCAGGTAGAATTTATTGCATACGTACTTAGATCTGCAGATATGTAGCCCTACTGGGACAATAGAGTGTTGATTTCTCAATGGTGACTTAGTGTGTTTGTGAGGGCCTACTTACTTCAAAGGTATATCTTCAATGGTCTGTTCATGTGGCCACCTGTCTCAACATTGCCTTTTTTTTGGTACTATAGGACGTGCTGGAGATTGGCGATGTCCTGTTCCCAGCTGTGGCAACAACAACTTTGCCTGGCGTTACAGCTGCAACCGCTGCAATGAACCCAAGCCTGCCGGCCTTGATGATGGTGAGTGTTATTGATGAGTAGACATGATCGAGGTATTCCAAGAAGAGTCTTATATTTCCAGTAGGATATATTATGACGTGTGAAGTGATGCCTAGGTAAAGCTCACTCGTCTGCAAATGCCAACAATGTTTAAAATGATACTCATTCAGTGAACCTCAACTATTTTCAGACAATGGTGGTGGTGGTGGTGGTGGTGGTGGTGGTGGTGGTGGTGGTGGTGGTGGAGGTGGAGGTGGTTTCCGTGGCGGCTTCCGTGGCCGAGGAGACCGTGGAGGCTTCAGGGGACGTGGTGGTGATCGCGGGGGTCGAGGGGGCATGAGGGGCCGAGGCTATGGTGATCGAGATGGTGACCGTGATGGAGGTGGCCCAATGAAGGGGTGAGTCCTGCTGGAATGATTCTTTGTGTTATTGCTGGGAAAGTTACAGTTGATTGTTTTTTTATTAATTAATTAATTAAGTTTTATATTTGATTATTTATATTATTTATTTTTTCATTTATTTTAACCTTCCTCTCTTCCCACAGTGACCGTGGTCCAGGAAGGTCAAGGCCCTACTAAGACACCCAAGCAGTTGGTGCACACAAGTTCTTGGTTATGTTTTACCATTTAGGTTAGGATTATGTAATTGCATACTGTGTATACAGTGAGGAAAAAAGTTCTTTGTATTATCCAGTGTTGCTGCCCTTCGAGGTCGAGAAAGTTCTCGTTCCGTGGGAATGCGTTTCTGTGCCCGTATGAGTGAGGTAAGATAAGATTGGGCACTAGGTTTACAAGACTTGTTACCCAAGATACGGTTTTCTAAATCCGTACAACCAGTCCATCCGTGACTAAGGAGTTTTTACAAAATTTCACCAACATTTATTGTAAAACATTATTTTTGCCCATTAAACTACTTTTAGAATGTACAAAACTGTGCAATTGTCCTCCAAGACAATTATGTAATGGCATTTGGGGGAACATGGACTCTACTTCTGTGGGGACTTTAATATTCTCTTACTCTACCATTAAAACTTGTATATTTAAGTCTGCCTTTTATTATTGTCAGGGGAAGGTGCGTAGAGAGGATACTTTCTGAACTACTGACTTTTATTAAATGTAAGGTATGTGCGGATGGTTCTGATCTGAAGTGAATTTATGGAATGCTGGAGAATAACATACGTGTAGGATATTGTATTTTATTACCCTCGCATATATGTAGCAAAGGTGTACTGTTGGTCATACTGCATCTCTGAGGAAGACCAATTTACATTAATGTGGGTCATTTGAAAGTTTCCAAGAGCTAGAATTATCCCGATGGGTTCTACCAATGGCCATATCCCATCATAACCGTGAGAACCCTTGATCACTTCCTTTCACTTTCTTGCAGTCTCCAATACTTACTTTACTGATGAAGGTAACTGCTGTGCTATTCCTTGGCTTCTCAAACTAGTAGCTATAGGTAATACAGTACATAAAACTTTCTTTAATGTTCTTTCTTTCATTTACTTTGTTTATCAGGGTTATTTTGCATTTTTTTTTTTTTCGTTTAGACAGTCTTACATAATTTATCATTCTTAAGGCAATGCATTTTATTTTCAGGTTAAAGGTATATTGTAAATACAGCCTATCTTAAAACCTAACCTCAAACTACTTACATTAACTAAAGTTGACTATTTACAACATTTACAGTCAGTTGGATAGGTAATCATGTCTGTTACGCACACCACTAAGCCACTTGTGGACATCCTAATACTGTACCATTATTTTTTTTTCATTAAAAGGACCAGTGCCCTTTTACTGTTAAAAAAAAAAATAATAATAAGAGCCCCGCGCGCGCGCACGCACATCAGTGAAAAATGGGAGCATGATAGCTTGGGTTATTAGTTGTCATAAATAGCCCCGATGATTTACACAAAGTTGGAATTACACAACCTGACTGGAAAACACCAGCTTGATCATCTAATCCATGGCCAGGGCAGCGCTGGAGCACAGTACATAAATACATGCAACGTTGCATCTACCCTAGATATAAGTAAACCTTTACCTTGTGTGACACATCTTTTGCTTAACTTTGTATGCCTTAATATCAGTGGTATGATGTGCTTTGTTTTTCTGAGACTAAATGTGGTGATGCTGACGTGAACAATGTGGAGGAGATGGACATTTTTGATAGTGTACAAAAACAAGCAAACTAAGCAGATTTAAGTGTGGTGATCTGATTATCGCCATTCGATATGATGTTAGTTTTAAATGGAGGCAAATAAAAAAAAAAATGTGATACTTTACTTTCAATACAGATCGATGGTAAAATTGTAAATTTAATTTACAGAAGGATTTGATAATAAATAATGTTTACATCCCTCCTTCACATTCTAGGTATGGAAATGAAGATAATTTTGAAGAACTAAATGACTTTTTACTGACTTACACAAATAGTTATATACAAATGTTATGTGGCGATTTTAATGCTCATACTGTCACTATGTCGGAAGTTATTCATATGTGTGTTGATGATCAAGTATCTGATGATGTTCCATATATTGATTTAGCTGATTTTGGTATTAATGTGAACAGAGTTAAGCAAGATGCAACTCAGGATAAAAATTCTTATGGTAGAAAATTGATTGATGTTGGTAAAACTACAACTACACATAACACAACCATTGATTATTTTATTGGTTCACCATTACTGATGCAGTTTGTTGAACCTTTTAGGATACTTGATTATGATGCTTTATTTTCTGATGTACACTATGGTTTACACAAATTAGATTGAGTAAGGTAAGCACTGCATCCACTGCAAATACAACTGAACACGTACGTGGAAAGACAGACATTTGTGAAGCCAGGTATATGGAAGAAGGAAAGAAAAGATGATTATGTTAGGTGTATCGATAGAGACAGAGTGAGAGAATTAGTGTCAAAGATAGAAGAGTTATCTGTCAATGAGATTAACCAAAAATTAAAGCAAATACTAAATGAGTCTCTCTTCGTCTCTGCCAGGGGTAAATGTCTTAAATTTAATTATGATTATCAAGGATTTCATATTTATAGGTTCTTCATTATAAAGTATATCTTATGAAAATCAGTAATGGATACTTTTTTTTCTGTAATGTGGTACTGTTTTACGTTTTGAGCGTTGGTAATGGTACATTTTTGTTTTTCCCGCTGGGAACACTGGGTGGGTATCTTGCGGATGTACTATGTTTGAAGGGGAGAGTGAGGTGGCAGGCTGTGACGCTCCCCTTCAAGGTGGTAGATAACACCACATATTCCCTGAACACGTTTGTAATTGAGCAAGGAATATAGACAAACCATCCTTGGAATAAAGGTTAGGCAAATAAAACCACACAAATTAACTTAATTATAGTACCTATAGAACCTTCAGGCCAGTCACAGTTATATTATTAAAAATGGCATAGCCATGAGTCACACAGTTTGTATTGATATAATGGATAAATTGAACGGCCGTGTAAAAAAGTAAGTAGGTGGCAGGTGTGGGCAAGAGGGTGTCCCAGCACCGGGCAGACAAACAGTATCACATCAGCATGCTGTGGGTGTGGGTGTGTTGCCTCACTGTGGCGACGGCCATCCCCCAGTCCCCCGCCACCACTACAGGTATTGGAAGTTTAGGGTTTAGAAGTGTTTACTTAAGACAGCCGTTTATGTTTTACTATTAACAACATGATCGTGCACGGCGGCAACAGATATACTACTTACTGTGTTAGTTGTGGGTTGTGTCGCGTCCGTTGGAAATTTTTTTTATTTCTTGTGTTTCACTGATCCAGAACGAAGAGTGTGTGTTTGATATGTAACTGTTTGTGTCTCTTAACAAATATCAACGTTTGATTATCGAGGGAAAGAAATGCATTCTACTAGCTCAGACCTTCGTCCCAGAAAACAATGTATTGAGGCTAGAAATCGGACTAATAGGTTAGGATTCATTGCTAGGAGTATTAAAAGTAGAAGTGCTGAGGTTATTTTGAAGTTGTATTTATCGTTAGTCAGACCTCATATATAAGTGGGATACACTATTATCTCGCCTATGTTCCGTTTACACACACAACAGAGTAGTAGTAGTAGTTGTGGTAATAGTAGTAAGTGTAATAGTAGTAACACTAGAAGTAGTAGTAGTAGTAGTAGCAACAATAACTTTATTAATGTGTTGTGTTGTGTTCAGAGGCGGCTGGGGCACCATTGGACACGGTCGAGGCGGAGGCCAGACGGTTCCTTGAAGAGCTGGATGACCGAGGGTCGAGGGAGTGCACGCTGGCCACCACGGCGTCCTGGAATTATGGCTCAGACATCACGGAGAAGCACAAGAAGGAGAAGGTTAGTCCCTGCCATCACTTATTCTTCTAATATGATGGGTGTTAAAAGGTTTTTGGATTAATTTCTGTTACACCTGAACAAATAAAGCAATTTTTTGGCATATATAATTGGCTAGATTACTGTTTTCACACCAACATTACCAACCTTTTAATATATATATATATATATATATATATATATATATATATATAAAAAAAAAGACACGCACACTTTCTAAGAGAATTCAACCACACGGCTATGCTTGTGTTTCCTTGTGTGGCAGGCTGCGGCGCAAATCAAGTATGCTACATGGCAGAAGGAGAAGTGGCAGAAGGTGAAGCAATGGGATGGCAAATGGCAGAAGCTGAGTGACCCTTTCCTTAAGAGACAGTTCAAATTTATGTCCATCCTGGGTACTGCGGCGCTGCCCAACATGGATCTGGAAAAGGTGAGTAGGCCTAAAAGCTGCCTCTTGTTGCCTAATGCTCTCAGTCTTAAATATATGGGTAACATTAATAGAAAAGTAGGGTTTTTTGTACTGAGATTTACGAGGACTGGCAAAAAAATAGTAGGCCGTGTGTGTGTTGAGTAATGTGTAATACCAGTCGAAGAAAACAATGTTGTATGTGATAGTTTAACCTTCAGAATAGATACCATTGCTCACTTTTTTTTTCCTTCTTAAGATTTTATGTCTAGCAGTTGCCACTTTCAGAAATTTATGGATAATTAACTTACAGTGTACTTTATTATCATTGTTATTATTATTATTATCATCATCATTGCAGTACAACAGCTTAGTGACGGAGATGTCGACGATCTACAGCACGGCCAAGATCTGCGGTTATAAGAGTAATAGCAATACGTGCAACCTGTCACTAGAACCAGGTAAGTTATTAATATTAATGTTATTACTATTCTTCTTTTTTTCTCCGTCTTCTTCCCTTATACAAGATTAAGATGACTAGGTAACATGGAACGAAAGAAGGAAACGAAACGTGCTAAAAACGAAGAAAAAATTAAAGTAGACGTGATAGTAGGTTAAAGATAAGACCTAAATAGTAATGCATGATAGAGAGAGCAGAGAAGTGCAGAAAGTAAACCATGCAGGAGTGTGACAGCCTTGTATGCGATGGGGAAACTTGGACTGATGTGAGAAAGGGGAAGATGCTGATATCATTATTTGTGTATGTAGTGGAGTGTGGAGCGAATGGAGGTGGATCACTGCGAGTCAGGCCGGAATGTGGAAGAGTCATGAAGTGGTGAATAAAGGAAATAGAACATTAAAGATGAAGAAGTGCAATATCACTGAGTGTTTAGTTGAATATTACTGTTTGAGTTTTGTTTAATGTTTTATTTACTCTCTCTCTCTCTCTCTCTCTCTCTCTCTCTCTCTCTCTCTCTCTCTCTCTCTCTCTCTCTCTCTCTCTCTCTCTCTCTCTCCTTCCGCTTACATTGTTAACGAAGTTGAACCTTTCTTGAAACACTCATTGTTGGGGATGCGATTATGTTAGGGTGTTGTAGTATGAGAGAGAGAGAGAGAGAGAGAGAGAGAGAGAGAGAGAGAGAGAGAGAGAGAGAGAGAGAGAGAGAGATTACAGCGATGTGAATAGAAAGTCAATAGCAAAAAAATAGGATGGTATCTCATTGTTCCGGTTTATTTTGCATTGAGCTTCTCTCTCTCTCTCTCTCTCTCTCTCTCTCTCTCTCTCTCTCTCTCTCTCTCTCTCTCTCTCTCTCTCTCTCTCTCTCTCTCTCTCTGTTAAGTCGTATCTGCAGTAGGTCAGTGGCCAAAACTTTCATCCCTTTTTTTTTCCCCCTTAAACTTTTCCTCCTGCTCGTGGGTTGTGTTAGGTTAACGACCCTGTGCTGTTTGAGAGTAGGTGGTGAGGTACTCTGTGCGGTGGTGGTGGTGATAGTGGTGGTGATGGGTTATATGTAGGACGTGAAGAGGAATACAAAGATAGTAGTAGTAGTATAGTAGTAGTGGTAGTGGTGAGGACAGTGTTGGGGGTAATGGTAGCAGGTGTGGTTGGTGGGTGAATGGCTAGGGGCGAGGCGGGTTCCACACACAGGCGCCTCGAATTAGGCAACCAACATTCCCCTGTGCGATTGTGGTAGTGTGTGTGTGTTGTGGATATAGGTGAGGAGTATTGCGTAAAATGTGTGGAAGTAAGCTTCTCTCTCTTTCTCTCATACACACACACAAGTGTTGATCACACCTGTGCTTTTTTTTTTTGCAGAGAGAGAGAGAGAGAGAGAGAGAGAGAGAGAGAGAGAGAGAGAGAGAGAGAGAGAGAGAGAGAGAGAGAGAAAAAAAAATCCAGGGATAAAGGAGTAGGAGTGGGGAGGTGTAGTAGGGATGGAGTACAAATGATGCGACCATAATCTTGTATGTCCTATGTTTCACTGCATTTCGTTCGTTTCCAAATGATAGTGAACCTGTTTTCCTTTTTGTCTTGTAATTTTTGTTATCCATGAAATCTTCAACTCTTGATTTCTTTTATTTTCCGTTTAATCTATTTCCTACTCTTATTCATCTTTTCTAATTACAAAATCAAAACCAAGAAAAGAGGAGATGAAAAACAGAAAAGCGAGGAAATTCCGATTTCTTTATTATAATCTTTGAACGTTTTGCAGACATTCCTTATTTTTTCTCCACTATCAGTCTCTCTTAAGGGATAACCTGTTTTTGTTTACGTGGCCTTCAGCTCACAAATTTATATACTTGAGAGTAGGAAAATGCAGATGTGTCAGTTTAATATCTCTACCGGTAACTCGCGTGTTTTTTCAATTTTTATTCGTTTCCGGTTGTCATCATTGCGTGTTTGGTTTCTTTTGCACTTGACCTACCACCCGCGTTGTGAAGCTGGATGTGGGTAGGAAGAACGTTTTAAGAAGAAAGTCATGTGAAAGAGGTAACTGAAAAGTAGGAAGGAAAGATAAACCTGTTTTTTTTACCTCTCTCTCTCTCTCTCTCTCTCTCTCTCTCTCTCTCTCTCTCTCTCTCTCTCTCTCTCTCAATCAGTTTACTTTCTTTTATCTTTCTTATTACTGCAATTTCTGTCTCACCTACTGCCCCTTATCCATCATTTAGTTAAGTCCCCTCCCAGCACCACACCGCTGCCTTAGCTGCACCCCACCTCAGACAAGGCCTACGTAACGTAGGCCTCAGGGCACTCCCAGGCTCATCTTACTGGAGTCTTTCAGAAAGGTGTTCCATCCCTTCCCGCTCCAGCAGCTTCGATTACGTGTTCGCTTTTCACTTACTTCACCTCACCTCCACTAATGTGACAAACTGAAGGATATATCGGTGTCATCCCTTGAAACGTCATCGAGAAAACCGCAATTCACTCGAGTGTTAAAGTCATCCTGTAAAATTTCTAACCTACTAAAATTCTACCGCGGTGAGAGAAAGCGTCTTTAAAATTTTAACTTACAGAGTATATATACCCTAATCTAAGTACACAGTTCATGTTGACATCCTAACATACTGAACTTCGTGATATCAATTTCTCTTCCCTAGCGTTGACACACTTACGCTCCATCACCCCTGAATAAGTTCGAACAATTCCAAGTTTCCTACAGTAGGTCTCTGCTGCATCCCCCATCAAGACTAAGATTCTTATAGTAGGACTAACTGTTTCCTTGCATCCTTCAACAAGTCCCTGGTAACCTCTCTTGTCACCTCCACAGAACTGACGAGGATCTTACGCACGAGCCGGGACTATAATGAACTGGAGCATGTGTGGAAGATGTGGCGCATGGCCTCTGGGCGTAAAATGAAGGACCACTACAAGAGCTTCGTGCAACTCGCCAATAAGGCCGCCAAACTCAATGGTAAGCTGGCTTCTGCTGCCTCATACTCATAGTACTTGGGCTGCCTTTTTGGAACTCTTCATCCACGTACTTATTACGGAACACTAACTAAGCGATTTAAAAAAAAAATTTATTATTTATTTTTATTCATTTATTTTTTTTATTTTTGTGTGTACTCTGCGTTATGCCATACTTTCATTAAGTTTTACTCGACTACAGGTCATGGTGCTGTAATGTAATAGGAACACAGCTGCTGCTCCTCAGTGTGTTAGTTGTTCCCCGGGGGATGACTTGAAAAAAAATAATAGAAAACAAAAGTTTAGTAGCTTGAGTGTTCTGGTAGAGTGTCTGGTCAGGCAGGCAGGTCTTCTGCAGCTGACTCCCTCACAGTGGTAATAATATATATGCCGCTGCAGCTTAAAGGGAGTGTATTTAGAGGGGAAAAAGTTTGGAGAAGTGGAAACGAACGCGTCACCCTAAAGCTGAACTGATGGTCAGGTCAAAGTGGTCAGCCCCGGCGACCACTGCCCATTGTTGCCAATTCTATTCGGCAAGGTTGAATTCCTACACTAGTGACCTTCATGCTGCTGCTAAAGAACACATCATAAACATAATACACTTTTATGTTCCTCTTACTCTTCCTTCCTTCACGTCTCAATATAGACTTTGAAAACATGGGTGAGATGTGGATCTACCCCTATGAGTCTACCACCTTCCGTGACGACCTGGCACGCCTATGGAGTCAGCTGAAGCCACTGTACCAGCAGCTGCATGCCTACGTCAGAAGGAAGCTGCGGGAGGTGAGTCTGCGGATGTGTTGACCTTCATGAAATTGTTACTCCTATGTGGATGGGAATAATGCATTTATGTATGGATAAAAAGAAGAGATAAAAGAAATATAAAACTAGTTTTGGTAAATCTCATGTGCATCAGGTCTTGCTGCTTATAACTTTTACTACTTTGATTGAGGACAAACTTTCACTGTAGTGAGCCTATGTGAACTCCAATAAAGTACTTGTACATGCATGGCTAAAAACCACAAAGAAAAAACAGTATAGTTTGATGAAGGATGTTACTATGAACTATAATTTTCCTTGTTATAACTGAGTGATGTGTTTTGTGTGCAGCGTTATGGTAAGCAGTACGTGAGCCGTCGTGGCCCCATCCCAGCTCACATCCTGGGTAACATGTGGTCACAATCCTGGGGAGAGATTTATGATTTGGCCATCCCCTACCCTGACAGGACCTCTGTCGATGTGACTCCGCAGATGGTGACCCAGGTGAGCTATGCATTCATCTTGCCCAATTTATCCTCATCTGGAGTGTTCTTCAGAAGAGCAAGGACTGAATTGAAATACCAAATCAGACACAGGAACTAATTTTACCCTTTTTTGGAACCTCAGTTATATTTTATTTTTAATTGGCTGGATTATTCATCTTGTATTTTGTTTTGTAGCTCTTGTTTGTCATACTTTTTATGGAAACACCTGATTATACCCATGATGAATAAAAGAAGGATTTGGAATAGCTGTATAAAGTTGTAATTATCCGCATAGTACAAAATAGCCTCAATAGAACCTCACTAATGACTTCAAGGGAGCCACTAAAAGGTGTTCATCCTGTACAGGGTTACAATGCACGCAAGATGTTTGAGTTGTCTGAGCAGTTCTTTGTGTCACTCAACCTGACCCGCATGCCACCGGAGTTCTGGGAGAACTCAATCATCGAAAAGCCACAGGGACGTGAGCTGGTGTGTCATGCCTCTGCCTGGGACTTCTGTAATGGCAAGGACTTCAGGTGAGTGTTGCCCACACCCTCCTGCTGCCCTCACTCACTGATGTGTTGTTTGGAAAGGAGTCTAAATGAAGGTTTAAAGATAACTTGCTTTACAAACAAATATGAATGTTTATGTGATATATGTTGATGTTTTAAGCTTATGCTTGAAAATATTATCTCACATGATATAATTTTAAATGTATAATGTTGCCACTGTTTAGATTTGATACATTGTGACACAAGACAAGCATTGTGACAGATCTCAATGCAGCATTCACTCTGAGTTTCTGTCTTTTTTCCTGTATAAATGGGTATGTGAGATCCTATCAGTATGACAATTCTCTTTGACACAACTAAAAAAAAAATTCTACGGTGCACATTCTTGATCTGTCTGTCCTTAAGAATCATAATGGAAAATTTCACATAACCAGTCTTGCTAGATTATCTTCTTGTTCTTGTTCTTCCTCCTCACAGGTGGTGGCTCAGTACAGGAGCCTTACCTGTCCTTACTCGGAATCACTTTGCTGCAGTGTTGATGCTCTTGCTATCCCCTATTCAATTTTACCTTTCTGTACTTGTTATGAATACCTCCTTCCCTCTAGAGTCTAGTGGCTCTATCACACTTGGTCGTCTCTGTCCATTCTTATACATTGTATTCTTATACAGTGCATATTTAGTACAATTCCCTGTTAATTCACAGTTTTTTTTTCAACAAATGTATGAAGTGTGTGTGTCACTAGGTTGCCCTTGTATGACCTTGTTACATTCTGTCCCCTCAAGAATAAAGCAGTGCACTGATGTCAACATGAATGACTTGATCACAGTGCACCATGAGATGGGTCACGTTGAGTACTTCCTGCAGTACAAACACCTGCCCTTAATATTCCGGAACGGAGCAAACCCAGGTGAGGGTTTGGTGGGTGGGTGGCCGGCAGGGAATGAATGTACGCTGGACTGAGTAGAGTGATTGTTTACCTTCTTAATGCATTCTTACCTTTCCTTCTGTATTCTTTCTGCAGAAAACTTAACTTACAATTTCCGACAAGACAGCATTAGGGACTTACGAGTATTACACACGACCCTCACATCAGGTTTTATTTTGTTGGCATGTTTGCAGCAAGAGTAACACTGCATCATGCTTCTATACTTGGACACTGACTAAAACACTTGCTCACCCAACTCCTCAGGATCAAACAGTGCACTGTGGCCACAATGAACGACCTGATTACAGTGCATCATGAAATGGGCCACATTCAGTATTATCTGCAGTACAAGCACTTGCCTCTTGTGTTCCGGGAAGGAGCTAACCCAGGTGACTGGCCGGGGCAGGACAGGGCAAGATGGGGCAGGACATGAGGGGAGCATGGCAGGGAGCTCATGGCAGGAATGTAAAGGGGTGTTAGAAAGGAAACATTATACTAGTTAAGAAGTAAAGCCGTGCAAGAGAATATAAGGTATTCTAGTGTGTCTATAGAATAGCCAACACATATCAGTTTGTTTTCTACTATGGCACACTTTCTAAAGCATTGTTTTTAACTAAATTATAGAAATTTCAAACTGAGAAATGACAAATGTTGCTTGTTAGGATGTGTTGAATATACACATCTATCTTTTATGCTCTGTGGAGGGAGGGGGGGGGTGTGCAATAATGCTACCACTGTATTCCCTTTGGGTTGCAAAAAGAAGACAAAAAAAGATGGAGCGAGGGGTTTGGGAAGCCCCTCCTCTGTATTTTCTCCTATGAAAAGACAGGATGCAGAGGGGGAGGAGATAGTAATGTCTCCTCTAACCCTAAATGCCTTGTCTTGGTTACACCACTTAAAGGGTATATAGATAGATCTTCCTGTCAGTCATCTCTCTATATATCTATCTATCTGACTTTATCTATTTATCTGTGTATCTATCTATCTACTCTGATGCCTCTTTTTAGGAATTCCTTTGAGGGATTGATCATGACAAAAGTGTCCATCTGCCCCTGTTCATGCACCTCATCCTTGCTTACATCAGTGATCTCATTCTAACACTTCATAGCTCACTGATTTATTTTTTTTTAATCAAAGTTTAAAGTCCTACTCAGAAATAGTTTTGTTAGTCACTTCCTTGAATATTTTCTTTTGTCTAGAAGTTCTTAACAAGGGTGATGGTGAGTTGGGATCATTTACTGAATAAACACTTAGTAGTTTTTGAGTACCTAAAGATAGTAGGTAAGAATAGTTGTAAAGTTTCCATATTTATATTCACCATGGGTAAGGAAAGTTTAGTTTGTATTTCAAAATCCTTTATTATAATATGTAAAGTGTCATGCATTATTTATAATTTTCATAGTAAAAGAAGTAATACATTGGTGACTTTGCTTGAAGTTGTCAGAGTTAACATTAATGTAATCCATCACTTGAAGGTTTCCATGAGGCGGTGGGTGACGTGCTGGCGCTGAGTGTGGCCACACCCAAGCACCTGCACAAAGTTAGCTTGCTGGATAAGGTAGAGGAGAGCTACGAGAATGACATCAACTTCCTAATGAGCATGGCGATGGATAAGATTACCTTCCTGCCGTTTGGGTACTTGATGGACCTGTGGCGCTGGGAAGTGTTCAGCGGCAGAGCACAGACCAAGGACTGGAACTGTGCCTGGTGGAAGCTGAGGTGGGACTGCTAAGTGCTTACTGTAATACTTTCTGATTCAATACTTTTAACTGTGAGTCTGTTTATAATTTTTGTGAATCATGTGAACATCTGACATTTCTCTCTGGTATAAAGTTTTCAGAGTCAGCTTGTGCTCCTTCCCTGTTAATACTCATGAAACCTATGAAATATTTCTTTCAAACAGCTGGTTTAGGAGATTGTGAAGAATGGAGAGTGCAAGAGTAGAGTGTATGGATAGGAACAAATGGAGACATGTAATGGTTACCCTTTTGAGGAAGCTCCAAGGAACACATGTCAGAGTAGATTAGAATAGATTTGTTGGCTTGTGTTCAATTTATGCTGTTTTAAGATACCACCATTACATTAGCATGCTGTATAGATTGATTATTGTTCATGATGAAGCATGCAGTGTTTATTAGCCTGCATCTCTTTTTCAGGCATGAGTTGCAGGGCATCAAGCCTCCAGTGATGCGGTCAGAGAGTGACTTTGATCCCGGGGCAAAGTACCATATTGGAGCCAACGTGCCTTACGTCAGGTGAGCACCTCACACTCTATATCACGAGGCTGGGATGGACTCCATGGAATGTAATTTTATGGTGATGGTGATGTATTTTCATGGAAATTGGAGGCTGATTGTGAAAAAACATTGAAATAAGAAAATAACATAATCTTTGTGTATTGAATTGGGGACTGGTAGGTGGTGAGGTGCAATGCATTTGTGTTATAGTTGCAGTTAGATTTCTTTTTTCTTTCTATATCCTTTTAACCCTTGCCGCCAGTAGGCTTACTGGAAGCCTTAGATGTTTTGGCCTCCGCCCGTTAGTAGCGCGGGTTTTAGATTTTTTATAGTGACACCTCGTTTTTCTTCGTTCTCTCTGATGTTGGATGTTGAGAAAGAGAGTCTATTGCTGCCACTGCCTCAATGCATGTAACATTGCAAATCCCGTTGAGGACAGTGTCTTTGGCCACTCGGCGGTATTACCAAAGAAGAGTGGCCAGCGGATATCGGGACTTTAACCTGGGTCCCTAGGTTTGCATGCCCGAACGCTAGCCACTGGACTACCGCCTACCCTGAGTTGTGTCTATAATTGCTTCATTGATACATTTATTCTAAAATTGGTAAGTTCATTCTCAGTTTGGTTGAATTAAATTTTGTTTGAATTTTTTCAGGTACTTTGTGAGCTTTGTGATCCAGTTCCAGTTCCACAAGGCTATGTGCTTGAAGGCTGGGGAGTATGATCCTCACAATGCTTCCAAACCACTCCACAAGTGTGACGTTTTCCAGTCAGCTGAGGCCGGCAATGCTCTCGGGTGAGTTGGAACACTGAATTGATAATTAGAATACATAGTTTACAGCTTGGATGTGGCTGTAAGGGATGCTATCATAACATTATATAAACTGATCATATTAAGAAGACAAAAAACAGACTTATAAATTGTATTTCTTATAATGTAACAAATACACAAAAACTTACACAGTACAGGTAGACAGTGATGACAACAATACTGAACACACGAACACCTCAGAGGTTACACGGAAGGTGGTCATATGACTTGATAACCTGACACACCTCACAGACTGAGGCTTGAACTGCTTCTCTGTGTAATGAGCACCTTTATCCTTCTCTAGGGACATGCTGAAGCTGGGGTCCTCCAAGGAGTGGCCTGATGCCATGGAGTTGCTGACTGGTGGGAGGGAGATGGATGCCTCAGTGATCCGGGAGTACTTCAAGCCCCTCGAGATGTGGCTCAAGGCAGACAACGAGAAGAATGGAGAGTTTATTGGATGGGAGAGTGGTAAGAGTGATCCCAACTGTACATACACTAGTCCACACACCTGGGATCTCCCTGTTGCATAGAGGATGAATATGAGAAATGTGAACATGGAGATGCATATTTTCTGTTTTGTTTACAATATTAAAAAATTAATGATGGATGAAGCTGATCCACTCCATAAATACTATGTATACTGGATATAAGGCACAAGATTAAATGTACCTTTGCCATAAACCTCCAGGTACACAGTATCATTTGTACACATGAGTTTGAAAATGTTCAATCATGATTTTCAAATCTTGTTTTAAAATGTTTGGAAAAAATATAATGTTATTTATTGTATACTATTTTTATAGATATGTTTCCATTTTCTTATATTTTAGCTATAGATGTGATGTTAAGGAACTTTCTGAGACCACAGTTTAAAGCATTTTTTTTTTTCTGTAGTAGACACAGACTAAATAAAGTATATTATATTATTTTATATTCATGGGGCTGAAATATGTAGTATGGCAGTAGTGGAAAAAAAAGAGATTAAATGTGGTAGAGATGAGGTATCTGAGGAGTATGTGTATAGTAACGCGTATGACCCGTGTGAGACGTGAGGAGGTGTGAAGGAGAACTGGTGTTACAAGAGAGGTGGCTGGTCAAGCAGAGCAGAGTGTGTTGAGGTGGTTTCTACATATAGAGAGACTGTTGGTGAAAGGAATCGTTGGATCTGATTTGAGAGGTGTTCGGTTGAGAGGAAGGCCAAAAACAGTATGTATGGATAGTGTGAAAAGAGCATTGAATGAAAAAGGAATGTCTGTGGAGCAAGGAAGGATGATTGTGTGTGATAGAAGTGAATGGAGAGCAGTGATGAATGCATGATTAATGACGCAGCCTTGACGACCCTTGGAGGAGGTTCTCACTTATCTGGTGTGACCCTTGGATCATATCATGTGCGGGGAGGGAGAGGGCATGAGTTAAATATGAAGGGGCAGGGAAAAACCTCTGGACTCTGACGTGGATATGACCCTTGCCCTCGGACTCATTTACATGACTGACTTGACGCGCTGTGTTTGAGAGATTATTTTTATTATTATTATTATGGAAGGTGAATCAGTTACTGTTTGCGGATGATACGGCTTTAGTGGCGGATATGGAGGAAAAATTGTGTCGGCTTGTGGAAGAATTTGTACGAGTGTGGAGTATAGCAGTAGAGGAGAAGGGATTAAATGTAATGGATATGAGGTATGTGAGGAGTATGTTTAGAGTGACACGTATGGACTGAGTGAGAAATGAGGTGTGAAGGAGAACTGGTGTTATGAGAGAGTTAGGTGGTCGGGCAGAGCAGAGTGTGTTGAGGTGGTTTGGATGCATGGAGAGAATGGAGGAGGATTATTATTTGGTGAAGAGAATAGGATGCAATGTGAGAGGTGTAAGGTTGAGAGGAAAGCCACAAATGGAATAGATGAAAAGAACGCTAAATGAAAGGAATGTCTGTGGAGCAAGGAAGGATGATTGTGTATGATAGAAGTGAATGGAGAGCAGTGATGAATGCATGATTAATGACGCAGCCTTGACGACCCTTGGAGGAGGGGTTCTCGTGTATCTGGTGTGACCCTTGGATCATATGTGCGGGGAGGGAGAGGGCATGAGTTAAATATGAAGTGACGGGTAAACCTTAGGACCCTTTTGTGGGTATAACCAATGCTCTCGGACTCATTTATGTGACTGACGTGACGTAATATTTAAGGTGAGGTGCAATTCTCTTCTGTAGGGCTTTAGGGGCTAAGTGACGTGTGTATCTGTATGTATGCATGGGTGTGTATGTGCACCTTGTCTTGACTACCCATCTTTAGGGTGACAAGAGCCTGTTATATAGGTAGATAGATAGATAGATAGATAGATCTCTTTCCTCTGTATTCTTTCCTATAAAAAGACAGGATGCAGAGGGGAGGGGAGAGTAAAATCTGAAATCCTTATATGCCTTGTCATGGCTACTCCTTTTTGATGGGGATATAAGTCAGGTAAATAGATAGATAGATTAATAGTAGTTTATAGATAGATAGATAGATTAGTAGCCCTGTGATGGGGTCTTCAAGAATACCACCGCGGTATTCCCTGCAGATCATAAAAGGCCACAAAAAGGGAAGGAGTGAGGGGTCTGGGAAGCCCTCATACGATAAGATGGTATAGAAAGGTACGGGAGTGTTAAGTCTTCCTCAACCATAAATATCTTGTCTTGGCTAACCCATTTTAATGAGCATATAAGCATTGATATATAGATTATTATTATTATTATTATTATTATTATTATTATTACAGGTACATAACCATTTATCCGAACTCCAGAATTCCGAACGTTTTCCGAGTGAGATAGCGGTCCTGAGCGATGTACAACTGTTTTGAGACATGCATTGGGCCCTTAGCTTATCTTTGTTTTGTAGCCAGTGATCATCATTTTTTTGTGGTAGAGTATACATAGTAAGTACCGTACAAACCTTTTATTGGGTCGACCCAAACTGTCCCAATTAATCATTCAGAAATTTGGAAAATCCTGAAAACCGACCCACTCCCGGTCCCAAGCAGTTTGGATAAATGATTATGTATCTGTATCATTATTATTATTATTATAATTATTATTATTATGATTATTATTATTATTATGATTATTATTATTATGATTATTATTATTATTATTATCATCATCATTATTACCTCAGTCTTTGCTGTTGTACCTCAAAAATATGACTTGAGGAATCATAAGTTTTCTCAGATACAACTTGATATCAGTTTTCAAAGATGAAAGTTCATAGCAAACCTTTAAGAAAAATTTTCGTAATAGTCTGCCGTAAACTCTAGCGGCATTTGCATAGTTTTCTTGAGTGAGGTTGTATTGTTTGTTGAGTGGCATGACACTTGCATAGTTTGTTTGTGTAGCAGCTCTCACACCTAGTGGTACTGTTCCCTGGTGACACTGTTGTTGGTCCACAGATGAGAAGTACTGCAGCCTGGAGGAAATGAGTGAGGAGGCGACCAGTGAACCTACTTCTGCTGCCTCCTACTGCTCCCCTGGCCCTCTGCTGCTACTGCTGGTGGTGGCACTCTTCTCCATCAACCGCTGACTCTCCCTCCCTCTTCCTCACCCACAATCACCCCCAGAATTTCCATCACTCCTGACATAACCCTTGCAGCAACTTTCTTAATCTGCCTTATGCTCTTCACCCTTGACTGTCTCCACTTGTGATGCTCCCCTCAATACTTAACCTTGCCCTCACCCGTGACACTCTCCACACTCCCCCACACTCACCACAGTACCAGGCATGTTCAGTGCCGTCACCATACCTGACCTGATGATAAGTGGTGTAAATGCTACTTTCTATATCATAATATAATTTTGTTATTTTATGAAGATATAAGTTCAAATATTATATTTTAATGATTGGAAATTTTGTTTAATGGTAAAATGTATAAGTAAATGTTTAAATATATTTTTATAGTGTGCACTTTAAAGATGTTTTTTTGATTTTATTTATGATGAAGGTTGTGAAAATATTATTTTGTTTGTGCCTTTCAATAACAAAGATTCAGCTCTGCTGCATCAAGTTTATTGAATTCATGTTTTAAATGAGAGGCAAGAACACACCTTTATTAGAACTGTAATGAATATTTTAATGAAGAATTTTTATAAATGATCTAAATGTATATTTGTAGTAAAGACTTGCTTGTACTTATATTTACAAACTTTGATACAAGTTTTGTTGTACATAATATATGTTTTTAATAAATTAACCTAACTGAACATTGGAGTCTTTTTCTATGACCAACCTTGTAAAGGATTTTGAGGGAATATATATCAGAATAGATAGACAGACTGATAGTTCCAACATGTAGGCTGGTTTTGTTTACTGTACAACAATGCATAACTTTGCTGGAGTGAGAAATGACAACCTATGGTCTTTATTCCATACCTTGTAGTAGGCTGGAAGGCATTCATCCACCTTTTCTTGTTGTGTGTGTGGTAGTACATAGAGTGTAGTGGTTGTTGGTAGTGTTAATGAGTGTTGCTGTGAGTGTACTCTGAGCACGTGTTACCTGCATCACGTGTCGTACCTGCATGTAGTAAGGTAGGTGTTGTGCATTAAAAACATATCATTACCATGGATCTCAAAAAACTCTTGCAGGATAATAAATAATCATAATTCAATAATCAGTTTATTATATAGCTTAAATTCATTTTAACTCTGTACACAAAATATAAAGTACTTTCCTTTGTGCATCTACAACACATGATAACTTATACATTAGGGCTTCCCAGTAGCGATACAATGCTGATGCAGCTTAAAAATACTTTGGTTTGACAAGTATGCAGGATGAACACACCACGCCCACCTCTCATTAATCAGATACATGTTATTGGATGCCTCCCATGCCATGCCTTGCCCTCCCACGCCCAACAGTACAAAGGCTGCCTCCCTGCCTCCCTGTCCTCCCACCACACTCACCCATTGAAAGGTGTGCAAACATAACCTGCTGTTCACTCATACCCAAGCTACACAGACCAGTCATCATCAGTCTACCTTGAACTCTACATGCTCTAGGATGCTTCTCTGATGCCATGACTCATACAGTGGAGTTATGGTGAATTAAATGTACAATATGGTATCCTACACCTCTATAACCTTGAACCAGGCACTCTATGGCAGCTTAGCACCTCAATACCTTGCCTGCCCTTCCCTTATTACACCTGTTTCAGTTCCCAGGTGTTGTGGCCTATGACAGGTGTTAAAAGTACGTTATGTGGGTTTTCATTTTGAGTGTGGGGGGCGAGGGAAGACTTCTCGTAAAAAGAAAAACCATGACCTAAGAGTTATGCTAATATATGCCATCACTAGCCATCATTTCAACTTGTCTATAGGATATATATATTTTAAAAAGTTAAGGTTCAGACCCCATAACATTCCTCGGTGGTCTTTAACTTTGAACAATGATCTCCAGTTGTACAATGACACTCTGCACAAGTTAAGTTGATTATGTCTCCTTGAAGTTGACTATAATAAGAGTTGTGACAGTGTAGAAGCAACACTATGCATTGCCTATATATCATTATGGAAACAAAACTATTGGATCCGTATACAAATAATGGAAACACTTTAGTTTGGTATTAAATTGAACTTCATGTCATTGGGTTGCAAAATCATGCTATATAGTTTAATTCTATGAACTATAACAACGAGTAAATGCATAGTACTTTTTAATGATAATAATGATAACTGGACAGTTTTATAAATCACTTAAGCTTACGTAAAATAACTTACAACATTATCTATTCAATTAACCGTTGACATGATTAATGACACGCATAATTAAGTTAAAGGTAGGTAGACATGACAATATGACAGACAAACGACGGTCATTTTAAAACACCACGAAAACAAACAATGGAAATAAAAAAGCTACATTATATCAGTTGTATGATGATTAAGTAATCATATAATAACTTAGAAAATTTAAACAAATTGTCGTTTCCATTTTCCCGCCAAGACGACGCCATGACGCCATGACGAGAAGCTTTGAAGATGCCAGGAGACATGCTGACGGCAGAGTGTATATATTATATTGTGATTTACAGCGTTATTAGGGACTCCCAGGTGTTCCTTCCATGGCTGGGAGGTGATCCTTACTCCGTGAAGGTCCATCATAACGTGTTGCCTTGTAAGGTGAGCATAAAGGGGAGAAATGTGAGGTTATGTGTAGCCGCGTGTATGTGGGGGTGGGTATGTACGTGTGGGTGTGTGCGTGTGCATGTCTGTGTGTGTAAGTTTTTTTTTCTTCCGTTTACTATACATAATTATGTATACTACATACATACATTTTAATACACCGATGATGATTTTAGAGTATATTGCATACCTGATTTTCTGTTTATGGTGTTTTAAGAGAGTAAGGCGGGGTTCCCACCAGGCAGTCACCGTCAATCCGTACACAGTCCGTGACGTCACTGGTAAGCTTAGGGTAATGGTAGCGAGGAATTATTAATTATAACGTATGGGTAATTGGTAGCAATCAAAAAGTGTTGATTATAAATAATGATAACTGGACAGTTTTATAAATCACAAGCTTACGTAAAATAACTTACAACATTATCTGTTTAATTAACCGTTGACATGATTAATGACACGCATAATTAAGTTAAAGGTAGGTAGACATGACAATATGACTGACAAACGACGGTCATTTTAAAACACCACGAAAACGAACAATGAAAATAAAAAAGCTACATTATATCAGTTGTATGATGATTAAGTAATCATATAATAACTTAAAAAATTGAAGCAAATTGTCGTTTCCATTTTCCCGCCAAGACGACGCCATGACGCCATGACGAGAAGCTTTGAAGATGCCAGGAGGCGAGATGGCGGCAGAGTGTATATATTATTGTGATTTACAGCGTTATTAGGGACTCCCAGGTGTTCCTTCCATGGCTGGGAGGTGATAGTTACTCCGTGAAGGTCCATCATAACGTGTTGCCTTGTAAGGTGAGCATAAAGGGGAGAAATGTGAGGTTATGTGTAGCCGCGTGTATGTGGGGGTGGGTATGTAGTACGTGAGGGTGTGTGCGTGTGCGTGTCTGTGTGTGTAAGTTTTTTTTCCGTTTACTATACATAATTACGTATATACATACATACATTTTAATACACTGATGATGATTTAGAGTATATTGCATACCTGATTTTCTGTTTGTATATATATATATATATATATATATATATATATATATATATATATATATATATATATATATATATATATATTCTTATGGTGTTTTAAGAGAGTAAGTAACGCATTGATAAGATTAGGGTAATGGTAGCGAGGAATTATTAATTATAACGTATGGGTAATTGGTAGCAATAAAAAAAGTGTTGATTATAAAGTATAAGCAAATGATAGTAATTAGAATAAGTGTTGCCAAGGGTGAAGTCAAGTAGTGGTGGCGTTGCGACGGACATTCCTTTAACATTTAATTCAAAATATCAGTACAAATCTTATGTTAACATTTTCAGTTGCCTAAATTGATTTATTTTATCATTGTTATTCTGGCTAAATAGTTCTTTTTATCATGTTGTAGGCTGGCATAGTTTGGTTTGAGCTTGGTGAGGCGTGGGTGGTCGATGCTATTGTCGTTAACGGATAGGCGGAACGACCGGTGTGGGTTCACTCGAAGTACCCCTCTGCACTCAAAGTCCCCCTCCCTCTGCGCGTGCGCGGGAGGCGATTTTGCTGCCAGCCGCACGACTCATTCTTCTGAGCGGGACTAAAATAATGTAAACAACACAGTCGCACTGCTGCTCCGATGCCCTGGAAGAGGATTGGTAATCACAAAACATGTAACAATAATAATATTGGACACGAAATTAATGTATCTGAGTAGTCAAACCATCCCAGGAAACCACGAGCCGAATATATCAACTACCTAATTCATCATCAGAGTAGCAGTGCGACTGTATTGTTTACAAATTTTTAATCCCGCTCAGGGAAGCAAAGTTGCCTGGACACAGCGGAGGCCCACCTTAGCTGCGCTCTCAGAGGGCGAAATTAGTTTTATTGCTTCATTTATATTTTTCCCCTAGGATCGACAGCAGGATATATATATTAATTTATTTATTTGTTATATTACTAGGCTGCATCCTTAGGCCTGTCTCCTTTCAAATATATGATTAATAATAATAATAATAATAATAATAATGATACTACTACTACTACTACTAATGATAATAATGATAATCGTGTAATAGAGTAGAGAGCACACGGCTTGTAATGTCACCCATTGACTCTTGAATCTTGGAACTGTCATCTGTATTCGTCCGTCGAGAGTAGTATCAAGTAAACATATAATAATGATAAAAATAATATAAAAAATAATGACAATAAGAATGATAATAAGACATCTCACCCACAAAGGTAACTGGACGTAATTACTGACTAGAAGCAGGTCAAGTAACAATACAAAATTAATGATCTCAATACAGATATGCACATAAATGCTCCACTAATGAATCTCAAGTAATAATTATGGACAGAGTGACAGTGCAGAGTTAGGCAGCGAGGAAGACTGTTTATTTCATTTCACACACGTAGTTATGCCTCCCAGAACCCCGCAGACTGTTTCACTGACGCAATCAAGCACCCCAAAACCTCAAACGTTTTTACAGACGCAAATAAGCTTAACTGACACCAGTTAAAGCCACCTGAAACCCTTACACGTTTCCAGTACCACAAATAAGCTTGCAAGGAGTCCCCAAACGTTTCCAAGAAGTCTTCACCACCTCATATAGATAGAATAATAGTAAACATAAGTCACAGTTATGTACAACACTCGGTGGTGGTGGTGGTGGTGGTGGTGGTGGTGGTGGTGGTGGCGGTGGTGGTGGTGGTGGTGGTGGCGGTGGTGGCGGCAGCTCTCACCCAACAACGCTACGAGCCACCCTTTTCAAACCTGTTTATAAGGGAGCTTACTTTTAAGGTGCCCTCATTGAGGAGTTCCAGACTGCTCCTCCTCTCTTCCTCATCAGGCGTCCCTCCATCCCCGTCTGTGTTAGGTCCCGTCGCCCCCCAAACATCTTCGTTGGAGTCTTCGTCATCATTCTCAGCCTCGTCCTCCGTCATCTCCTTCTCCATGAGCGTCACACTCTCCATGATCTCCGCCAGGAATCCGTCCACCACTGGGAGCCTCTTGGGGGAGTCATCAAGTTCTTCGAGGTTCTGTGTGGAGGACGCTGCTTCCTCGCCCTTAGTCTCGCCTGTCTTGTTTGCACTGTCCCCTGCCTTCTCTCGTCTGCTTCCTTTCCTTTCTTTCCCAATACCGTCAACACTATCTTCCTTTTCTGCCGTGCTTTCCCCGCCGGTGACGCTCTGGTCCTCCTTTCCCTGTGAGCTGCTATCCTCAATGTTATCGCGACTCTTGTTCTTGGCGCCGCGCTTGCGCCTCTTGTTCGGTAGGATCATGCAGTGGCTGTAGAACCTGCGGTAGAAGGGACTGCTGGTGGTCACCACCTCTCTTCCCGGCGTAGTGGGTTTGGCTGGCAGCGTCTTGGAGGACCTGGAGGCGGCGTGGCGGGTGTCGTCCATGTCCTCTAACGTGTTGGATCTCTTGGTGGTGAGACGGGCTCGGCTCTGTGGTTTGTCGAACGAGCGGCGGCCGCCACAGCTCCTTATCAGGCTTCTGTTCTCCTCCTCAATATTGAGGGACCTTCGCTTGTCTTCCACATCTGGGTCTACACTGTCCAGAGAGTGGCGAGTGTCTGCGTCACCCAGGCTGGAGGTGTCGGCCCAACCAGGCGGGGTGCCTTTGTGCGTGACCCCGGGACACTGGTCCAGCTGAGGCTCGCTCTTGATGACCTCACTGGAGGAGTCGAGGTCATCGTCATCGTCCTTGTTGGGGCTCTGTGCTTGTAGACACATGGCCCACACACGGTTCTGGTTCTTCCGCCCAGAGGGACGCTCCACCCCTGTCTCCGTCTGGCTCACCTCACGCCGGTTGAACATCCGCACGAAACGCGACACTTTGCTGGCCTTTGGGACCTTCTCTGCTTCCTCCTGGCTTACCGTTAAGTCGTCGACGCTCTGCTCCTCACTCTCAGGGCGAACCTTGTCCTCCAGACTGGAAGCGCTGGCACGGCAGTATTGTTCCGGCGACTCACCCTTCACAGCCTTCTCTTTCTCCCGCTCACCTTCCTTCTCTTTCTCGCGCTTTCCCTTTTCTTTCTTCCGCTCTCCCTCTCCCTCGCCCTCCCCCTTCCCTACTCCTTCCCCCCAGCCATTGATCAACGTTTCTTTGACGGGCTGTTTATCCTCTGGAAGCTTCGTCTTCTCGTCCGTTGCAAGCTTCGTTCTTTTGTCATGAGTATCCTTTGGAAGCTTTGTGACTTGAGGTGGCAGGGAGGGTGGGGGTGTGGCGTCCCTGAAGAGCTGTGGGGGCTGCGTCGCGGGCTGAAAGGATGACGTGGTATGTGTCGTGTCCTTGAAGGGTGTTGGTGGGGCTTGTGTTGCGTCTTCAAGCGTTGGTGATGACAACTCTGCGTCTGTTCGAGGTTCCGTGATCTGTTTTGCGGCTTGGTGGGCCGCTGGAGGCTGTGTTGCATCCCGGAAAGGTTCTGGCGGTGGCTGGGTTGCTGTGGGGAGGGGGCGTGAGGGCTGCATTGTGTTCTGCGGTGGCGGTGAGGGGAGCACTGCATCTTGGAGGCGTTGTGGAGTGTTGGGGAGGCAAGACTCGCGAGGTGTTGTCTGCTGAGGAGACTTAGGTGTGTGTGTCCCAGCGTGGTGGGGCTTGGGGAGCCTGGAGGCGGTGTGGGGTGCTCTGAGGGGCTTGGCTGGCCTCATTGTGTGTGAAGGGCGGTGTGCTGGGTCTTGGGAGGCCTGTGTTGGCTTGGTGGTGTCCTGGAATGGTAGTGGCGGCTGTATGGTGTTACGGAGCGGAGACGGGGGCTGTGTCACGTCCTGGAAGGGTGTGGGGGGCTGGGCGGGCTCAAGGGCCGGCAGGGGCGAAGACTCACAGTTGCCGTTGCTAAGTGGAGTCTCCGAGGCATCGTAGGGGATGACCTGCTGGTTGTCGCAGCTATCAGTGTGTCGGGAGGCTCGTGTGCCCTTCGTGTCCTCTGGGAGGTGGCGAGTGTCGCTGTTCGGTCTGTTGTCGATCTCTTCACCGTTGATCTCTCTCTGGGGTTTCTTGAGAACTCCCTTCAGTGGGGTCGGGGTCTTGGTGGTGTGTCTTGCGTTTCTGTTGTTGGTGTCGCCGTGGGTCCTGGGGGGCTTGACGCGGCTCACGGGTATCCTGGTGGTGGCGTCGTTGAGGTTAGTGGCGGCCGGTGCGTGGGTGGCGGGGGGCTGGTCTTTCGTAGCCTGGGGGGGCGAGGTGGCGTTGTTCATAAAAAACTTTTCCCTCGCCGACAGCTTCTCTCTGTTGGTGTCGATGTCCTGCACGTTCTGAGGCGTGGTGAGCCAGTCCGTCTTCGTTTTCAGCTTCCTTAAGGACTCTTCCTCGCTGGTGGGTGTCGTCTTGGGCTTCCTTAAAGACTCCTCGTCGACGACCAGTGTAACCTTTTTGATTCCTACCTTTGGGGCGGCTGCTTCCTTATGTACAGTGTGTGCCGCGGGCTCCTCCTCAGGATCATCCGCAGCGTCTTGTCCCACGCAGGGACGGGGCGGCGTGTCTCAGGACTGTGGCGGCGTGGCCTCGCAGGCGTCCATGTTGGACACTCGGAAGCACATGCGGGCCCCGAGGGAGCACGAGTTGGTGGGTGACGCCAGGTGCACCAGGGGCTCAGCGGGCGGCGACCACGTCTTCTGCTACACGAAAAGAAAACAATATGAGACTCTGCACTATCACCATCCTCAGGGGCAACGTTATCAGTATCACCGTGAAGCATCCCCTGCCCGCCTCCCCCCGCCCTCCGCCAACAACACTTACGTTCTGCTCCAGAGGTATCATGGTGACGGGTCCCTGCGGCTGGAACAACAGCGACGCTGAGTTGACGCAGAATCGCTTCCCGGTGGGCTTGGGTCCGTCCTCAAATAGGTGGCCGACGTGAGCGCCGCAGGTGGAGCAGCTCACCTCTGTGCGCGCCATGGACGGGTTGCACACCAGCAGCAGCAGGTTGGCGCCCACTGCGAACACAACACACACCACACTCAACACACCCACTTGGTTGCCTTCAAACACTCATTCACACTCACACTCACTACATTAATTACTCTCATTCCTTTTATCTTCCCTCAACATTCTCTCTCTCTCTCTCTCTCTCTCTCTCTCTCTCTCTCTCTCTCTCTCTCTCTCTCACCGTGCGAAAGGTCCTGCTTGAGGGACACTTTTTCCTTATCAATGATGTCGTAGAAGGATGGCCAGCCTGACCCAGAGTCGTACTTGGCTTGTGAGAGGAAGATATCCTCGCCGCACACCACACAGGAGTATGTGCCGCGCTCCCAGTGCTTGTAGTACTTGTTCGAGTACGGCCTGTAGGGGAGGGGAAGGAGGAAAGACTGTAATGTATCTCTATATCTTTGGCGAGCTGCATACAATCTGGCCAACCTTGGTCTAAAGACAATATTTACCAACACACACACACACACACACACACACACACACACACACACACACACACACACACCTCTCCGTCAGCTTCTCCTGCGTCACCCGGTACTGCATGGGTGTCAACTTCCTCAGCAGCTCATCCTTCTCCTCCCTTTTAAGTATCCTGCTGGGCTTCCCCTGGGTTTGCTTGGGTCCTTGCGGCTTCCACGCCCTCGGTATCCTGGAGGAGCCGCTGCCGGGGGTGCTGGAGGGGGCGGGGGCGCCTCTGGGAGTGCTGGAGTTGACGGGGCGGAGACCAAACCTTCGTGGCTCCATAGTGTCCTGCAAGACCAAATGACCTTAATTTTGGGTGTCGTGAGGGGAGGTGAGGGGAAAGGTGTCACGGTGATGGGCGAGGGGAAAGATAGTGCAGTGAAGGGAGATAAGGGAAGGATGCCACTGAGAGGGAGTTAGGGAGGAGGGTAAGGAGTCTAAAAAAAGGGATGAGGGTAGGAAATGGAAGGGAGGCGAGGAGAGGGAAGAGGAGGAAAGGGGTGAGAGAAGACGGGAGAGTGAGGGAAACAGAGGAGAGAGGGAGGTAGCACACGTAGTAGGTCATTGACTTCCCCTCGTTTGTATGGTTGCGTAAGCTTATTAGTACACCTGGAGAGCCATTGATTAAATTCCAGGTGACCAGCATGTAGGTCAGCCACGTGTGTGTACCTGGAGATAAGGATCATCACAGGTGCTAATTTTTCACCCTAACGAATAAAGGAGGAGGGATAATAGGTGATAAGTGAGGGGAAGGACGGTAGAGTGATGATGGAAGTGAAAGAAGAGTGATTATGAAGATGGGAATAGGGAAAGAGAGTGATGAAAGTGGAAAAAGTGCATCTCTCTCTCTCTCTCTCTCTCTCTCTCTCTCTCTCTCTCTCTCTCTCTCTCTCTCTCTCCACCCCACCACAGGCTCCATCACTACCACAGTTCAATGTCAACATGCCCGTAAAAGCGTCTAAAACATCCCTGTGTGTGTGTGTGTGTGTGTGTGTGGTGTGTGTGTGTGTGTGTGTGTGTGTCATGCCTCAATAGTTCCCCTGCACAGGTAAACACGCCCCCCATCCCCCCCACCCCCCCGGCAGACCCCAACGCTTGCTTACAATCACATGGTATCTTCTCCCTTCACCTCACTCCCATCCACTCCCTCTCCCATCACTCCCTTCTATGTAGTGTAAGGTGTAGGCGCCTTTACCTAGTACTCCTGCACGCCCACCCCCTCCGAAGTACCCTGAGGCGGAGGTTGTGTGGTATTGACAGGGGCATGATTGTTGCTTCTGTACGAGGGGACGAGGTAGTGGTAGTGGTGGTGGTGGTGGTGGTGGTGTAAGAAACAGGTTTTTTAGTGGCAGTTGCACTTAAGTCTCTCTCTCTCTCTCTCTCTCTCTCTCTCTCTCTCTCTCTCTCTCTCTCTCTCTCTCTCTCTCTCTCTGTCTATAAAGAAGGAAATAATCGTGATATTTGAATGGAATTGCCAAGAAAGCTTCGTCACCGTTGCATAATTCCGTGTAGTCGTGTACCTGTCTCATTACGAGTTACCTGTGCATGGCGACACTCGCACACACACACTCTCCCATGACATACAGCTGCGTCTTGAAACCGTTCCCTACTTCACATGACATTTCCTTCTCCAGACACTCTTAAAGAAATATTCAGACCGAGTGAAAAGTGTGTAGACAATGAGTAGTGTTAACTTTAATGTATTTATAAAAGGAAGGTAATGAAATGTCACACATAGAAGATGTTCGTCCTTGTAGACTCGGTGAAATGTATGAAAAATGATGCCGACCAAAAGTTCCCAAACAGGTGCTTTGCATGTGCCCTGGAGAGTTGTGTAAACAGCAACACACCTCTCACGTTATCACCTTTAACCTGCCCATCACCACACAGGTGCGGCGTCACGACCCCGGGTACCTGTGACGACTCTTTGGACGCACTGCACGTCTTACTAATTAAACACGAGACAGGTGTTCTCGTCGCCTTGGGGTTTTGTTATTACACTGGAAAACAGTAGCATCTTGGAAAATATCCAAACTATAGTAATTTGGTGATTACACTGCTTTCTGATGGCACAGTCGTAAACAAACCTATAGCAACTGCCATCAAGCCGCTGGATATGACACGAAATTTTTTTTTGTCGACATTACCGCCACCTCAAAGACAAATATTACATTAAAAACAGTGATAGGCGATGACCGACCAGAACAACCGGAATACCCAAACGAGGGAGCGGTAGTTTAGCCTCGGCAGAGCGGTTCGAACCAGAGTCGTTGCGAGCCACCACTACGTGCTGGGAGGCCAGTCTAACCTTGGTCGCCGTCCTGGTGTTTCTCTAGACATAAATAAAGTTGTCAACTACTACGTTGAAGTGAACGCACCCGTTTCAGTTTCTTCATAAATTGTGATGTGTTTTCCGAAAGTGTCATAGTGGTGGTGTGGCCTGGCACTGAGGACGACGGTGCCAGGCTATATTTACAGTGACTTTTGCTTATATAGTGTGAATGATTTTTTTGAGGGTTGAGGCGTCACTCTGGACACCTTTAGTACATGATAGCATACTTGAGCATTACACTGACAATAGTAACAACACATTGCTGGAACACCTTTCCTTACACGCGTATGTACCACAGAATGAGAACCTTTTCACACTACATTGTTAAGTAAAACTAAAATATATGTATGCTTCGTAAAATATATATAGACGCCTTATACTGAATTAGTTTCCAATAAGCAGTACACAGTACATTTTATTGTTAATTAAATACCCCCCCAAAAAAGGTTAATTTATACGGAGTTAAAGGTAAAGAAAAAAAAAGGTCTAGACCGGTGAAAATACGTAAAAAATGAGGCCACACCTGTGAGAGAGAGAGAGAGAGAGAGAGAGAGAGAGAGAGAGAGAGAGAGAGAGAGAGAGAGAGAGAGAGAGAGAGAGAGTGAGAGTGTGTGGAGTGGAGTGGAATGGAGAGGCGAGTTTGTTTTGGGATGTGGCTTTGTACACCCTTAGGACAGATGCCGGGGGGGTGTGGGAGGCTGACAAGGCTGACGGAAGGAGGGAGAGAGGGAAGGAGGG
>JAPQNM010000036.1:1206699-1239199 GCA_029783475.1 Metacarcinus magister
GAGAGGCTGTGGGAGCCCTGAGGGTGGCATGCAGACGTACCCTAACATGGGCACGCGGCGTGGAGGGGAAGGAAGTGGAGCAGGTATTAGTGGCGCCACACACTACGTAGCTTCACCCAGAAATACCCTCATGGTAAGAACATTTAAGATGCTGGTTATAGCGACTCTTAACTAGCTTCAGGTAGGGGCAAGCAAGGCAGGGAAACAGTGCCACGGGCTGCTTGGCACTCACTGTTAAGGGTGTTTTGGCACCACTCATGCGGGCACATTGGAGGTAAAGGGGCGTGCTGAGGGCATGATTTGGCACTGCTGAGGTGATTCTATTGGCAGTGAATGGGTTAGAATTGAGGTGTTTTGGCACTCTTAAAGGGATGACTTTGACACTAAAGGGGACATGGGAATGGCGGTGTTGTGGCACTGTGAAGGTGATGACATTGGCACTGAATGGCGGGGCGCGTGTGTTTCTTATGTCCTACGTGTAAGGCATAGGGTGTGGGTGGGGGTGGGGGGTGGGGGGGGGTTAGGGGTTGTGGGGTGCAATGCCAGAACACTATTCAAGGCAAAGTGTACCTGACGAAGATCCTTTTGTAGGACACACGTTGGTGCTGCTGAGGGTCGGCACGTCACCTGGATAGTACCTGAGGGGCCTAATGATACGTGTGTGTGTGTGTGTGTGTGTGTGTGTGTGTGTGTGTGTGTGTGTGTGTGTGTGTGTGTGTGTGTGTGTGTGTGTACCTTTTCTCTTATGCCAAAGTAAACACAGAAGACAAATCGTAAAACAAGTCACTCGATACACTTCTATTTTTTACCTCCCCTTCTTCTCCCCTTCCCCCTTCCTCTCCCCCTTCCCTTTCCTCCACTCGAAGCTGCGTCCACATAAAGAGTCTCCTGTCTACTCCTTTCCCCTCCTTCCTCCTTCATACCTTACACTCTTCTTTTCTTTTTCCCAATCTTTTTTTTCCCCTCCTTCCTTATTTTGTCGGAGGCGCTCGGCTCGCCCACTTGTCTTATTTGGCGGTGTTGTAGTTGGTTTGTTTTTTTTTCCTCTTTTTATATATTATTTCTTGCTTTATTTATTTTGTTTGTATCATCAACTCTCTCTCTCTCTCTCTCTCCTCTTGACTTGTCTCTTAAGTGCGTTTTGTTTTGATGTGGTGTGTGTTTTTGTTATGCGTTCCTCGTCCTCCTGTTCTTCTCCTACTTCTCTTCTCCTACTTGTTCTCCTCCTCCTCCTTCTCTTTTTTTTCCTCTTGTCAATATTTTCCTTCTTTGTGGTAGTGTGTATTATCAGAGAGAGAGAGAGAGAGAGAGAGAGAGAGAGAGAGAGAGAGAGAGAGAGAGAGAGAGAGAGAGAGAGAGAGAGAGAGAGAGAGAGAGAGAGAGAGAGAGAGATAATAGGAAAAGAGGTTAGTCACGCTCAGCTCATTCGTTGCGTGGAATTATAATTGAAAATGACGAAGGAAGAGTGAGATTATTGTATATTACTGGTGGGAATGAGACCACCACCATCACCACCATCACCATCACCATCACCACCATCACCATCACCACCACCACCACCACCACCACCACCACCACCACCACCACCACCACCACCACCACCATCACCATCACCATCACCATCACCATTAAGTCCTTTACTAATGAAATTATTTACTGAGGATTCTTTCCCCTGACCTTCTCTGCTTTCCTGCCTCCCTTCCCCTCTCTTCCCCTCACCTGCCATTACCTGCGTGTAATTACCCGAAGCGTGGGGGGACTGTCTTCGAGGGGTTTGGCATTTTCCTCTTCCTCCTCCTCCCCTTTTACCTTAGAGGGGTCCAACATTTCTTCCTTCCCCTCTTCTTTCACCACCACCACCACCACCACCACCATCACTACCTACTCCACCTCCTCCTCCTAGTCATAAGAACCACTTCAACACCTTTCTTACAGTAATCCTTAAAAAAACACACCCCAGGTTTAGCTTACCATATTATACTAACAAACTGTGAAGGGTTTTCTTGTATCACTTGTTCAGGAGCTCTTATCAATTGCATCTATTGGACTCATGAATTTTTTTGTTGTTGTTATCCTGATTGATGCTACTAAAATAATAAAAAAAAAAACTCACACTTAAGATTATGAACATTTCTCAGTCATGTCTTATCTAAGTGTGTGTGTGTGTGTGTGTGTGTGTGTGTGTGTGTGTGTGTGTGTGTGTGTGTGTGTGTGTGTGTGTGTGTGTTTATACGCATCGACGCTTCAATATTTACACTTTCCACAAGAGTTTTACGGAAGAATTAACTAACTTACGATATTGGAAAGGTACCATCTATTAAGCTTTCCCAACAGTACATTGTTATCGTGATAGTGAAAAAAAAAAGCTTTACCTGAAAATTACCTGAGCGCGGTATTAAGCTACACGGTGGTAAGGTAAGGTAAGGTAAGGTTGATAGCATTTCCAATCTGTGCCCTATCTTGAAAGGTGAATCGTATGCAGAATTTATATATCGAACCCACGACCAGAGGAGAGGAGAGGAGAGGAAGGAAGGAAGGGAGGGGAAGGGAAGAAAGAAGAGAGGAGAGGAGAGGCGGAGTTGGTTAGGGGAAAAGTTGATATGGAGGGAGGAGAGGGGAGCTGAAGTAGTGAAAGAAAGGAGGAAAGGGAGGGAGAGAATGAGGAAGGGATGAGATAGTTAAGAATGCAAAATATGAAGGGGAGGAAGAAAGAGAGAGAGAGAGAGAGAGAGAGAGAGAGAGAGAGAGAGAGAGAGAGAGAGAGAGAGAGAGAGAGAGAGAGAGAGAGAGAGAGAGAGAGAGAGAGAGAGACTTGAGGGGACTGGTATTATAGGAACACAAAAGAGGAAGAATATGAGAGTACAGAAGGAGGGGAGGAAAGTGGAGATGGTTAGAAGGTGGGGTGGGGGGTGGGGGGGAGGGGTCATGGTAATCCAGGGAGGCGGAAGCTGTTAGGGAGTTGTAGTTATGGGGGGGGGGAGGAGGAGTAGGTGGGGGCTATGATTATGGTGTTTGAGGTGCCCAGGTAGTTAAGGAAATGTTTACCTGTGTATGTCCCGCCAAGGTTATTTTCCTGTGTACTAATTACTTCCAGGTATACCCCCTCCCCTCCCCTCCCCTCCCCCTCCTTACCTGTACCTGTGGAAGAGATAGGTAATGAGGAAGCAGGTGTTGACATTATTATTATTATTATTATTATTATTATTATTATTACTGCTGCTGGTTTTGTTAATTTGATCGCTCGTTATCTTATCGTTAGTATTTTCACTTTTTATGAATGTTTCTAAGCTGATATTTTTCTTCTTCCTGCTATCTGATATCACTAAGATGTATGTCTACTATTATTTTCTCCATAGTTAAATGTTTGTGTTTAAACTGTAGCTCTTGCTTGCCTGTATGTCTGTCTATCTGTCTGTCTGTCTATCTATCTGTCGTGTGTCTGTCTCTGTGTGTCTGTCTGTTCCATTGCCTCTGAACCAAGCAGTGACCCGCCACCCCACCACTGGCAGGCCTCGGTGGCGCAGCGCTGTTTGTATAACTTTTACCAGCCGGCGCAAGGGCAGAGAGAGTCATGAGAGGTTATAGAGGAGATGGAGGAGGAGGAGAAAAAAATGGTAATAGGAGAAGAAGTAGTAAGAGAACTAAAAAGGAGGAATAGATGTAATAAGAGGAGGAGGAGGAAGAAGGGATCAGTTGATATACACCTCCTTCCTACTTCTTCCTCCTCCTCCTTTCTCCTCCTTCCTCCACCTCCTTCACCACCTCTTCCATTCTCTCTGCCATTCAACTTCCAAGTCCCCAGCGTTGCCAGATCAGTTGAAGAGTTTGTTTTACTCCCTTGCATACTGTTAACGCGGCAAGCAGACACGCCCCTGAGAGAGAGAGAGAGAGAGAGAGAGAGAGAGAGAGAGAGAGAGAGAGAGAGAGAGAGAGAGAGAGAGAGAGAGAGAGAGAGAGAGAGAGAGAGAGAGAGAGAGAGTATTCTGTGGGTGGGAGGGAGGATGAAAGAGGGACATGTGTTTGTATGTGTGTGTGTGTCTGTGTGTGTGTGTATGACGCCATGGTGTGAGTCATAGGCGTGGTATGTGCTAATGTTTTGACTGAGTTGTATGTATCCCTTGTATGTAGTACGTCAGGTGTGTGTGTGTGTGTGTGTGTGTGTGTGTGTGTGTGTGTGTGTGTGTGTGTGTGTGTATGTGTGTGTGTGTGTGTGTGTGTGTGTGTGTGTGTGTGTGTGTGTGTGTGTGTGTGTGTGTGTGTGTGTGTGTTGTCAGCTGAAGATATGCGTTAATTCCGTGACGCTATCTGCAGACACACACACAACGAGAGAGAGAGAGAGAGAGAGAGAGAGAGAGAGAGAGAGAGAGAGAGAGAGAGAGAGAGAGAGAGAGAGAGAGAGAGAGAGAGAGAGAGAGAGAGAGAGAGAGAGAGTTGACCTATAATGTAATAATAGCAATTGTATCCCCTTGGAACTAATGACTCTATTGTATTGTTGCATAACTACACCATGAATGAACACACGCACACACACACACACACACACACACACACACACACACACACACACACACACACACACACACACACACACACACACACTGAATGAAGGATAAAGGAAGAGAGCGTAGGACCCAAATCTCTAGAAACAAAGATACAGAGACACAATTGGATCCTCTTATCAGCATCACTGTCTAGGTTGATCCTTCATAACACAGGTACACGTGATGGGTGGGAGGGGTGGAGGAGGGGTGGACAGGTGTGTGGGAAGGTAGGGTGGAAGGGGGGGTGGGTGGACAGGTGTGGGAAGGTAGGGTGGAAGGGTGTTGGGGTCCTGATGTGTTATTTCGCAATGTTTCAAGGCCGTAGACAGGTAAAGGAAGGGATGTTACGGTGTGATGGTGTTGTGTTGTGTTGTGGTGGTGGTGGTGGTGATGACATGGTGTGGTGGTGGTGTTGGTGGTGGTGGTGGTGTTTTTTTATTTCCCATGTGATGTTGACTAACTTTTTTTGTGTTTTGTTTTATGTTTTATGTCTTCTTTGTTTTAGTTTTGGTGACACCTGTTGTTGTTGTTGTTGTTGTTGTTGTTGTCTGTTGTTTCTCCTTGTCCTGTAATATTTCTTCATTATCATCTTGTTATTCCAGTTTTCTTCCCTCATTCCTTGTTTTTATCCTCTCAGTCCATCCGTTGTTTCCGTTACTTAAGTCTTATTTTTCCTCCTTCCTCATTACTTCACATCCTGGCAATATTATTCTTCGTTTTCTTTATGTTAATCAACGCTTTTTACCCTTGACACTTTATATTTCGCTCCTTTCACTCCATCTGTCGCCCAAAACACTCCCCATTACACTCCACACATCCACTTTCCTTTGTAATGACTCCACGTTTCACTCCAGAGACACATGCTCAACTTTAGACATTTAACGTTTCGCTCCAGACCGTCGCTGTTTCGCCCCAGGCACTCCGTTTCGCCTTCGTCACTATTACCTCATGTTCCGTCGTTCCCCCAGCACGTATCGTCCCCATTTCCCCTCACGCAGAGGCTGAGTCCACCCACTCCCACACCCAGACTCCCAAAGACTTGTTGCTCAAGACTCAAGGTCACTGCCAGTCTGTAAACAATGCCTCTTTTGGCGCCAAGGACGTAGATGGTGGTAATTAGTAATAAGAGGAGGAGGAAGGAGAAGAAAAGGAAGAAGAAGAGTGTGAAGAATATCAAGATAGAAACAATGATAAAAAACAATTATATACTACTATTATTATTCTTACCACCATCATACACACTAGCAGATTACAGGAACAGCAACAACAACACTAAAGATTGTAACCACGTAGTACACGATAATAATAACTAAGATATAATGTATACTCTGAAATGTATACTCTCCCATCGTGCTGTATACTTGACTTAACCCAATGATAACTGTGCATCCGTGCTGTATCATTACACTGCGTTACAAGTCATGGTTATCTGAAGGGGATTGCACATTGCACACACCACGCCACACCACGCCACGCCCTTGCAACACTAACCACTCACCTGTGCATTGATAACATGAATCACTCTGCTCTCTGGTGGCCTTGTACACTTCGTTTTAGCTTCAGTTTTCATTATTTCCTTATTATTATTTCCCTTCTCGATTATGGTCAGTAAAAAATCGTGTGTAGGAGTATACGTGGGTTACTGATAGCTATTATATCCTCTTGATGGAGCTTGCCACTACAATAAAAGTACTGCATTACATTTTTTAATGAAAATAAATAACTTCCATAGCCATTGGCACCGGTGACAGCAGAGTCAGTAGTGAAGATTTTGATCGGCCGGCCAGTCATGACCGAACGAGCGGTGGGAATTGAATTGTTTTCTGCCTCTAATTCTAGTGAGCCTTATCTTGATGCAGCAGCATTTAAGAAGGTCAAAGGAAGGCTATGCATACTACAGGAGTAATCAAACAGACTCTGCCATCCTGAAATAGTGTATAAAAACTTGTTTTCATCATATTTTCTACTTAAACTAGCTGTAACTCCTTTCGTTTTACTCGCATTGAATTTTCAAGCAGTGCTTCAAAATCTGCACCTGTTTCCGATCCTTATGGTATGTAACAAGTACTGATAAACACAATATTAAGAAAATATATATTACGTCCTCACGTCAATGACGTAGATTATAAATCATGAAAAAAGAAACTAGACGCAGGATTGGAATGGGATAGGGTTTAAAAAACAGAGAAAAATATTTATGATTTCACAACATAACTCTTTGTTATATTTGATCGGTATCTATCTCATGAAAAATAATTATTTGCTAAAATATTGATCTCATTAAACAAACCATATTAGCTTCTAAGCTAAGATACCAATTGAACAAAGTGCTTTGTTTATTAGTTGGTAATTTCATCACGAATATCTGATATCTTTTCCATCAACATTGGTACAGTATTAGATCCACCATACTGATTTTATCATTTGTTTTAACCCAAATAAATTAATCTATAGCAATAAAAGTTTCGGGCGAAATTAACTGAAACTAAGCTGAAAGTCTTACATTATTCCTATGTACAACATAGTTTAAAAAGAACAAAATCGAAGAGGAAATTTTGCAAAAAATTTCCTGGAGTAGAAAAAATGACAAAAATACACCATATGTTGAGATCAATTCTACACATCCACGAGGGTCTGTAAGATGGTTAAACGTGTCGTAAGGCTTAGTTATGAACTGCTTTGAGCTGTAACAGTCATTACAAGAATATATGTGGAAGTTAAGACTATGTGTGTTCCTTACGGGGTAACGGGTCGTGTGTAGGAGTATACGTGGGTTACGGATAGCTATTATATCCTCTTGATGGAGCTTGCCACTACAATAAAAGTACTGCATTACATTTTTTAATGAAAATAAATAACTTCCATAGCCATTGGCACCGGTGACAGCAGAGTCAGTAGTGAAGATTTTGATCGGCCGGCCAGTCATGACCGAACGAGCGGTGGGAATTGAATTGTTTTCTGCCTCTAATTCTAGTGAGCCTTATCTTGATGCAGCAGCATTTAAGAAGGTCAAAGGAAGGCTATGCATACTACAGGAGTAATCAAACAGACTCTGCCATCCTGAAATAGTGTATAAAAACTTGTTTTCATCATATTTTCTACTTAAACTAGCTGTAACTCCTTTCGTTTTACTCGCATTGAATTTTCAAGCAGTGCTTCAAAATCTGCACCTGTTTCCGATCCTTATGGTATGTAACAAGTACTGATAAACACAATATTAAGAAAATATATATTACGTCCTCACGTCAATGACGTAGATTATAAATCATGAAAAAAGAAACTAGACGCAGGATTGGAATGGGATAGGGTTTAAAAAACAGAGAAAAATATTTATGATTTCACAACATAACTCTTTGTTATATTTGATCGGTATCTATCTCATGAAAAATAATTATTTGCTAAAATATTGATCTCATTAAACAAACCATATTAGCTTCTAAGCTAAGATACCAATTGAACAAAGTGCTTTGTTTATTAGTTGGTAATTTCATCACGAATATCTGATATCTTTTCCATCAACATTGGTACAGTATTAGATCCACCATACTGATTTTATCATTTGTTTTAACCCAAATAAATTAATCTATAGCAATAAAAGTTTCGGGCGAAATTAACTGAAACTAAGCTGAAAGTCTTACATTATTCCTATGTACAACATAGTTTAAAAAGAACAAAATCGAAGAGGAAATTTTGCAAAAAATTTCCTGGAGTAGAAAAAATGACAAAAATACACCATATGTTGAGATCAATTCTACACATCCACGAGGGTCTGTAAGATGGTTAAACGTGTCGTAAGGCTTAGTTATGAACTGCTTTGAGCTGTAACAGTCATTACAAGAATATATGTGGAAGTTAAGACTATGTGTGTTCCTTACGGGGTAACGGGTCGTGTGTAGGAGTATACGTGGGTTACGGATAGCTATTATATCCTCTTGATGGAGCTTGCCACTACAATAAAAGTACTGCATTACATTTTTTAATGAAAATAAATAACTTCCATAGCCATTGGCACCGGTGACAGCAGAGTCAGTAGTGAAGATTTTGATCGGCCGGCCAGTCATGACCGAACGAGCGGTGGGAATTGAATTGTTTTCTGCCTCTAATTCTAGTGAGCCTTATCTTGATGCAGCAGCATTTAAGAAGGTCAAAGGAAGGCTATGCATACTACAGGAGTAATCAAACAGACTCTGCCATCCTGAAATAGTGTATAAAAACTTGTTTTCATCATATTTTCTACTTAAACTAGCTGTAACTCCTTTCGTTTTACTCGCATTGAATTTTCAAGCAGTGCTTCAAAATCTGCACCTGTTTCCGATCCTTATGGTATGTAACAAGTACTGATAAACACAATATTAAGAAAATATATATTACGTCCTCACGTCAATGACGTAGATTATAAATCATGAAAAAAGAAACTAGACGCAGGATTGGAATGGGATAGGGTTTAAAAAACAGAGAAAAATATTTATGATTTCACAACATAACTCTTTGTTATATTTGATCGGTATCTATCTCATGAAAAATAATTATTTGCTAAAATATTGATCTCATTAAACAAACCATATTAGCTTCTAAGCTAAGATACCAATTGAACAAAGTGCTTTGTTTATTAGTTGGTAATTTCATCACGAATATCTGATATCTTTTCCATCAACATTGGTACAGTATTAGATCCACCATACTGATTTTATCATTTGTTTTAACCCAAATAAATTAATCTATAGCAATAAAAGTTTCGGGCGAAATTAACTGAAACTAAGCTGAAAGTCTTACATTATTCCTATGTACAACATAGTTTAAAAAGAACAAAATCGAAGAGGAAATTTTGCAAAAAATTTCCTGGAGTAGAAAAAATGACAAAAATACACCATATGTTGAGATCAATTCTACACATCCACGAGGGTCTGTAAGATGGTTAAACGTGTCGTAAGGCTTAGTTATGAACTGCTTTGAGCTGTAACAGTCATTACAAGAATATATGTGGAAGTTAAGACTATGTGTGTTCCTTACGGGGTAACGGGTCGTGTGTAGGAGTATACGTGGGTTACGGATAGCTATTATATCCTCTTGATGGAGCTTGCCACTACAATAAAAGTACTGCATTACATTTTTTAATGAAAATAAATAACTTCCATAGCCATTGGCACCGGTGACAGCAGAGTCAGTAGTGAAGATTTTGATCGGCCGGCCAGTCATGACCGAACGAGCGGTGGGAATTGAATTGTTTTCTGCCTCTAATTCTAGTGAGCCTTATCTTGATGCAGCAGCATTTAAGAAGGTCAAAGGAAGGCTATGCATACTACAGGAGTAATCAAACAGACTCTGCCATCCTGAAATAGTGTATAAAAACTTGTTTTCATCATATTTTCTACTTAAACTAGCTGTAACTCCTTTCGTTTTACTCGCATTGAATTTTCAAGCAGTGCTTCAAAATCTGCACCTGTTTCCGATCCTTATGGTATGTAACAAGTACTGATAAACACAATATTAAGAAAATATATATTACGTCCTCACGTCAATGACGTAGATTATAAATCATGAAAAAAGAAACTAGACGCAGGATTGGAATGGGATAGGGTTTAAAAAACAGAGAAAAATATTTATGATTTCACAACATAACTCTTTGTTATATTTGATCGGTATCTATCTCATGAAAAATAATTATTTGCTAAAATATTGATCTCATTAAACAAACCATATTAGCTTCTAAGCTAAGATACCAATTGAACAAAGTGCTTTGTTTATTAGTTGGTAATTTCATCACGAATATCTGATATCTTTTCCATCAACATTGGTACAGTATTAGATCCACCATACTGATTTTATCATTTGTTTTAACCCAAATAAATTAATCTATAGCAATAAAAGTTTCGGGCGAAATTAACTGAAACTAAGCTGAAAGTCTTACATTATTCCTATGTACAACATAGTTTAAAAAGAACAAAATCGAAGAGGAAATTTTGCAAAAAATTTCCTGGAGTAGAAAAAATGACAAAAATACACCATATGTTGAGATCAATTCTACACATCCACGAGGGTCTGTAAGATGGTTAAACGTGTCGTAAGGCTTAGTTATGAACTGCTTTGAGCTGTAACAGTCATTACAAGAATATATGTGGAAGTTAAGACTATGTGTGTTCCTTACGGGGTAACGGGTCGTGTGTAGGAGTATACGTGGGTTACGGATAGCTATTATATCCTCTTGATGGAGCTTGCCACTACAATAAAAGTACTGCATTACATTTTTTAATGAAAATAAATAACTTCCATAGCCATTGGCACCGGTGACAGCAGAGTCAGTAGTGAAGATTTTGATCGGCCGGCCAGTCATGACCGAACGAGCGGTGGGAATTGAATTGTTTTCTGCCTCTAATTCTAGTGAGCCTTATCTTGATGCAGCAGCATTTAAGAAGGTCAAAGGAAGGCTATGCATACTACAGGAGTAATCAAACAGACTCTGCCATCCTGAAATAGTGTATAAAAACTTGTTTTCATCATATTTTCTACTTAAACTAGCTGTAACTCCTTTCGTTTTACTCGCATTGAATTTTCAAGCAGTGCTTCAAAATCTGCACCTGTTTCCGATCCTTATGGTATGTAACAAGTACTGATAAACACAATATTAAGAAAATATATATTACGTCCTCACGTCAATGACGTAGATTATAAATCATGAAAAAAGAAACTAGACGCAGGATTGGAATGGGATAGGGTTTAAAAAACAGAGAAAAATATTTATGATTTCACAACATAACTCTTTGTTATATTTGATCGGTATCTATCTCATGAAAAATAATTATTTGCTAAAATATTGATCTCATTAAACAAACCATATTAGCTTCTAAGCTAAGATACCAATTGAACAAAGTGCTTTGTTTATTAGTTGGTAATTTCATCACGAATATCTGATATCTTTTCCATCAACATTGGTACAGTATTAGATCCACCATACTGATTTTATCATTTGTTTTAACCCAAATAAATTAATCTATAGCAATAAAAGTTTCGGGCGAAATTAACTGAAACTAAGCTGAAAGTCTTACATTATTCCTATGTACAACATAGTTTAAAAAGAACAAAATCGAAGAGGAAATTTTGCAAAAAATTTCCTGGAGTAGAAAAAATGACAAAAATACACCATATGTTGAGATCAATTCTACACATCCACGAGGGTCTGTAAGATGGTTAAACGTGTCGTAAGGCTTAGTTATGAACTGCTTTGAGCTGTAACAGTCATTACAAGAATATATGTGGAAGTTAAGACTATGTGTGTTCCTTACGGGGTAACGGGTCGTGTGTAGGAGTATACGTGGGTTACGGATAGCTATTATATCCTCTTGATGGAGCTTGCCACTACAATAAAAGTACTGCATTACATTTTTTAATGAAAATAAATAACTTCCATAGCCATTGGCACCGGTGACAGCAGAGTCAGTAGTGAAGATTTTGATCGGCCGGCCAGTCATGACCGAACGAGCGGTGGGAATTGAATTGTTTTCTGCCTCTAATTCTAGTGAGCCTTATCTTGATGCAGCAGCATTTAAGAAGGTCAAAGGAAGGCTATGCATACTACAGGAGTAATCAAACAGACTCTGCCATCCTGAAATAGTGTATAAAAACTTGTTTTCATCATATTTTCTACTTAAACTAGCTGTAACTCCTTTCGTTTTACTCGCATTGAATTTTCAAGCAGTGCTTCAAAATCTGCACCTGTTTCCGATCCTTATGGTATGTAACAAGTACTGATAAACACAATATTAAGAAAATATATATTACGTCCTCACGTCAATGACGTAGATTATAAATCATGAAAAAAGAAACTAGACGCAGGATTGGAATGGGATAGGGTTTAAAAAACAGAGAAAAATATTTATGATTTCACAACATAACTCTTTGTTATATTTGATCGGTATCTATCTCATGAAAAATAATTATTTGCTAAAATATTGATCTCATTAAACAAACCATATTAGCTTCTAAGCTAAGATACCAATTGAACAAAGTGCTTTGTTTATTAGTTGGTAATTTCATCACGAATATCTGATATCTTTTCCATCAACATTGGTACAGTATTAGATCCACCATACTGATTTTATCATTTGTTTTAACCCAAATAAATTAATCTATAGCAATAAAAGTTTCGGGCGAAATTAACTGAAACTAAGCTGAAAGTCTTACATTATTCCTATGTACAACATAGTTTAAAAAGAACAAAATCGAAGAGGAAATTTTGCAAAAAATTTCCTGGAGTAGAAAAAATGACAAAAATACACCATATGTTGAGATCAATTCTACACATCCACGAGGGTCTGTAAGATGGTTAAACGTGTCGTAAGGCTTAGTTATGAACTGCTTTGAGCTGTAACAGTCATTACAAGAATATATGTGGAAGTTAAGACTATGTGTGTTCCTTACGGGGTAACGGGTCGTGTGTAGGAGTATACGTGGGTTACGGATAGCTATTATATCCTCTTGATGGAGCTTGCCACTACAATAAAAGTACTGCATTACATTTTTTAATGAAAATAAATAACTTCCATAGCCATTGGCACCGGTGACAGCAGAGTCAGTAGTGAAGATTTTGATCGGCCGGCCAGTCATGACCGAACGAGCGGTGGGAATTGAATTGTTTTCTGCCTCTAATTCTAGTGAGCCTTATCTTGATGCAGCAGCATTTAAGAAGGTCAAAGGAAGGCTATGCATACTACAGGAGTAATCAAACAGACTCTGCCATCCTGAAATAGTGTATAAAAACTTGTTTTCATCATATTTTCTACTTAAACTAGCTGTAACTCCTTTCGTTTTACTCGCATTGAATTTTCAAGCAGTGCTTCAAAATCTGCACCTGTTTCCGATCCTTATGGTATGTAACAAGTACTGATAAACACAATATTAAGAAAATATATATTACGTCCTCACGTCAATGACGTAGATTATAAATCATGAAAAAAGAAACTAGACGCAGGATTGGAATGGGATAGGGTTTAAAAAACAGAGAAAAATATTTATGATTTCACAACATAACTCTTTGTTATATTTGATCGGTATCTATCTCATGAAAAATAATTATTTGCTAAAATATTGATCTCATTAAACAAACCATATTAGCTTCTAAGCTAAGATACCAATTGAACAAAGTGCTTTGTTTATTAGTTGGTAATTTCATCACGAATATCTGATATCTTTTCCATCAACATTGGTACAGTATTAGATCCACCATACTGATTTTATCATTTGTTTTAACCCAAATAAATTAATCTATAGCAATAAAAGTTTCGGGCGAAATTAACTGAAACTAAGCTGAAAGTCTTACATTATTCCTATGTACAACATAGTTTAAAAAGAACAAAATCGAAGAGGAAATTTTGCAAAAAATTTCCTGGAGTAGAAAAAATGACAAAAATACACCATATGTTGAGATCAATTCTACACATCCACGAGGGTCTGTAAGATGGTTAAACGTGTCGTAAGGCTTAGTTATGAACTGCTTTGAGCTGTAACAGTCATTACAAGAATATATGTGGAAGTTAAGACTATGTGTGTTCCTTACGGGGTAACGGGTCGTGTGTAGGAGTATACGTGGGTTACGGATAGCTATTATATCCTCTTGATGGAGCTTGCCACTACAATAAAAGTACTGCATTACATTTTTTAATGAAAATAAATAACTTCCATAGCCATTGGCACCGGTGACAGCAGAGTCAGTAGTGAAGATTTTGATCGGCCGGCCAGTCATGACCGAACGAGCGGTGGGAATTGAATTGTTTTCTGCCTCTAATTCTAGTGAGCCTTATCTTGATGCAGCAGCATTTAAGAAGGTCAAAGGAAGGCTATGCATACTACAGGAGTAATCAAACAGACTCTGCCATCCTGAAATAGTGTATAAAAACTTGTTTTCATCATATTTTCTACTTAAACTAGCTGTAACTCCTTTCGTTTTACTCGCATTGAATTTTCAAGCAGTGCTTCAAAATCTGCACCTGTTTCCGATCCTTATGGTATGTAACAAGTACTGATAAACACAATATTAAGAAAATATATATTACGTCCTCACGTCAATGACGTAGATTATAAATCATGAAAAAAGAAACTAGACGCAGGATTGGAATGGGATAGGGTTTAAAAAACAGAGAAAAATATTTATGATTTCACAACATAACTCTTTGTTATATTTGATCGGTATCTATCTCATGAAAAATAATTATTTGCTAAAATATTGATCTCATTAAACAAACCATATTAGCTTCTAAGCTAAGATACCAATTGAACAAAGTGCTTTGTTTATTAGTTGGTAATTTCATCACGAATATCTGATATCTTTTCCATCAACATTGGTACAGTATTAGATCCACCATACTGATTTTATCATTTGTTTTAACCCAAATAAATTAATCTATAGCAATAAAAGTTTCGGGCGAAATTAACTGAAACTAAGCTGAAAGTCTTACATTATTCCTATGTACAACATAGTTTAAAAAGAACAAAATCGAAGAGGAAATTTTGCAAAAAATTTCCTGGAGTAGAAAAAATGACAAAAATACACCATATGTTGAGATCAATTCTACACATCCACGAGGGTCTGTAAGATGGTTAAACGTGTCGTAAGGCTTAGTTATGAACTGCTTTGAGCTGTAACAGTCATTACAAGAATATATGTGGAAGTTAAGACTATGTGTGTTCCTTACGGGGTAACGGGTCGTGTGTAGGAGTATACGTGGGTTACGGATAGCTATTATATCCTCTTGATGGAGCTTGCCACTACAATAAAAGTACTGCATTACATTTTTTAATGAAAATAAATAACTTCCATAGCCATTGGCACCGGTGACAGCAGAGTCAGTAGTGAAGATTTTGATCGGCCGGCCAGTCATGACCGAACGAGCGGTGGGAATTGAATTGTTTTCTGCCTCTAATTCTAGTGAGCCTTATCTTGATGCAGCAGCATTTAAGAAGGTCAAAGGAAGGCTATGCATACTACAGGAGTAATCAAACAGACTCTGCCATCCTGAAATAGTGTATAAAAACTTGTTTTCATCATATTTTCTACTTAAACTAGCTGTAACTCCTTTCGTTTTACTCGCATTGAATTTTCAAGCAGTGCTTCAAAATCTGCACCTGTTTCCGATCCTTATGGTATGTAACAAGTACTGATAAACACAATATTAAGAAAATATATATTACGTCCTCACGTCAATGACGTAGATTATAAATCATGAAAAAAGAAACTAGACGCAGGATTGGAATGGGATAGGGTTTAAAAAACAGAGAAAAATATTTATGATTTCACAACATAACTCTTTGTTATATTTGATCGGTATCTATCTCATGAAAAATAATTATTTGCTAAAATATTGATCTCATTAAACAAACCATATTAGCTTCTAAGCTAAGATACCAATTGAACAAAGTGCTTTGTTTATTAGTTGGTAATTTCATCACGAATATCTGATATCTTTTCCATCAACATTGGTACAGTATTAGATCCACCATACTGATTTTATCATTTGTTTTAACCCAAATAAATTAATCTATAGCAATAAAAGTTTCGGGCGAAATTAACTGAAACTAAGCTGAAAGTCTTACATTATTCCTATGTACAACATAGTTTAAAAAGAACAAAATCGAAGAGGAAATTTTGCAAAAAATTTCCTGGAGTAGAAAAAATGACAAAAATACACCATATGTTGAGATCAATTCTACACATCCACGAGGGTCTGTAAGATGGTTAAACGTGTCGTAAGGCTTAGTTATGAACTGCTTTGAGCTGTAACAGTCATTACAAGAATATATGTGGAAGTTAAGACTATGTGTGTTCCTTACGGGGTAACGGGTCGTGTGTAGGAGTATACGTGGGTTACGGATAGCTATTATATCCTCTTGATGGAGCTTGCCACTACAATAAAAGTACTGCATTACATTTTTTAATGAAAATAAATAACTTCCATAGCCATTGGCACCGGTGACAGCAGAGTCAGTAGTGAAGATTTTGATCGGCCGGCCAGTCATGACCGAACGAGCGGTGGGAATTGAATTGTTTTCTGCCTCTAATTCTAGTGAGCCTTATCTTGATGCAGCAGCATTTAAGAAGGTCAAAGGAAGGCTATGCATACTACAGGAGTAATCAAACAGACTCTGCCATCCTGAAATAGTGTATAAAAACTTGTTTTCATCATATTTTCTACTTAAACTAGCTGTAACTCCTTTCGTTTTACTCGCATTGAATTTTCAAGCAGTGCTTCAAAATCTGCACCTGTTTCCGATCCTTATGGTATGTAACAAGTACTGATAAACACAATATTAAGAAAATATATATTACGTCCTCACGTCAATGACGTAGATTATAAATCATGAAAAAAGAAACTAGACGCAGGATTGGAATGGGATAGGGTTTAAAAAACAGAGAAAAATATTTATGATTTCACAACATAACTCTTTGTTATATTTGATCGGTATCTATCTCATGAAAAATAATTATTTGCTAAAATATTGATCTCATTAAACAAACCATATTAGCTTCTAAGCTAAGATACCAATTGAACAAAGTGCTTTGTTTATTAGTTGGTAATTTCATCACGAATATCTGATATCTTTTCCATCAACATTGGTACAGTATTAGATCCACCATACTGATTTTATCATTTGTTTTAACCCAAATAAATTAATCTATAGCAATAAAAGTTTCGGGCGAAATTAACTGAAACTAAGCTGAAAGTCTTACATTATTCCTATGTACAACATAGTTTAAAAAGAACAAAATCGAAGAGGAAATTTTGCAAAAAATTTCCTGGAGTAGAAAAAATGACAAAAATACACCATATGTTGAGATCAATTCTACACATCCACGAGGGTCTGTAAGATGGTTAAACGTGTCGTAAGGCTTAGTTATGAACTGCTTTGAGCTGTAACAGTCATTACAAGAATATATGTGGAAGTTAAGACTATGTGTGTTCCTTACGGGGTAACGGGTCGTGTGTAGGAGTATACGTGGGTTACGGATAGCTATTATATCCTCTTGATGGAGCTTGCCACTACAATAAAAGTACTGCATTACATTTTTTAATGAAAATAAATAACTTCCATAGCCATTGGCACCGGTGACAGCAGAGTCAGTAGTGAAGATTTTGATCGGCCGGCCAGTCATGACCGAACGAGCGGTGGGAATTGAATTGTTTTCTGCCTCTAATTCTAGTGAGCCTTATCTTGATGCAGCAGCATTTAAGAAGGTCAAAGGAAGGCTATGCATACTACAGGAGTAATCAAACAGACTCTGCCATCCTGAAATAGTGTATAAAAACTTGTTTTCATCATATTTTCTACTTAAACTAGCTGTAACTCCTTTCGTTTTACTCGCATTGAATTTTCAAGCAGTGCTTCAAAATCTGCACCTGTTTCCGATCCTTATGGTATGTAACAAGTACTGATAAACACAATATTAAGAAAATATATATTACGTCCTCACGTCAATGACGTAGATTATAAATCATGAAAAAAGAAACTAGACGCAGGATTGGAATGGGATAGGGTTTAAAAAACAGAGAAAAATATTTATGATTTCACAACATAACTCTTTGTTATATTTGATCGGTATCTATCTCATGAAAAATAATTATTTGCTAAAATATTGATCTCATTAAACAAACCATATTAGCTTCTAAGCTAAGATACCAATTGAACAAAGTGCTTTGTTTATTAGTTGGTAATTTCATCACGAATATCTGATATCTTTTCCATCAACATTGGTACAGTATTAGATCCACCATACTGATTTTATCATTTGTTTTAACCCAAATAAATTAATCTATAGCAATAAAAGTTTCGGGCGAAATTAACTGAAACTAAGCTGAAAGTCTTACATTATTCCTATGTACAACATAGTTTAAAAAGAACAAAATCGAAGAGGAAATTTTGCAAAAAATTTCCTGGAGTAGAAAAAATGACAAAAATACACCATATGTTGAGATCAATTCTACACATCCACGAGGGTCTGTAAGATGGTTAAACGTGTCGTAAGGCTTAGTTATGAACTGCTTTGAGCTGTAACAGTCATTACAAGAATATATGTGGAAGTTAAGACTATGTGTGTTCCTTACGGGGTAACGGGTCGTGTGTAGGAGTATACGTGGGTTACGGATAGCTATTATATCCTCTTGATGGAGCTTGCCACTACAATAAAAGTACTGCATTACATTTTTTAATGAAAATAAATAACTTCCATAGCCATTGGCACCGGTGACAGCAGAGTCAGTAGTGAAGATTTTGATCGGCCGGCCAGTCATGACCGAACGAGCGGTGGGAATTGAATTGTTTTCTGCCTCTAATTCTAGTGAGCCTTATCTTGATGCAGCAGCATTTAAGAAGGTCAAAGGAAGGCTATGCATACTACAGGAGTAATCAAACAGACTCTGCCATCCTGAAATAGTGTATAAAAACTTGTTTTCATCATATTTTCTACTTAAACTAGCTGTAACTCCTTTCGTTTTACTCGCATTGAATTTTCAAGCAGTGCTTCAAAATCTGCACCTGTTTCCGATCCTTATGGTATGTAACAAGTACTGATAAACACAATATTAAGAAAATATATATTACGTCCTCACGTCAATGACGTAGATTATAAATCATGAAAAAAGAAACTAGACGCAGGATTGGAATGGGATAGGGTTTAAAAAACAGAGAAAAATATTTATGATTTCACAACATAACTCTTTGTTATATTTGATCGGTATCTATCTCATGAAAAATAATTATTTGCTAAAATATTGATCTCATTAAACAAACCATATTAGCTTCTAAGCTAAGATACCAATTGAACAAAGTGCTTTGTTTATTAGTTGGTAATTTCATCACGAATATCTGATATCTTTTCCATCAACATTGGTACAGTATTAGATCCACCATACTGATTTTATCATTTGTTTTAACCCAAATAAATTAATCTATAGCAATAAAAGTTTCGGGCGAAATTAACTGAAACTAAGCTGAAAGTCTTACATTATTCCTATGTACAACATAGTTTAAAAAGAACAAAATCGAAGAGGAAATTTTGCAAAAAATTTCCTGGAGTAGAAAAAATGACAAAAATACACCATATGTTGAGATCAATTCTACACATCCACGAGGGTCTGTAAGATGGTTAAACGTGTCGTAAGGCTTAGTTATGAACTGCTTTGAGCTGTAACAGTCATTACAAGAATATATGTGGAAGTTAAGACTATGTGTGTTCCTTACGGGGTAACGGGTCGTGTGTAGGAGTATACGTGGGTTACGGATAGCTATTATATCCTCTTGATGGAGCTTGCCACTACAATAAAAGTACTGCATTACATTTTTTAATGAAAATAAATAACTTCCATAGCCATTGGCACCGGTGACAGCAGAGTCAGTAGTGAAGATTTTGATCGGCCGGCCAGTCATGACCGAACGAGCGGTGGGAATTGAATTGTTTTCTGCCTCTAATTCTAGTGAGCCTTATCTTGATGCAGCAGCATTTAAGAAGGTCAAAGGAAGGCTATGCATACTACAGGAGTAATCAAACAGACTCTGCCATCCTGAAATAGTGTATAAAAACTTGTTTTCATCATATTTTCTACTTAAACTAGCTGTAACTCCTTTCGTTTTACTCGCATTGAATTTTCAAGCAGTGCTTCAAAATCTGCACCTGTTTCCGATCCTTATGGTATGTAACAAGTACTGATAAACACAATATTAAGAAAATATATATTACGTCCTCACGTCAATGACGTAGATTATAAATCATGAAAAAAGAAACTAGACGCAGGATTGGAATGGGATAGGGTTTAAAAAACAGAGAAAAATATTTATGATTTCACAACATAACTCTTTGTTATATTTGATCGGTATCTATCTCATGAAAAATAATTATTTGCTAAAATATTGATCTCATTAAACAAACCATATTAGCTTCTAAGCTAAGATACCAATTGAACAAAGTGCTTTGTTTATTAGTTGGTAATTTCATCACGAATATCTGATATCTTTTCCATCAACATTGGTACAGTATTAGATCCACCATACTGATTTTATCATTTGTTTTAACCCAAATAAATTAATCTATAGCAATAAAAGTTTCGGGCGAAATTAACTGAAACTAAGCTGAAAGTCTTACATTATTCCTATGTACAACATAGTTTAAAAAGAACAAAATCGAAGAGGAAATTTTGCAAAAAATTTCCTGGAGTAGAAAAAATGACAAAAATACACCATATGTTGAGATCAATTCTACACATCCACGAGGGTCTGTAAGATGGTTAAACGTGTCGTAAGGCTTAGTTATGAACTGCTTTGAGCTGTAACAGTCATTACAAGAATATATGTGGAAGTTAAGACTATGTGTGTTCCTTACGGGGTAACGGGTCGTGTGTAGGAGTATACGTGGGTTACGGATAGCTATTATATCCTCTTGATGGAGCTTGCCACTACAATAAAAGTACTGCATTACATTTTTTAATGAAAATAAATAACTTCCATAGCCATTGGCACCGGTGACAGCAGAGTCAGTAGTGAAGATTTTGATCGGCCGGCCAGTCATGACCGAACGAGCGGTGGGAATTGAATTGTTTTCTGCCTCTAATTCTAGTGAGCCTTATCTTGATGCAGCAGCATTTAAGAAGGTCAAAGGAAGGCTATGCATACTACAGGAGTAATCAAACAGACTCTGCCATCCTGAAATAGTGTATAAAAACTTGTTTTCATCATATTTTCTACTTAAACTAGCTGTAACTCCTTTCGTTTTACTCGCATTGAATTTTCAAGCAGTGCTTCAAAATCTGCACCTGTTTCCGATCCTTATGGTATGTAACAAGTACTGATAAACACAATATTAAGAAAATATATATTACGTCCTCACGTCAATGACGTAGATTATAAATCATGAAAAAAGAAACTAGACGCAGGATTGGAATGGGATAGGGTTTAAAAAACAGAGAAAAATATTTATGATTTCACAACATAACTCTTTGTTATATTTGATCGGTATCTATCTCATGAAAAATAATTATTTGCTAAAATATTGATCTCATTAAACAAACCATATTAGCTTCTAAGCTAAGATACCAATTGAACAAAGTGCTTTGTTTATTAGTTGGTAATTTCATCACGAATATCTGATATCTTTTCCATCAACATTGGTACAGTATTAGATCCACCATACTGATTTTATCATTTGTTTTAACCCAAATAAATTAATCTATAGCAATAAAAGTTTCGGGCGAAATTAACTGAAACTAAGCTGAAAGTCTTACATTATTCCTATGTACAACATAGTTTAAAAAGAACAAAATCGAAGAGGAAATTTTGCAAAAAATTTCCTGGAGTAGAAAAAATGACAAAAATACACCATATGTTGAGATCAATTCTACACATCCACGAGGGTCTGTAAGATGGTTAAACGTGTCGTAAGGCTTAGTTATGAACTGCTTTGAGCTGTAACAGTCATTACAAGAATATATGTGGAAGTTAAGACTATGTGTGTTCCTTACGGGGTAACGGGTCGTGTGTAGGAGTATACGTGGGTTACGGATAGCTATTATATCCTCTTGATGGAGCTTGCCACTACAATAAAAGTACTGCATTACATTTTTTAATGAAAATAAATAACTTCCATAGCCATTGGCACCGGTGACAGCAGAGTCAGTAGTGAAGATTTTGATCGGCCGGCCAGTCATGACCGAACGAGCGGTGGGAATTGAATTGTTTTCTGCCTCTAATTCTAGTGAGCCTTATCTTGATGCAGCAGCATTTAAGAAGGTCAAAGGAAGGCTATGCATACTACAGGAGTAATCAAACAGACTCTGCCATCCTGAAATAGTGTATAAAAACTTGTTTTCATCATATTTTCTACTTAAACTAGCTGTAACTCCTTTCGTTTTACTCGCATTGAATTTTCAAGCAGTGCTTCAAAATCTGCACCTGTTTCCGATCCTTATGGTATGTAACAAGTACTGATAAACACAATATTAAGAAAATATATATTACGTCCTCACGTCAATGACGTAGATTATAAATCATGAAAAAAGAAACTAGACGCAGGATTGGAATGGGATAGGGTTTAAAAAACAGAGAAAAATATTTATGATTTCACAACATAACTCTTTGTTATATTTGATCGGTATCTATCTCATGAAAAATAATTATTTGCTAAAATATTGATCTCATTAAACAAACCATATTAGCTTCTAAGCTAAGATACCAATTGAACAAAGTGCTTTGTTTATTAGTTGGTAATTTCATCACGAATATCTGATATCTTTTCCATCAACATTGGTACAGTATTAGATCCACCATACTGATTTTATCATTTGTTTTAACCCAAATAAATTAATCTATAGCAATAAAAGTTTCGGGCGAAATTAACTGAAACTAAGCTGAAAGTCTTACATTATTCCTATGTACAACATAGTTTAAAAAGAACAAAATCGAAGAGGAAATTTTGCAAAAAATTTCCTGGAGTAGAAAAAATGACAAAAATACACCATATGTTGAGATCAATTCTACACATCCACGAGGGTCTGTAAGATGGTTAAACGTGTCGTAAGGCTTAGTTATGAACTGCTTTGAGCTGTAACAGTCATTACAAGAATATATGTGGAAGTTAAGACTATGTGTGTTCCTTACGGGGTAACGGGTCGTGTGTAGGAGTATACGTGGGTTACGGATAGCTATTATATCCTCTTGATGGAGCTTGCCACTACAATAAAAGTACTGCATTACATTTTTTAATGAAAATAAATAACTTCCATAGCCATTGGCACCGGTGACAGCAGAGTCAGTAGTGAAGATTTTGATCGGCCGGCCAGTCATGACCGAACGAGCGGTGGGAATTGAATTGTTTTCTGCCTCTAATTCTAGTGAGCCTTATCTTGATGCAGCAGCATTTAAGAAGGTCAAAGGAAGGCTATGCATACTACAGGAGTAATCAAACAGACTCTGCCATCCTGAAATAGTGTATAAAAACTTGTTTTCATCATATTTTCTACTTAAACTAGCTGTAACTCCTTTCGTTTTACTCGCATTGAATTTTCAAGCAGTGCTTCAAAATCTGCACCTGTTTCCGATCCTTATGGTATGTAACAAGTACTGATAAACACAATATTAAGAAAATATATATTACGTCCTCACGTCAATGACGTAGATTATAAATCATGAAAAAAGAAACTAGACGCAGGATTGGAATGGGATAGGGTTTAAAAAACAGAGAAAAATATTTATGATTTCACAACATAACTCTTTGTTATATTTGATCGGTATCTATCTCATGAAAAATAATTATTTGCTAAAATATTGATCTCATTAAACAAACCATATTAGCTTCTAAGCTAAGATACCAATTGAACAAAGTGCTTTGTTTATTAGTTGGTAATTTCATCACGAATATCTGATATCTTTTCCATCAACATTGGTACAGTATTAGATCCACCATACTGATTTTATCATTTGTTTTAACCCAAATAAATTAATCTATAGCAATAAAAGTTTCGGGCGAAATTAACTGAAACTAAGCTGAAAGTCTTACATTATTCCTATGTACAACATAGTTTAAAAAGAACAAAATCGAAGAGGAAATTTTGCAAAAAATTTCCTGGAGTAGAAAAAATGACAAAAATACACCATATGTTGAGATCAATTCTACACATCCACGAGGGTCTGTAAGATGGTTAAACGTGTCGTAAGGCTTAGTTATGAACTGCTTTGAGCTGTAACAGTCATTACAAGAATATATGTGGAAGTTAAGACTATGTGTGTTCCTTACGGGGTAACGGGTCGTGTGTAGGAGTATACGTGGGTTACGGATAGCTATTATATCCTCTTGATGGAGCTTGCCACTACAATAAAAGTACTGCATTACATTTTTTAATGAAAATAAATAACTTCCATAGCCATTGGCACCGGTGACAGCAGAGTCAGTAGTGAAGATTTTGATCGGCCGGCCAGTCATGACCGAACGAGCGGTGGGAATTGAATTGTTTTCTGCCTCTAATTCTAGTGAGCCTTATCTTGATGCAGCAGCATTTAAGAAGGTCAAAGGAAGGCTATGCATACTACAGGAGTAATCAAACAGACTCTGCCATCCTGAAATAGTGTATAAAAACTTGTTTTCATCATATTTTCTACTTAAACTAGCTGTAACTCCTTTCGTTTTACTCGCATTGAATTTTCAAGCAGTGCTTCAAAATCTGCACCTGTTTCCGATCCTTATGGTATGTAACAAGTACTGATAAACACAATATTAAGAAAATATATATTACGTCCTCACGTCAATGACGTAGATTATAAATCATGAAAAAAGAAACTAGACGCAGGATTGGAATGGGATAGGGTTTAAAAAACAGAGAAAAATATTTATGATTTCACAACATAACTCTTTGTTATATTTGATCGGTATCTATCTCATGAAAAATAATTATTTGCTAAAATATTGATCTCATTAAACAAACCATATTAGCTTCTAAGCTAAGATACCAATTGAACAAAGTGCTTTGTTTATTAGTTGGTAATTTCATCACGAATATCTGATATCTTTTCCATCAACATTGGTACAGTATTAGATCCACCATACTGATTTTATCATTTGTTTTAACCCAAATAAATTAATCTATAGCAATAAAAGTTTCGGGCGAAATTAACTGAAACTAAGCTGAAAGTCTTACATTATTCCTATGTACAACATAGTTTAAAAAGAACAAAATCGAAGAGGAAATTTTGCAAAAAATTTCCTGGAGTAGAAAAAATGACAAAAATACACCATATGTTGAGATCAATTCTACACATCCACGAGGGTCTGTAAGATGGTTAAACGTGTCGTAAGGCTTAGTTATGAACTGCTTTGAGCTGTAACAGTCATTACAAGAATATATGTGGAAGTTAAGACTATGTGTGTTCCTTACGGGGTAACGGGTCGTGTGTAGGAGTATACGTGGGTTACGGATAGCTATTATATCCTCTTGATGGAGCTTGCCACTACAATAAAAGTACTGCATTACATTTTTTAATGAAAATAAATAACTTCCATAGCCATTGGCACCGGTGACAGCAGAGTCAGTAGTGAAGATTTTGATCGGCCGGCCAGTCATGACCGAACGAGCGGTGGGAATTGAATTGTTTTCTGCCTCTAATTCTAGTGAGCCTTATCTTGATGCAGCAGCATTTAAGAAGGTCAAAGGAAGGCTATGCATACTACAGGAGTAATCAAACAGACTCTGCCATCCTGAAATAGTGTATAAAAACTTGTTTTCATCATATTTTCTACTTAAACTAGCTGTAACTCCTTTCGTTTTACTCGCATTGAATTTTCAAGCAGTGCTTCAAAATCTGCACCTGTTTCCGATCCTTATGGTATGTAACAAGTACTGATAAACACAATATTAAGAAAATATATATTACGTCCTCACGTCAATGACGTAGATTATAAATCATGAAAAAAGAAACTAGACGCAGGATTGGAATGGGATAGGGTTTAAAAAACAGAGAAAAATATTTATGATTTCACAACATAACTCTTTGTTATATTTGATCGGTATCTATCTCATGAAAAATAATTATTTGCTAAAATATTGATCTCATTAAACAAACCATATTAGCTTCTAAGCTAAGATACCAATTGAACAAAGTGCTTTGTTTATTAGTTGGTAATTTCATCACGAATATCTGATATCTTTTCCATCAACATTGGTACAGTATTAGATCCACCATACTGATTTTATCATTTGTTTTAACCCAAATAAATTAATCTATAGCAATAAAAGTTTCGGGCGAAATTAACTGAAACTAAGCTGAAAGTCTTACATTATTCCTATGTACAACATAGTTTAAAAAGAACAAAATCGAAGAGGAAATTTTGCAAAAAATTTCCTGGAGTAGAAAAAATGACAAAAATACACCATATGTTGAGATCAATTCTACACATCCACGAGGGTCTGTAAGATGGTTAAACGTGTCGTAAGGCTTAGTTATGAACTGCTTTGAGCTGTAACAGTCATTACAAGAATATATGTGGAAGTTAAGACTATGTGTGTTCCTTACGGGGTAACGGGTCGTGTGTAGGAGTATACGTGGGTTACGGATAGCTATTATATCCTCTTGATGGAGCTTGCCACTACAATAAAAGTACTGCATTACATTTTTTAATGAAAATAAATAACTTCCATAGCCATTGGCACCGGTGACAGCAGAGTCAGTAGTGAAGATTTTGATCGGCCGGCCAGTCATGACCGAACGAGCGGTGGGAATTGAATTGTTTTCTGCCTCTAATTCTAGTGAGCCTTATCTTGATGCAGCAGCATTTAAGAAGGTCAAAGGAAGGCTATGCATACTACAGGAGTAATCAAACAGACTCTGCCATCCTGAAATAGTGTATAAAAACTTGTTTTCATCATATTTTCTACTTAAACTAGCTGTAACTCCTTTCGTTTTACTCGCATTGAATTTTCAAGCAGTGCTTCAAAATCTGCACCTGTTTCCGATCCTTATGGTATGTAACAAGTACTGATAAACACAATATTAAGAAAATATATATTACGTCCTCACGTCAATGACGTAGATTATAAATCATGAAAAAAGAAACTAGACGCAGGATTGGAATGGGATAGGGTTTAAAAAACAGAGAAAAATATTTATGATTTCACAACATAACTCTTTGTTATATTTGATCGGTATCTATCTCATGAAAAATAATTATTTGCTAAAATATTGATCTCATTAAACAAACCATATTAGCTTCTAAGCTAAGATACCAATTGAACAAAGTGCTTTGTTTATTAGTTGGTAATTTCATCACGAATATCTGATATCTTTTCCATCAACATTGGTACAGTATTAGATCCACCATACTGATTTTATCATTTGTTTTAACCCAAATAAATTAATCTATAGCAATAAAAGTTTCGGGCGAAATTAACTGAAACTAAGCTGAAAGTCTTACATTATTCCTATGTACAACATAGTTTAAAAAGAACAAAATCGAAGAGGAAATTTTGCAAAAAATTTCCTGGAGTAGAAAAAATGACAAAAATACACCATATGTTGAGATCAATTCTACACATCCACGAGGGTCTGTAAGATGGTTAAACGTGTCGTAAGGCTTAGTTATGAACTGCTTTGAGCTGTAACAGTCATTACAAGAATATATGTGGAAGTTAAGACTATGTGTGTTCCTTACGGGGTAACGGGTCGTGTGTAGGAGTATACGTGGGTTACGGATAGCTATTATATCCTCTTGATGGAGCTTGCCACTACAATAAAAGTACTGCATTACATTTTTTAATGAAAATAAATAACTTCCATAGCCATTGGCACCGGTGACAGCAGAGTCAGTAGTGAAGATTTTGATCGGCCGGCCAGTCATGACCGAACGAGCGGTGGGAATTGAATTGTTTTCTGCCTCTAATTCTAGTGAGCCTTATCTTGATGCAGCAGCATTTAAGAAGGTCAAAGGAAGGCTATGCATACTACAGGAGTAATCAAACAGACTCTGCCATCCTGAAATAGTGTATAAAAACTTGTTTTCATCATATTTTCTACTTAAACTAGCTGTAACTCCTTTCGTTTTACTCGCATTGAATTTTCAAGCAGTGCTTCAAAATCTGCACCTGTTTCCGATCCTTATGGTATGTAACAAGTACTGATAAACACAATATTAAGAAAATATATATTACGTCCTCACGTCAATGACGTAGATTATAAATCATGAAAAAAGAAACTAGACGCAGGATTGGAATGGGATAGGGTTTAAAAAACAGAGAAAAATATTTATGATTTCACAACATAACTCTTTGTTATATTTGATCGGTATCTATCTCATGAAAAATAATTATTTGCTAAAATATTGATCTCATTAAACAAACCATATTAGCTTCTAAGCTAAGATACCAATTGAACAAAGTGCTTTGTTTATTAGTTGGTAATTTCATCACGAATATCTGATATCTTTTCCATCAACATTGGTACAGTATTAGATCCACCATACTGATTTTATCATTTGTTTTAACCCAAATAAATTAATCTATAGCAATAAAAGTTTCGGGCGAAATTAACTGAAACTAAGCTGAAAGTCTTACATTATTCCTATGTACAACATAGTTTAAAAAGAACAAAATCGAAGAGGAAATTTTGCAAAAAATTTCCTGGAGTAGAAAAAATGACAAAAATACACCATATGTTGAGATCAATTCTACACATCCACGAGGGTCTGTAAGATGGTTAAACGTGTCGTAAGGCTTAGTTATGAACTGCTTTGAGCTGTAACAGTCATTACAAGAATATATGTGGAAGTTAAGACTATGTGTGTTCCTTACGGGGTAACGGGTCGTGTGTAGGAGTATACGTGGGTTACGGATAGCTATTATATCCTCTTGATGGAGCTTGCCACTACAATAAAAGTACTGCATTACATTTTTTAATGAAAATAAATAACTTCCATAGCCATTGGCACCGGTGACAGCAGAGTCAGTAGTGAAGATTTTGATCGGCCGGCCAGTCATGACCGAACGAGCGGTGGGAATTGAATTGTTTTCTGCCTCTAATTCTAGTGAGCCTTATCTTGATGCAGCAGCATTTAAGAAGGTCAAAGGAAGGCTATGCATACTACAGGAGTAATCAAACAGACTCTGCCATCCTGAAATAGTGTATAAAAACTTGTTTTCATCATATTTTCTACTTAAACTAGCTGTAACTCCTTTCGTTTTACTCGCATTGAATTTTCAAGCAGTGCTTCAAAATCTGCACCTGTTTCCGATCCTTATGGTATGTAACAAGTACTGATAAACACAATATTAAGAAAATATATATTACGTCCTCACGTCAATGACGTAGATTATAAATCATGAAAAAAGAAACTAGACGCAGGATTGGAATGGGATAGGGTTTAAAAAACAGAGAAAAATATTTATGATTTCACAACATAACTCTTTGTTATATTTGATCGGTATCTATCTCATGAAAAATAATTATTTGCTAAAATATTGATCTCATTAAACAAACCATATTAGCTTCTAAGCTAAGATACCAATTGAACAAAGTGCTTTGTTTATTAGTTGGTAATTTCATCACGAATATCTGATATCTTTTCCATCAACATTGGTACAGTATTAGATCCACCATACTGATTTTATCATTTGTTTTAACCCAAATAAATTAATCTATAGCAATAAAAGTTTCGGGCGAAATTAACTGAAACTAAGCTGAAAGTCTTACATTATTCCTATGTACAACATAGTTTAAAAAGAACAAAATCGAAGAGGAAATTTTGCAAAAAATTTCCTGGAGTAGAAAAAATGACAAAAATACACCATATGTTGAGATCAATTCTACACATCCACGAGGGTCTGTAAGATGGTTAAACGTGTCGTAAGGCTTAGTTATGAACTGCTTTGAGCTGTAACAGTCATTACAAGAATATATGTGGAAGTTAAGACTATGTGTGTTCCTTACGGGGTAACGGGTCGTGTGTAGGAGTATACGTGGGTTACGGATAGCTATTATATCCTCTTGATGGAGCTTGCCACTACAATAAAAGTACTGCATTACATTTTTTAATGAAAATAAATAACTTCCATAGCCATTGGCACCGGTGACAGCAGAGTCAGTAGTGAAGATTTTGATCGGCCGGCCAGTCATGACCGAACGAGCGGTGGGAATTGAATTGTTTTCTGCCTCTAATTCTAGTGAGCCTTATCTTGATGCAGCAGCATTTAAGAAGGTCAAAGGAAGGCTATGCATACTACAGGAGTAATCAAACAGACTCTGCCATCCTGAAATAGTGTATAAAAACTTGTTTTCATCATATTTTCTACTTAAACTAGCTGTAACTCCTTTCGTTTTACTCGCATTGAATTTTCAAGCAGTGCTTCAAAATCTGCACCTGTTTCCGATCCTTATGGTATGTAACAAGTACTGATAAACACAATATTAAGAAAATATATATTACGTCCTCACGTCAATGACGTAGATTATAAATCATGAAAAAAGAAACTAGACGCAGGATTGGAATGGGATAGGGTTTAAAAAACAGAGAAAAATATTTATGATTTCACAACATAACTCTTTGTTATATTTGATCGGTATCTATCTCATGAAAAATAATTATTTGCTAAAATATTGATCTCATTAAACAAACCATATTAGCTTCTAAGCTAAGATACCAATTGAACAAAGTGCTTTGTTTATTAGTTGGTAATTTCATCACGAATATCTGATATCTTTTCCATCAACATTGGTACAGTATTAGATCCACCATACTGATTTTATCATTTGTTTTAACCCAAATAAATTAATCTATAGCAATAAAAGTTTCGGGCGAAATTAACTGAAACTAAGCTGAAAGTCTTACATTATTCCTATGTACAACATAGTTTAAAAAGAACAAAATCGAAGAGGAAATTTTGCAAAAAATTTCCTGGAGTAGAAAAAATGACAAAAATACACCATATGTTGAGATCAATTCTACACATCCACGAGGGTCTGTAAGATGGTTAAACGTGTCGTAAGGCTTAGTTATGAACTGCTTTGAGCTGTAACAGTCATTACAAGAATATATGTGGAAGTTAAGACTATGTGTGTTCCTTACGGGGTAACGGGTCGTGTGTAGGAGTATACGTGGGTTACGGATAGCTATTATATCCTCTTGATGGAGCTTGCCACTACAATAAAAGTACTGCATTACATTTTTTAATGAAAATAAATAACTTCCATAGCCATTGGCACCGGTGACAGCAGAGTCAGTAGTGAAGATTTTGATCGGCCGGCCAGTCATGACCGAACGAGCGGTGGGAATTGAATTGTTTTCTGCCTCTAATTCTAGTGAGCCTTATCTTGATGCAGCAGCATTTAAGAAGGTCAAAGGAAGGCTATGCATACTACAGGAGTAATCAAACAGACTCTGCCATCCTGAAATAGTGTATAAAAACTTGTTTTCATCATATTTTCTACTTAAACTAGCTGTAACTCCTTTCGTTTTACTCGCATTGAATTTTCAAGCAGTGCTTCAAAATCTGCACCTGTTTCCGATCCTTATGGTATGTAACAAGTACTGATAAACACAATATTAAGAAAATATATATTACGTCCTCACGTCAATGACGTAGATTATAAATCATGAAAAAAGAAACTAGACGCAGGATTGGAATGGGATAGGGTTTAAAAAACAGAGAAAAATATTTATGATTTCACAACATAACTCTTTGTTATATTTGATCGGTATCTATCTCATGAAAAATAATTATTTGCTAAAATATTGATCTCATTAAACAAACCATATTAGCTTCTAAGCTAAGATACCAATTGAACAAAGTGCTTTGTTTATTAGTTGGTAATTTCATCACGAATATCTGATATCTTTTCCATCAACATTGGTACAGTATTAGATCCACCATACTGATTTTATCATTTGTTTTAACCCAAATAAATTAATCTATAGCAATAAAAGTTTCGGGCGAAATTAACTGAAACTAAGCTGAAAGTCTTACATTATTCCTATGTACAACATAGTTTAAAAAGAACAAAATCGAAGAGGAAATTTTGCAAAAAATTTCCTGGAGTAGAAAAAATGACAAAAATACACCATATGTTGAGATCAATTCTACACATCCACGAGGGTCTGTAAGATGGTTAAACGTGTCGTAAGGCTTAGTTATGAACTGCTTTGAGCTGTAACAGTCATTACAAGAATATATGTGGAAGTTAAGACTATGTGTGTTCCTTACGGGGTAACGGGTCGTGTGTAGGAGTATACGTGGGTTACGGATAGCTATTATATCCTCTTGATGGAGCTTGCCACTACAATAAAAGTACTGCATTACATTTTTTAATGAAAATAAATAACTTCCATAGCCATTGGCACCGGTGACAGCAGAGTCAGTAGTGAAGATTTTGATCGGCCGGCCAGTCATGACCGAACGAGCGGTGGGAATTGAATTGTTTTCTGCCTCTAATTCTAGTGAGCCTTATCTTGA
>JAPQNM010000036.1:1244199-1246699 GCA_029783475.1 Metacarcinus magister
CGACTGGAGGGGGAGGGTTAAAAAAAGAAAGAGAAAAAAGGGTGGGAATAATTGAAGGAAGAGAAATGTTTGATGGAATAATATAAGATTGAATGAGAACAATTCTCTATCTTAAGGTTGTGTTTAATGCAGCTTTCACTCGGCCTGGTTTAGAGGACAGGTGGATAGTGTGATGTTTACCTGTGTTGTTATGTTAATTAATGCAGTGCCCAGGTAGGTTGTGGGTCAGGCTGGTGAAGTGAAAACGGTGGAGGGTAAAGGTACCGGAGGTGGTGACAGACAGGTAGACAGACAGATAGAAACAGTTGCTTTCTCTCTCTCTCTCTCTCTCTCTCTCTCTCTCTCTCTCTCTCTCTCTCTCTCTCTCACACACACACACACACACACACACACACACACACACACACACACACACACACACACACACATTCATTCATTCATATATGCAGACACAAGATAAGCAGATGTTTATTAATAGCAAGACGCAAAAACACTGACATAAGTAGCACACACACACACACACACACACACACACACACACACACACAGGCAACACCTCGACCGACAGCGTGGTCTGGCGAAGGTTTTGTGATCACGTGACTACAGGGATCGATTGGTGAGGGGCGTGTGAGTGTGTGTGTGTGTGCAGGAGGCAGGGGAGGGCTATCTGCTGTATCTGTTTTGTGTATGTGTGTGTGTGTGTGTGTGTGTGTGTGTGTGTGTGTGTGTTGGGTGTGTGTGTGTGTGTGTGTGTGTTGGGTGTGAGCATGTGGCACTGTCCCTTAGTGGCGCTGTCCCTTAGTTACTGAGGCACTCTGGGTCAGTAACAAGTGACATCCTTGGTGAGTGAGGGCAGCCATGGGCAGGCTGTCAACGTTGTATTCACACACAAGTCACTGTTTGTGTTTATGTGCGACAAAAAAATGTGTTGCAGCTGCATGAAAGTGTGTCGGGAACAGGATTATGCTTCAGGTTATTTTTGCCAACGAAAAATTAATGGAATTTTGTGTAAGCCTCCACACCCCCGACGCGTAATGCCCGAGGCGACCCTCACCTCACATTTCCACCACCGGCATGACACACAAAATACATAACACAACACCTACCTTTAAGGGAAGACGACCACTTGTCCCACTGGGAAAATTTTGCCAAAAATGTGTTTCGTGGTACAAGTTGTCAATCGGCGGGCGCGGCACGTGTACCTGGAGCGTATCTTATCGTGTGTGTAGGATGGGTGGTGCAGGTCAGCACGCCACTCAAGCACGGCACAGCTTTGTATATAGTAGCACTAGGCGTGAGGCGCGGCGCAATGTGTCTTTCCCAACGCGAAGTGTGTGCGGTACTGAGGCGGCGGCGGGCGACATGTTGCGTGGTGGCGGCAGCAGACGACGGCAGGCAGGCAGGCAGGAGTTGCCGGCCACGGCTGGCTGATACCACTTTGGAAATTCGGGAGAATCGCCTTGAAAATCTGAAGGACTGCCGGATGCTTAATTACGTGGTGAGCGGAATGCCGGGTGTGTCAGGACCACATAAACAGTGGTGCTGCTGCGTTCATCGCCCTCCTGCAGTACTCGTCCCACTGTTACCTGTACACTCACTACTACCACCCTCACTTGTATCTGTACACCTATCTCTTTATCTATATATCTCTATATAGGACCTTGCGGAGTAATTACTTGAGTGGAGGTAAAGTGTTAAACCTTTTAAATAAGTGTTCGAGTAGCTAAACTTGACATTGAGTATGCCAGCGTTAGTAGTAATATTAGTGACACTAACTATAGCTATTACTACTACTCATACTACTACTATTACTACTTCTACTACTACTACTACTACTACTACTACTACCACCACTATCAGGAGAAACACTGTCTCAGTACACACGACAACTGTAAAGTAACAAAAGTTGACATAACATGGGAAGGCAAGTGAAGAGTCATTTGTTGTGTTGGTGATTCATGGCTGATGAAAGATAACGTCATGACTGTCATTCATAGGTGGCGGCAGTGACCACTTGACAGTGACGAGCGTCTTATTCTGACGATGGGCGTACTTGGCGGTGGTGGTGGTGGTGGGGGTGGTGGTGGTGGTGGGGGGGGTGGTGGTGGTGGCCAGGTTAATTATGTTAGGTTAGGTTGGGTTATGGTAAGGTTGTAGTGACAACATACATACACACACACCCACATACACACACACCCACATACACACACACCCACATACACGCCACACCTACACACCCACATGCACACACACCCAGAGCCTGAACCTATAATTACTTCCCTTGAGACCGCGGCTGAGGTCGAGATTAAGTTGACCTCACCTCACCTGTCACTTCACCTCACGTGACCACCAGGTCCGCGACGCCCAATATAAGCTACCAACACACACAGGACAAGAAGCCAGTCTACCACCACACACACTCCAGAAAACACCTCCAGCATCGCGTCTGTCTATTGATGATTATATTAATAGTACCAATAATAACAATACTGACTAATAA
>JAPQNM010000036.1:1251699-1276699 GCA_029783475.1 Metacarcinus magister
AAGGTGAACATAGTAATCAAGCAACATTAGACTAGAAGTGTGTGTGTGTGTGTGTGTGTGTGTGTGTGTGTGTGTGTGTGTGTGTGTGTGTGTGTGTGTGTATGTGTGTGTGTACCTGAGGCGTGGGCGGCTTGGGGTGGGCGTGAGGACGTGTAGACCCAAAGCGATGACGGTCACCACCACCAGACTGGCCAACACACCTGCCCACACCTGTCACAAAACACACCTGTCACAAAGCACACCTGTATTCTATTCATCCATGCATTCATCTGTCTCCCTCTCACTCACACATACAACACACACACACACACACACACACACACACACACACACACACACACACACACACACACACACACACACACACACACACCACCAGAGTGAAGGGTTTAATGAAGCCCATAAGGTCGGGTTCAATCTGTGGCCTCCGGTACAGAACAGCGTGGTCCGTGGCGGTGATGGGAGCGCTGAAGTCTGCCACAGCGACCCGGGCGAGCGTCACCCCAAAAGGACCGAGGGCTACATCTACCTCCTGTTAAAAAAAGAATTAAATAGGTTTTAGCTCCATCATCATCATCATTATCATCGTCATGGCCTCGCTCTAACGTATCGGTTCTAGCTGTATATTTTTCCCCTGATGCCGTGAAATTAGATTAACAGACGATTATCACCAGGTAGCTTGACAGGTGGACAAGCGGAAGGACAGATCAATAGGTAGATATATAGAAGAATAGACGTAAAAGATAGACTAGTAGATAGATACTGGCTAACACTAAATAGGAATGATGTATTTTCTATAACTCTACCTTCTTAGCTTATAAAATATAGTTGTGTCCTTATAAAGTACACATCTAAGAAAACAAACCTTCATTGACAGGAATAAGAATAACAATAAACACAAACTTTGCATTCATCAATATTCTGTTAACGAATTACCTCCTGCTGGTGCTGGAGACACTAGACACTCACCCTTCGATGCAACATTCCCATCATGCCAAACCAGGAACCATTAGGGAACTGCGCCCCCCACAGACCGTCAGGAGGCTCAAGGTACTCATGGCTGAAGGAGGGAAGTGAGGGGAAGGTAGTGAGAGGAAAAAAAGGGAGGATTGAATTGAAATAAATGCATGGACGAGAAAGGGAAGGATGTATGAAGGGAAAAGGAGGAGCAGGGATATAAATAGGACAGGTTGGTTAAGGGGGAAAGAAGAGAGGAGTGAATGGAGAGAGGAGAGCAGAAGGACGGAGGAGAAAGTAGAGACCGCGATAAGAGGAAAATAAGCTTATTATAATGAAGCTCAAAAGTAGTTAATGAGATTATTTTGACTTTTGAAGAATTCTGTGATGTCAGTATTCAATTACCACGTTTATATAGGCATTAAACACACACACACACACACACACACACACACACACACACACACACACACACACACACACACACACACACACACACACTAACCAGATGTTGAGTTTCTCCAGCATGATATTAAACATTTCGATGCACCATCCTGTATAGTTAGGATTCCAGCCATCCACGTAAGGCGGCCACTAAGGGGAAGCAAGGGGAGACCATGTTACCTGGCCACCTACTTACCTGTATCGATCTAAATACCTTATTGTTTTCTTAAATTTATACACTAATGATGATAGAAAGGAAGGACAAAGGAAGGGAATAGTACTGCTTAGATTTCCTCACCTTATTAACTATACTCACCACGAGGCATCACACCTGTATACACCTTCCACCTGATAGTCTTACCTTCGTCAGCGCCACCTTCAGACAGCGGCCGACGGGAAGGTACGGAGCTACTGTCGTGTTTTTCATGTCCCGCTAAATGGTGTTCTTGAGTGTTGCTGGGGTGGTGTTGTGTCACTTGGGTGTTGCGAGTTATGCTGAGACTTAAGTGTTGCTCAGGTGTATTAGGTGTTGCGTTTAGAGGAAGAGGCAAGATGAGAGGGAGGAGAGGAGGAAGCTGGTGAGGAGCAAGGTGAACTGTGAGGCTTGATGTGATTTATCCTGCTAGTAATGTACCCTTGTGTCTCCTCCTCCTTCTGTAACCCCAGTCCTTTACTCTCCCACTCCATACTCCCTCTTACCCCCTCTTCAAACCCCGTCATATAACATTTCCAGACTCAAAAAATCCAGATGAAGAAATCTATTATTCACCTTCATATCATAACGCTTTAATAAGTCTTGATTGTGTGCTCAGCTAGACTCTGGAAATAAGTGACGGTGTGTTAGAGGGACGGGTGTTGGTGGTGAGGCGTTTTCTTTGAGTCACCGGTGTTATTATTGTTTTTTCTTCTTCCGTTTTCTGTTGTAGTTGTGATTCCTGTCAGGTTAAAGGTAGGGAAGCAGGGCGGGTAGGGCTTTGTTTCGTGTTTGTAAAGGTGGTGGAATGATACTTTTTATTTACATTTTTTCAAGTACTAGTATGTTTTTGTTTTTTAGTTACTCTGTGTTCTGGGGTGTTAATGAGGAGTTAGTGAAGGGGAAGCAGGTTATAGTGTGTTAAATTTTGTGGAATGATACTTATTCTTATCATTGTTTTTAAAGATGTGTGAGGCATGAGTGTTTGAATGGGTTTTCTCTAAGTCTTCCTTCGTCCATCTAGTGTTTTTTTATGCTTATAGAGAACCAGCCAAGGGCAATAAAAAACGATATAAAAAAAGCCCATTTGTGATTGCCAGTAGGAAGAGTAATTAAAAAAGTGAAGCCAAATTAAGGTTGCAGGTGTCTTGATATATCTCTCTTAAATGAGTTCAAGTCGTAGGAAGGTGGAGATACAGATTCAGGTAGAGAGTTCCAGAGTTTACCAGTTTGTAAGATCACACCTCTCAGGGACACTTTATACAACATTGAATAAGACGTTGTATGACTGAAGTGGCGTAGAACAGGTGTGAGGGCAGGTGAGGGTCGTTACTTACCTGTAATCAGTGTCGCCCAGGTAACCACAGGAGGGTGTTTAAAATCAATACCAAGTCATTGCCAGACCTCCTCACCGGTACATTTATTATTTGTAAAGGTTTGGTTCAGATGGAAGACAACTGAGGTAATTGTGTGTTTATTTTTTAATTTTTTAATGTGTTCAGTTATTGAGAGTATATTTTTAACCTTAATAATGCGTTTAACCTTTAATGTTTTTTTATGATATTTTGTACGTTTCACTTTCATCTATATATTGAAACTCATTTAGCAGTGTATTGGATATCTTTGTGCTGACCTTTGTATTGTAACTTTGTAAAACTATCATATAATTGATGTAATACCCCGTGTTTGAACTCCATCATCATCATTATCATTACCACCATCACCCTTGGGACCAAAGAATAAGAACGTGATAAGAATGAAATTAAAACTTTATTACCTGAAAGATGTAATATTTGTACAGTGCTGTATATACATTATATTTTGTATAATGAAGGAGATCTAGGTTGTGTGCGGGGATGGGACGAGAGGGAAAGACCACCCATCCCTCACACTCAAAAACGAACCTTATGGAAAGCGTGGTATAGAAGTCAGATCCATAATTTTTTTTGTTATTGCATAAAGATATATGATTATGGGAATATTTTGAATCCTGCCACTTTATGATACAGTGCCAGTGACCTTCGCAAGCTTAGAACAGTTGTGCAACCTTATCTGATGGAGGGAGGGAGGGAGGGAGGGAAGGGAGGGAGGGAGGGAGGGAAGGGAGGAGAGGGAAGGAGAGAACCCTGGGAATATTGTGCCAGGGGGTCCTCTGAGCCTTCTCCAGGTATCCTCCTCCCCCGTGGTGGGTCTTATGCACCGTGGTCCCCGTGTTTCGTTGTGGGCAGGTGTGTGTGTGTGTGTGTGTGTGGGTGTGTGTGTGTGTGTGTGGGTGTGGGTGTGGGTGTGTGTGTGGTTAGGATTTCGAAGCGAGAGGGAGCCACTGCCGGGGACCGTTGAAGGATTGGAGCCACGTGGGGGAAGGAGGGATTTCTGGGGGAAAGCAAGGGTGAAAGTTCATAAGGAAGGAAAGAAGGAAGGAAAGAAGGAGGGAAGGAGTGACCAGAGGAATAAAATAAGACAGAACTCATTAGGAAGAGAAAGAAACAGAGGAAGGAAGGAATGAAGATGAGTGGAAGGAAAGTAAGAGCTAAAAATGGACACAGGAAAGGAAAAATGAAAGACGAAGAAGAGAGTAAGAAGAAAAATAAACAAATCAAGGCAGGAAAGACAAAGGGAAATATTGAAGGTGAAGAAAGGAAGGAAATAAGGAAGAAAAAAAATCAAAGAAATAAGAACAAGTCTCGTAGAAGCCATCAGCGGGAAGAAAGTAAAGAAGGAAGGAAATAGTAAAGAAAACAGGAGAGCATCTAGAGGAAATGACTAAGGGAATGGGTCACCAGGGGGCACCAGTAGTGAGGTCAGTCCCCTAACGAAGGTCACGCAGCACAACGCAGCTACAATGCATCACATGAAATGGTTTATACAATGACAATGCACCAACGACACGAATGAATGGCGAGCTGGAGGTGTCCCCAGGTGTTTGCAGGTGAGCCAGGATCATCTCCCACAGTAGTAATGAAGAGATACAAATATAAAACAAGAATTCATCCACAGCACGACCCTTCACTTTTTGTTTTTATTTTTTGTTTTGTAATGAGTCGTCAATGAATGTTTTGTTGCGTTGTAGGTTTTTTTTTCTCTTTTTTCTTTTGCTCGACAAGTCCTTTATCATCAACCTTTATTTTTGTTGTTGTTGTTGTTGTTGTTTTAGTTCTCCAGTTTGGTTTGTTTATTGCAGACATGACTGACTCGATGTCTATAAAAATATATACCATGGAAACAGAAGGAAGGAAGGAAGGAAGGAGGAAGCGTGAGGAAGAGGGAGGGAGAGGAAACACAGGATAGATATTCGTGAAGACCCTAGTATGAGAGAGAGAGAGAGAGAGAGAGAGAGAGAGAGAGAGAGAGAGAGAGAGAGAGAGAGAGAGAGAGAGAGAGAGAGAGAGAGAGAGAGAGAGAGAGAGAGAGAGATAGACATAGACAGAGAGAGACATAGACAGAGAGAGACAGAGAGAGTGTATGTGTAGGGTGTAAGGGAAGGGGAAGAACCATCCTAGCAGCTATAACTACACTACACTCTCGTAGAACACAAAGCGGGCCGCTACCAAGGGCGCTACGGGGCCAGAGAGAAGCAGTGAATAGAACAGAAATTTTGATCGTCCGTTTCCCCAAGGTCTGTGTCTAGCGTGGCAGTGGAGATTCCGGGTGCTGAGGGCGGGGAGGGGACCACTGGAGGGCGTGGTCGTCTGCAGGGTCGTCACCAAGCTGCCGGATCCTGTCTACTGGCGAAGGTGGCAAAGTAGGGAACACAAAGTTACTGAATTAAGCGTCCCGCGCTTGAATTCTGGGATGAGGGAGGAAGAGGATGAGAACGGAGGGCGAGAACCGGTTGACAGCATACGAGGCAGCCTGAAGCAGACAGAAGGCGGCGTACAAGTATCCCACACAGGGACAAGACACCTTCACGTAACACACGGGAAAGAAACTCGATGAGAACACCACTGATAGCGACACTCGGAGCGGATTCCAACAGTCAGCAGAAGCGCTACTGAGAGAACGTAAAGGAAGCATCCGCGGAGCCTTACAGATGGTGTCAGTGAAGGGTTAAAAGCCACCTGGGTGAAGAAAAAGTGTGCTGGACGGCGAAACAGCCAAGAGGGAGTATGTGTGGAGTGTGAGCGGGAAGCTGGAGTGTTGGGTTAGAAGACTCGTGGCTCGTGGAATGTTTGTGAGCGGTAATGCAAGAGGAATGTTGGGGGTTTGGAATGCTAAGCGGATGGTGTAAGGATAGGACAGTCAGGGTAAAGGTTGGGGAGGAAGGTGAGTTTAAGGTAAAAGGGAGATGACAGGTGTTCACAGGTATAGAGTATATTACTGGGGGACGTGCGGGCAAACTGGGTACTAACTTTATGTAGGCTTGCTCGCTTTATACTCAGACATATCTCCATTTTAACTCACTCACTCACTCACTCACTCACTCATTCACGTCACGAAAATGCTGGAGCTCACGTTTACGCGGAAAGTTTAGTAATAAGGGAACACGACACACCTAGACGACAGCGTTTCTTGGGTGCGTCTCATGAGAAGCAGCAGTTGTGAGGGCGAGGACGAGGGTACGAAGGAAGGCTCACGGAAGCTTCGAGGGTTATGAGAGTATTATCCTGCAGTGGCCGAAGGAGGAGGAGGAGGAGGAGGATAAGGATGAGGAAGAGGATGAGGTTATCAAGAAGGGTGATGGAGAAGGTGGTGAAAGAGATGATGAAGGGTGTGAGAGGACGATGAAGAGGGAGAGTGTAGTGATGAGGGGTGAGGGAAGAGGAAGTGAGGAGTTAGTGAGGTGAGGGGTTAAAGCTCGCCTCCGTCCACACAAGGTCACACGGCGGGGGATGAGTAGAGGTAAGGTCAGGCCAGGAGGCGCAGGTCACGGGGTCACTGCTGAGGCGGCCGCTATAGTTGATTATAGTGAAGCCGAGAAGAGGTGAGAGAGGAGGTGGGGAGCAGGGGAGGGGGTGGAGGAGGGGCCGTAACGGTGGGAGTGAGGGAGGGTAGGGGAGGGGATTGGCGCCACACCGCGTCACGCTCTTGTATCTACACAGACGTGTTATCACAGATCAGTTGGAACAGTAACAATCAGCACAAGAAATATAAATATTGAAAACTTCCACTGTAGCACAAAAGTTAAATAATATACATTAGTTTGCGACGAAACTCAACACATCTCGGCCGAGCGACGCCGCTCTTGAGTTCCATGACGAAACACTGTTTTGTTATGTACAAAACAAACGGGACGGTACTTATGTGTAAATGCTGAGACTGTTTCCGCTCCCTTCCACCTGGGCTGGGCCGAGGGGAAGGGCGAGGGGAGTATTGCCGAGGGCGCCAGCCGGGCCCTGTCACCAGCAGCTGCCTTGGTCCACGCCGGTGCCCGTCGTTCTCTCTCGTGGAGAGGCGGTGCTCGCTACGGCCTTGCAGGCTCAGTGGCGGCCCTTGTGCCCCTTGTGTTCCGAACTGAGAGGCGAGGTGGTCCGCGTGGTCCCTCTGGCTAGTGCAGGAGAGAGTCTCGTTCACGAGCACGAAGGAATCTGTTCTCGCTCCTGAGCGAGGCCCGTGGCTCAAGCGAGTGAACGCCAAGGTTAACGGGTGGACTCCAGGGCAGGAGGCAGGCGGCAGGCGAGGCCCAGGGGCGCCGCCGTGCTGCATCTCCCACCTTGGTCCCCGCCTAACTCTCTTCATCTGTAAAATACTTAGCAACAGCAAAATCAGTCAGGAGTATTATCTTGTAGCAAAATGGTGTTGCATCATTGTCTGCGATCGGCCGTCGGCCGGGGCCGGCGATCACAGCGTGTGTTCACTTGTGCTGCCGTACTGAGGGAGGCCTCGGGGCCCAAGGGGCGGAGGTTGTACTGGCGTCTCAGAGGTACTCCCGCGAGCGGGACTTAGGGGGGTGTGGCTGCTCGCCGCGCGGGGAGGACGCCTGCTCCAGGATCTCTTCCTCTAGCATCCCGCGGACCATGGAGTCCGTCGGGGAATTGGAATCCGTCGGAGAGCTGCGCGGCGTGGCGGCAGCACTCTTAGTGCGGCTCTTGTCTCGTCTCTTGGGTTTGCGGGGCTCCTCGCTCGCTGTCACCTTGGGCATGCTTTGCTTGGAGTCCTCAGCAGCATCTCCCGCACCATCGCCAGCAGTAACTGTGGTCCGCTCCCGTTCCCGCCGCCCCGTCACCCTGGCGACGTGGTCCTCGGGAGGAGGCCGCACGCTGACTGGCTGTGATACAGAGCGCTGCACCGTGTTCATGCGTGTCACCACATCGCTCATGTTGTCCTCCAGCTTGGTGAGTTTCTGGCTCATCCGCTGCATCTCCAACTTCAAGTCAACCTGCGGGGGCGGGGCAAGCATTACTACCTCCACCACAGCCACGCCCATCACCACACTCTTGTTATAACTTCAACACTCGTGCTGCCTCACCATCAACACCGCCACTACTGTACTCCCCAACACCATCACCATCCCCTTAACCTGTCCTACCTTGAAGTCCATGAGACTGGCGATGATCTGCTGACAGTCAGCGGGCGTCACACCTGGAGTGACGGGTGCCAGGTAGTCCGTCACGTTTCCAGAGTCGTTGTCCTGCAGTTTGTTCTTGTGGTCACGTCCGACACCTGAGTCCAGCGAGTCCAGTTTATTGAGCTTGAACTTGGTGCTGCTCTCCAGGCCCAGCGTGTCCTGTAGAGGGTGGAGGATTAGGGGTGTGACTCGGAGGCTCCTTGGCAGTGTGTGTGTGTGTGTGTGTGTGTGTGTGTGTGTGTGTGTATGTGTGTGTGTGTGTGTGTGTGTATGTGTGTGTATGTGTGTGTGTGTGTGTGTGGAATAGGTGTCAGTGTTGTGTTGGGGAAGTGGTGATGCTTGGGTGTTGGTTGTGCTGGTGCAGGGATGGTGAAGTGTTAGGGTTGGTGTTTGTGTTAAGGTTGGTGGGTTGTGTGGGTGGTGGGGCGGGGGCGGCGGGATGTATGGAATGTGCTGGTAATGGCGTCAAGGATTGTGTAATGTTGTGGGCAAGGCGTAGGGTTATATTGGTGTTGTTGGTGTCACACATACATGTATACACATACAAAAATCTTGGTTTATACATGACATAGGGTACTGAAGGCTTTAGAACACCACAACAGAAAGCAACGTGTGTATGTCGCGGAGAGGCATCAGGACATCAGGGATTGCTGGAATGAGGGGCCGTTCACACTAACTTGACGGACAAGCTCCACCCCTTATCCCTCCAGAGGCTCATGCTGAATGGTTGTTTAAAGGGAGAATATATTTAGATGGTTGACGAGTGGAAGAAAGAAGGGGCGTGGCTATTCCGTCAAGTTGATCTGAACAGCTTACAGATGAGACGTTGAAGGTGGAGGTGATGAGAGGCACATCTCCTGACGAAGGCGAAGCGTGTCGGCGACTGACAGAGAAGCGAGTCAGGCGACCATGTGGATGGGGGGGGAAGGGAGGCGAGAGGGAGAAAAATTGAGGTGAGAGTGAGGGAGGCAGGGGACGACAACACACGAACACCAAGAGTACGTACTACGTCACTAACAACTAGCAAGCGACACCACTACAGAACGCGTCACACAGCATCACTACAGGGCCAGGCGTTGAGGGGGCGGCACTAAGGGGTAGGCCTAAGGGGAGACTAAATGGGAGACGCTAATGGACGTGCTAGGGGAAGGCGCTAAAAGGGGGAACATGAGGGACGTTTTGTTTTTCGTCATTACCTTCTTAACTACGGTCTTGGAACTGTTGTTGTTGTTGTTGTTGTTGTTGTTGTGGTTGTTGTGGGCGGTGCCTGTGCTGGGGGTGGTGGTGGAGGAAGTGGAGGTGTTGGCCCTCTTGGGGGTGACGCCCAGAGTCTGAAGGACAGTGAGGGGCCGGTGAGATGAGGGGCTCGAAGGATAGGAGGGGAGGGGACACCTGCTTACATACTATGCTGGACTTCAGGTTAATTATCACCAAGCCAGTATCGCGTTACTCCTCGTCCTAATATTTTATAGGAACTTCAAATACTAAAGTTTCAGTATTTTTTTTACAAAGCTTCAAGTACCATTGGTCCGCGTGTTCTTCCGTGACTTCTACGGGAGACTATCAGACCATCGTGATATCTACAGGAACCTCAAGGTTGTCTTAATGATAAAGTTTGCACGTCATGTCCATTTTGTGAGCCTGTAATCAGTATTATCTCAAGGTGCAGGACCCAGTAATCCAAACTTTACTGGGATGTGAATGAGTGAGTGGACGTGAACGTGACTGTGACTACCCATCGCCCGTGTGTGAGGGAGGACGGAGAGAGGCACTAGTTGTGACGTTAGTGACGTTGGGGTGAACTGTGGCGTTAGTGCTAGGCTTACACACCACGACTGGAAAATTTGTTAGTTATATCCACACGTGAATGGATGAGTGGATGAAAAAGTGATATTAGGAAGACGAAGAACATATTGAAAACGAGGGTTAGTTAAGGCGAGGAAGGTGACAGTAGTGCTGGTTACCTTGGAGAGATTGGTGTTGTGTTTGGTGTTGAGGCCTCTCAGAACACCATCCTGCATGAGGTTCTTCTTGTTGCAGTCGTCGGTGGTGGAGCCGTCGTCCTCCCCGCCGCCTCCGCCACCTGAACAGAACACAGCAGAGTGATAATGTGGTGGTGACTTAGGAGAAAGACTGATGTGTACTTGTGTGTATTAATGACGTGCTGGTTTACTACTACTACTGTTACTACTACTACTACTATTACTACTACTACTACTACTACTACTACTACTACTACTATTGCTGCTGCGTCTGCCGATTCCTGTACCTTCGTTGCGACCAAAGATATTTTTCCATTTCCTCGGGCCGTTGGTCTCGCAGATGTTGTTCATACGTGCTGGGGGCATCTTCACTACCTGCAGAAGTAACACCACAGACACCATCATCATCATCATCATCACCACCACTATCATCACCATCACTATTACACACATACACTCCACCTACCTTGAGAGCATCAGTCACGCCCACCACATCAGTATCAGATCGCTCTCCTGACCCTCTCTCCAAGTCCCTCCCGTTGCCTCCTGCCACGTCGGAGGAGGCGCTGTTGGGGGTGCCTGAGCCGCCCCCTTTGTCCCGTCGAAATCTGTTAGGGTAAAAAGGATCTTCCGCATCCACTCCTCTTCATATTTATTTTTCTATTTTTTTTTTGTATGTGTGTGTTGAGGTTTTGTGATATTTTGAAGGTATATTTTTTTTGGTATGTTTTCTTTTCTTCTGTTGGTTGTGTGGGGTAAGTGTTTTGTGTATGTGTTTTGTGTGTGTGTGTGTGTGTGTGTGTGTGTGTGTGTGTGTGTGTGTGTGTATGTGTGTGTGTGTGTGTGTGTGTGTGTCTGTGTGTGTGTGTTGTGTGTGTGTGTGTCTAGGTTGTCCACACACACACACACACACACACACACACACACACACACACACACACACACACACACACACACACTTCCCCTATCATGCCACCAAAATTAAAAGCCAATATACACAAAATGGAGTCTTGAAAAAGATTAATTTAAAAAAGAACTTAAAGAATCTGGAATTATAACGAGAAGGAAGCGATAGGCGGACATAGAGGAAGGAGAAGAGGAAGAGGAGGAGGAGGAGGATGAGGAGGAAGTGGCACTATTTATTTGACAACGAAAAGAAAATGCGAGTCGCGTTGCGCCTCTTAGAAAAGTGGACGTGTTAAAATGATGCAAGAGGAGACGTAGACTGCGTTTTTTTAGAGGAGGAGGAGGAGGAGATGGTGGTGGTGGAGGTGGCGGAGGAGGAAGAGGAGGAGGAGGTGGTGGTGGTGGTGGTGGTGGTGGAGGAGGAGGGTGGGGTTGCTTGAGGTCGTTTGGCTTCCCTCAACGCAAGGTAATTACGGAGTGACCTGAGTCTAATTAGTGGTTGTAAAAAACTCAGGAAACTCATGGTTTTTCTTATTTTCTTCAGTGGTAATGCGAGGTATCTTGGTCTTGTGTTGCCTTGTCGCTTTAACTATACCTTCAAGGACAGTGTGGAATGGTATATTTAGGTCATGGTGAGGGAGGACACGCAGGCCCGTCCCAGCCACTGTTCCCTTACCTGTACATTGTGAAAGCGAACAAGTGGAAGACAATCACTCTCACTACCTGCCTCTCTCCCTTCCCTTCCCGCGGATAATAGAAGGGAGAGTATTTAGTGCGACCCCGCTGAATGATATAAAAACAATGTGTGTATTTATCCTGCTGTTTGTGTCGATTTTTAACATTTATTTACGTTGCTTGTTTATGTTTGAGGGAGGAAGGATTTATGGCTTTTATATAAACACTCATTTTGCTTCAGTTAGACATGCATTATATTTATAGTCTCCCGATGTCTGTGTTTAGTGAGGGCTTGCATAGTAATTACAGGAAAGAATACTGTATTTATTAATGAATGAATGAATGAATTAATTAATGGATTAATTAATTTATCTATATATTTCTTTCTTTCTTCCTTTCTTCCTTTATTTCATTCGTGGGTTGGTTTCGTTATGATCTTGTGGTCGGTAGTCCAGCCCCGTGCTAACTAATTACTAATGTGTGTTTTTCTCTTGCGTCGGCAGTGCGGTGGTGTTTCGGTATGTACTATTATGATATTTAAGTTATGTCGCATTTTACGTTGACTTTCGCTCAAAAAATACAATATGGCAAACCTACGAAGTGGATTGAAATATCCTCTTACAATTTCAGGTGTGCCATTATTTTCACGAATTATTACTGTAAATTAAGTAGATATAAATCACATGAAGCCCAACACATCCATCTCTCAACGGACTGAGATGACGTCACAACTCCATTCAATGCTCTCACCTTCTCACTCACTTCATAGTCTCGTGGCTACACTGTGAAAAAAATGTTTTTTTACAGACTTTTATCTGTATATACCAACAGATAAATCACTGTAATTGAAAATACAGTTCAGACCGTTGTACGCGATAAGCATTTTCCTTTTAATGTCCTTATCTCTTCAGAGCATTCATTGCTAAATGTTTACAATCTATAAAAAGGATGTGACGAACCACCAGGACATCTTATTATAATCAAACAGTATTTAATTATGATAATAGGATTTACAGGAAAATAACTATTTCAGAATACAGTTAGACTGTAAATGGTATAGATTATTTATATTTTGTTTGTGATATTCAAAGATTTACTCTTAGTGAAACATTTGGAATACAACACTAATTCTTTACAGATACATTAATGAACATGACAATTGTGGAAGAAATACAAGAAAATGCTATACAAAAATACAAGGATATGAAAATAGAAAAAATTACAGATAATTTCTGTTAAATATTTTACATGAAAAATGTATTTTGTACGGTAAAGTGTTTACAGTATATGTAAATTTACAGATAATTTCTGTAAATCTTTTTATAGAAAAACTGTATTTATTTTACGGATAAAATGGTTTACAGAACATCGTAACTTTTACAGAGAATGTTTGGCAGCATGGATGCCAGTAAATTTTCTGTAAAATTTACAGTTTATTTTTTACAGTGTACCTAGCTCTACATTTTATTTTTCTTCACCTGAGATAGCTGCGGCCAGAGATTTTTTTTTTTCCCCCTCTATATCATAAACCGTTGGTACCAGTAGGCTTTTTATTCTTATGGAGGCACAGATGGACTTGCCTCTTTGCCTGTTATTTGGCGTGGGTTTTAGATTCTGTTCTGAATACTTCTATTCAATCACCGATCAGTTATTGACTTTACTGTTGAATACTTTATTATTTCATTAATCTGTAATTAAGTATTATAGCTCTATTATATAATCAATGCATCGTCTTCACATACCTGTAACTAAGTTTTGGTTAATATCTCGTCTTCACATACCTGTTATAATGTCTTAATACTGCTTTTAAACATTTATTTATATTCTAGTTGTGTTTAAAAATTGTATATATTCTAATGGATTTTAATGGTATTGATAATTGTAGTTGCCAGAGGTCGTTAGGATGAAAATCTCATAACTGCGACATCACTTCATATCACGACTTTACACTGATTCATGTTCTACAAGTTTAGGCATCGCTTTGCACCTGTAAGCAACTATGAGTATGATCTTAAGATGAAATAGAGCATTAAGGGCTGATTGAAGGCCTTAGGCATACATAAGAGGGCGTGGCGGGGCTTAACGAATCATATCAAGTTTGGTTACGGAAAATCAGCCAGACTACTGTTGCTCTTCCGGTATGTGTTTAAATAGTGAACGCATAGGGACTTCAAATTTACGATTATTGTAGTATCTGAAGGGGGGAGGGGCGGTACTTACTAGCAGGTAGGTGAAAGTGAGAGGCTAACATGACACGTGTCGCTAGGTGAGTCTGTGGCTTAAAATGTGTTATTTAACTTGATTTTACACGTTAGAGGTGCTGACGGTGACCTGGGCGCTGGTGTCGGGGCCAAAAGCTTTATACAAGTGGTGCTGAAGCTTGGCACAACCTGGGAGGCGGTGCGTGACGGGGTGACGGGGTGACGGGGCGAAGACAATGCCATCAGCACTGAGATCGAGGCGGTGTGCGCTGGTATTTATAACTGGAAACTGGAGGGTATGGTGGAGGAACAAGGAGGGGAGGTGCGTCAGGGTCATTGGAGAGAAGGAGGAGACGGAGGAAAGGTGATCATGCAAGGCAATAGTTGATGGATGTGGCAGGAGAAAGCAGCTGCGGATCATGAAGCAGTCTTTCCTCCCTTTCTCCAAACATAACCTTCAAGTCTTAATTAAAAAACAACAGAGGTAAAAAAAGAAGCTTAGAGTCAGGTATTAATAGAGTTTGAAAGCTTGAGTTCCGCGGTTTAGGTCATTCACGAGTTAGTACTGTCACCACTGATCCCGGTAATGAAGCAGAGTATAGTAAACCAAGCACAATGGCGACTCCCGGGAAAGCGAGAGCTGAGTCAGACGTGAACTTTACCTCCAGTTTTTCTCGTTGGCACTGGCGGACGGTACCACAGCAAGGAAAAAGAAAGTGTCAACAATATTCTGACACACATTGACTAAAGGTACGAAGAAGAAGACGGGAGGGAATAGTTAAGGGTAAAGTGGGTGGGGAGGGAGGAATCACTATACTCACACTACCACTTATTGACAGGAACAGGGAGGGGGCTAAAAGGGTTATGATTCTTATAGTACTTTCTAATTAGCACGACATTCAACAGCTCGCCGGGCCACGTGCGAGCCAGACACAGGTTTACTGAGAGGCGGCAGGTTGTCAGGTTTACCGGCATGGCTTAAGGGGCAGGATGCAGGTGTGTTCATTAGATATGCACTCTGATACTGCTGGATAATAGGATGTACTTAAAGAGTTTATTGCCATAGAGGCCTGTACACCTGGTTATCGCTGCCCGCAACACCTCAGCACACTGTATCTGATGCAGCACACCTGGAGAACTCACCTGGAGAAGATCTTCCTCACGAGATGGTCGTGGCTTAACTCCTGCTGCGGCTCGTGCTTGCGTCGCTCCGCCAGCTCCTTCTCCCGCCGGACGTCGCTCACCTTACGGAAGATCAGCTGTGGACACCAAGGAACCGTGCATGAGCTGCTTGGGCAGTGCGAAGGGCGTGCATCTGGGGCTGTCGTGTGGAGGTGATTTTTTAGGGTCTCTGTCATGGGGGGGATGGATGCGACAAGGGAGGAGGAACTATGTGTGGGAAGATGAATTGGAACTGGAAGACTGAAGTCTGCTTGGATAGCGGGAATAAATACTGATATTGGCATCACTGTGAGACTTAACATTACACACAACCATCACAACATACTCCTGAAAATCAAATTTGTCATTTTCTGGGGTACATGCACCCTAGTTTGGGAACCCCTGTTGTTGATATTGCATCCTGACACATGACTGACGCTCGAACACCAGGTGTCAGCCAGCCTCAGCACCCGCTACTCACTCTATGCCTGAGGTTGTAGGTGAGCACGAGGTTCCTGGCGAAGGAGTTAGCGAATGCGTGGTAGAAGTCAAGCACCTCCAGGAGTTTCTCCCGCTTAATGGCGTGTAGGTCGCAGTAAGTGAGTGCGCGGACGTTAGCGGCGCTCTGGCCCACCGTGGGGTCTTTCCAGAAGGTGTCGCCAAACACGTCACACTTGCCCAGGATAGCGACCACCTCGTCGTCCTGAATCACCTCCAGCGAACCCGTCACGATGAAACAGAGGGTGTCCAGGGACTCCCCCGTGTGGAACAGCAGGTCCCCTGGAACACGGATATGCTCACACATAGGGACAGACAAATAGATACATGAATGAACAGACAGGTAGATAGACGGAAGTTTAAACATTGAGACAAACATGAAGGACAGGGTTCAAGGTGGTACAGGTGTGCATAGCCCTGCTCTGAGGTAGCCATGGCCACCGGTGTCGTGAGTCACCTGGCAGGCACTGAAGGAGATGAGAACCACCTACCTGGCGCCGAGTGACTCATAGTGAAGTGCATGGCAAGGGCTCTGAGGCAGCCGTCCGAGGCGAGGCGGAAGGCAGGGTGCTCGTTGAACACCTTGCGGTTGAGGTGGACGCAGATGTCAGCCTTCATGTCTTTGGGGCAGTAGTTCAGCACCTAAGAGGGAGAGGGCGTTAGTGGATGCCCACATCACGCACACTGCAGCAGGAGGGAAGCACTCAAAACTTTGAGCTTTGTGTTGAAACAGGGACTGAGTAGTGGAAACATACGAATAGCTACAAATACATCAACGAACAAGACTCAAGACGAACAGCGGCAAGGTAATAAGCAAGAGAGAGAAGCAGACCGAAGGAAGGGAAGCGGAAGTGTATTTGCCCTCATTAGTGTGAACTGAAGCGGGCAAGGAAGGGTGGCGGTGATAATGAGCGGGGCAACTCATGCGTGGTGCTATCAGAACAAGTGAAGGGAGGAGCGAGGGTGTGGCGAGGAGGAGGACACGAGGAGGACGAGACAAAGGGACGGACGGGAGATTGGTGGCCACAGTGATGTTAGGATCACCCAGGGCACGTAGACCGTGGCCTTGGGTCCTTCGCCCATTTGATTAGACGAGGATAATACAGAGCTTGAAGGAGGCCTGGGGAGGCGGTGCTTAACGCTGCTGGCCTAGGGTGAGGGAGTGAGGGAGTTGGTGATGGAGGGCCAGGGTGGCATGGGACTGTGTTGCTCAAGGAGACGAGTCTTACCTTTCATCAGGAAGCAGAGAGGAAGGCGGAAAGGTTACCCGATAACCCGTGAACCACTCAAAGGGAAGGAGAGTGCGGGAGTGGCTCATCCCTTCAAACTGCCTCCCGCGGTGGCCGGCGGGGTCCCTTCTGGTGCTCGACTCAGGGCGGCAGAGTGCACAGTGCCTAACATGCCATGCTGTGCCAGGCAGGAGCAGCAACCCGGTGGCGGGAAGCACTCTCAGTTCCGCCCCAGGAGGGAACCCGTGTCTTATACTAGTGAAAAGCATGCAGGAGTATCTCGGCCACCAGGGCAAGAGCCGCGTCCTTCCTCCCGTGTTAGGAACAAGCAGATCAAGGCGGAGTTGTGAGACTGTTAGGAATATATGTACAGCTGTGGTCCGGGGAGGGAGAACCTGCCTTTTGTCTTACTTATCTGTGGTGGTGATGGTGGTGGTGGTGGTGGTGGTGGAGTAGTGGTGATGATGGTGGTGGTAGTTGTGGTGGTGGTTATGGTGGTGTGGGGTAGTAGTGTTCACTGGAGCCACGCTGGTCACTCTGGAAGCTGCTACACTGACCTATTCGTCGCCGTTCAAAGATCACTAGGAGAGTAGGGTCTGCAGGGTCAAGTCCTTGGTCGCTCTAAGGTCACAGGGGGCCGCAGGTCAGCCCTAAAGGTCAGCAGAGGTCACCTAGTCGTCATGGCCATGCTGGCTCGCTTCTTACCATGGCAGAGTACAAACTACTGAGAAGCATTCAGTAAAATAAAAAATTATGCCATAGTTTAGCGTCAATGAGTAAAAAAAAGTGAGGATTTTAGGTAACAAGCTATATTATATCTAACTACTGCTGTTCATGCTTGTTAACTTACCTGGCTAAATATTACTGAAAGCCCATTGTGCTATAAAGCAAAGAAAGTCTAAACCAGAGTGTGTGTGTGTGTGTGTGTGTGTGTGTGTGTCTGTGTGTGGCTTGCTGAGGCTCCAGTGTGTGTGTGTGTATGTGTATGTGTGTATGTGTGTGTGTGTGTGTGTGTGTGTGTGTGTGTGTGTGTGTGTGTTTGTTTGTTTTGAATGTGTTAAGTACATATGTATGCGATAAGTGCGGAGAGAGAGAGAGAGAGAGAGAGAGAGAGAGAGAGAGAGAGAGAGAGAGAGAGAGAGAGAGAGAGAGAGAGAGAGAGAGAGAGAGAAACGTTCAGATAGATAGATATAAATCAGCATGAACAAGAGAGAGGCGGCTGACTTTGCCTGGCCTGCCTGCCTGCCTGCCTGCCTGCCTGCCTGCCTGCCTGCCTGCCTGTCTGCCTGCGTGCCTGGCTGGCTGGCTGGCTGGCTGGCTGACTGGCTGGCTGGCTGGCTGGCTGGCTGGCTGGCTGGCTGGCTGGCTGGTAGTCTTGGTCGATGGCAGCGGCTGAGGAGGAGCACCATCCCCTCACTTTCCCACTGGTCTCCCTTTGACCCCATGCTTTTCACTGGTATAACTTGGCCATCGCGGTTGGGTCATAAGTACCTCGTTTTCTACCTTGTTGGTGTCGATGCCTTTGGTCATGGCCCACGTTGACACCACGTAGTCCATCACACGCTCGGACAAGGCTTTGGGTACCTCGTGCAGCTTCATGAACTCCCGCACGTTGTTGAGCATTTCGTGGTACTTGGCGGTGGCGGAGGTCATTTGCTGGATGATGGTGGTGACGTGACCGAAGATGGTGGCGTAGAGCAGCGCTGTAAACAAAAAAACACAACGATAACAAATAAAACACATAACTTACACATCAAACAACACTAGCAAGAAGCTCATCAACATACCTGCAATAATCATCATGCAAATCGTAAAAATCTTCTCGTTGTCCGTTTCTGCCGCTACGTTGCCAAACCCCACCGAGGTCATGCAGGTCATGGTGAAGTAGAGCGAGGTCACGTACATGGTTTTCTTGCTGGGCCCGTCGGTGAGTTCCAGCATGTTGGACCCGTTGGAGATGTATTTGTAAGGGGTTTGTGTGACGTTGGCAAGTTTCCACAACCACGAGTATTGTATGCCATTATCTGCGTCACTCTTTCCTGTAGAAGCGTGTTTGGTTTATAGTATACATATACATACATACACATACAAACACACATACACACAAGCACAAACAAACATTACATCAGATCTTCAAGGGTTTATTTAATTGTTCTTGCATATATGTCAGTAACTGTGTGTGTGTGTGTGTGTGTGTGTGTGTGTGTGGTGTGTATGTGTGTGTGTGTGTGTGTGTGTGTGTGTACGGATGAAGTCACTCGCCAGGGATAGAGAGAGGCGGCTCATACGTCTGTAAAGTGATTAATGTTGCATCGCTGGCGCCGCCGTGACTGAGAGAGAGAGAGAGAGAGAGAGAGAGAGAGAGAGAGAGAGAGAGAGAGAGAGAGAGAGAGAGAGAGAGAGAGAGAGAGAGAGAGAGAGAGAGAGAGAGAGAGACAGAGACAGACACACACACACACACACACACACACACACACACACACACACTTGACTTACCTATACTGTACCAGATGCAGGCGAGCCAGTGCGCCACCAGCATATAGAAACACAGCAGCAGCACCAGCATTGCCGCACCGTATTCCAGGTACCGGTCCAGCTTCCTCACTACCCGACCTAACCGAAGGAGCCTCACTACTTTTAGGGCGGAGAACAGAGATCCGATGCCCTGAGTAGGTAAAGGGAAGGATGCATGTTAATTATTCCCCTAAGGATGTTGGTAGGATTAGAGATGGAGTAGATAGAAGGATATCTCTTTGTTATTTTTATTGTATATCCTAAAGCTACTGGGAATAAGGATGCTTTTGTGATGCGATGTGTTTTACGGTTGTTTGTTTTTCTATAGTGAGGGGAGAAGGCGGCGGAGGAGCTAGGTGTGTATTCTCTCGTTCTTCCCCTCTCTCTGTCTCTACTGTTTGTTTTCTTGACTCATTTTCAGTCTTTTTTTTATTCTCTTTTTTCTTCTTAGTCTCCTTACGTCTGTCCTCTTTTTTTTTTTTTATCATTACATCTCTTCCTATTCTACGTTTTCTGTCTCCTCATCGTCCGTTATCGTCTCCCCTCTGCCTCCTCTCTTTGTCTCTCCTCTTTTGTCTTCCCTCTTTGTCTCTTCTTTTGTTTTCTATCTTTGTTTCCCTTCTTTGTCTCTCTCTTCTTTTGTTTCCCTCTTCGCCTCCCCTCTTCGCCTTGCCTACTCTTGCTTGCGAGGTGGCGCTGTGAGAGTCGTTTGGATGAGGACTAAAAAGGGTTTGTTGGAGCCATCTCAGGACCTCGTGATTTTATCCTTCAAGTCAGGTCATGGCGTCGAGTTTCTTAAGTCAGAATCATGAGTTGTCAGTAAATTTATGAGTAAGTTTGTTAGTCGGTCAGTAAATCCAGAAATCCTAATTCAGTGAGTCAGTAAGTTCATGGATTTTTGAGGCGTTTGTGAGGTATCTCGTGAGTCAGTGTTTGAGTCGTCAGTCGTCAGTCGCGGCAGTAAGTCAGTGTTGCGTCTGGCGGGTGGCGTGTTGCTGTCAGTCACGTGGGTATAAATGGCATACTTTTTATATATGTTAAATGTTATGAGGATACAGACTTGAGCAGGGCAAGACGCACACTCCAAGGTCACGTGGCGAGGTGACACGTGCTGCTGCTGTCACGTGGTAATGTCTTACACTCAGTAGTCCCATTAATTAGATTGGTATTTTACTTTTAAATCATTCGTAGTTGAAGTTCACTGTGAAGCGTAATAATTTTCTGAGGTTTGGTTTGAGTGAGGGAAGTTATGAAAGATTCCAGATGGACGGCGTGTAGGCTATTTTGGGCGGCAATGGTTGGGGGTCTTAGGGAAACATTTTTGTTTAAAGTTAGAGAAGGGAAGGTAAACGTCTTGTGCCTCACGGGGATCCTGCTGTGTGCGTGTGTGTGTGTGTGTGTGTGTGTGTGTGTGTGTGTGTGTGTGTGTGTGTGTGTGTGTGTGTGTATGTGTATGTGCGTGCGTGCGCGTGTCAATGTAGTACGTGTGTGTGTGTGTCTGCAGGTGGTCGCGACAGTCCATGCTCGCACATGCTGCCAACACAACAACCAAGGCCACTGAAGCATTAACGCTGTAATGGACGCACGATACAGGGCTCGCACGTATGAGGAGGGGGGGCGGGGGGCTGCCTGAGGGGGACATAGGGACAGGGACGCGGCGGGGCTGGGTGGGGCGGGGCGGGGCGGGGCTGGAGTGCGGTACCCCAACATAGAAACACTCCTAGCAGGGACATCATCCTAACACTTGAACCTGCACCCGCCGTTCAGAGTTTGTGTGACTTCAGGTTAAACACACACTCTGTATAAACTGATCTAAGTTAAGTTTATTTGTTATTGATTTATTACATGAAATTTATAGTGTTTTCTCATTCTTCCCCCTCTTTTTTTCTTTGATATGGCATCGTTAAGTTTAGGTTAGCGAGTGATTTCAATTTTGTTTTGGACAGGCCTGGGTATCACAACACAGGTTTGAGGCAGCACGGTGAGCAGCGGTCATGTGTGGAGGTGGGATGGCCTCGGGGCGGTGGGTGTGTAGGGTCAAGCTATGTACACACGCGATAACTTATAGTACACTGTAAGACACTGCATCACTTATTGTACTTGTTTTTATTGTTATTGTTATTATCATCATTATTATATTTATCATTATTATTATTAATATTATTATTATTATTATTATTTTATTTATTTATTTTTAAAAATTATTGAGTTACATTTTAGATAGGTTTGCTTATTTATAATTTACATAATGTATTATTTACGATGCGTCGCAGCAGGGGCCGTGGCGGCAGGAAGAGGGCCAAGGGTGGCGGCGCCCCTCCACTATTACCTCCTGCCTTCTGCCTCCCGCCGTCAGCCTCGCTGCAACACATTATTTAGAGCCTAGCAAGGAGGAGTGAGGGTGCGGGGCAGACAACTAGCTGAGGTGCGGGTGTCTCACGGGTGTGGCTACTGCGAGGGTGCCGGGTGTGGTTTGGTGCAGAGCTGGTGCTGTGTGGGTTTGTGTGTGGCTGTTGATGTGCGTGTTTTATGTTGTGTATGTGTTTGTGTGTGTCTGTGTGTAGTGTATTCAGAAGGACACCCGCGAGTGATTAAGATAAGATAAAATTTGGTTCCACTGATTCCCGGTTCCCACCACTACCACCGCCACTTGGTGGGTGCGAGGCCTGGCACGGCTACTATAAGGGTGGGCAGCCTGGCACGGCTACTCCCCTGCCAGAAGACCCATGGTCCGTGAAGGCGTTTAGAGTGCCCGCCTGGGGAGGAGAGCGGGGCGGGGTGCACCAGGCCTCACTTGGCTCACGGGTGTGGAGTTTGTTCCAAGGTAAAGGATTGTGGGAATAACAGACTGGTGGTGTGATATGAACAAGCTGAAAGGGAAGTGAAAAACCCGTGTGTGGGTGGGAAGAGGGATAAGAGGAGAGCCATCCTCAGGAGCCTTTATTGGCCCTTTCCAGGGTACCTCACCTGTGGGCGGTGTAGAGGAGGGGGGGGCATCAAGGGCCCCTGAAAAGAAAGCTGCAAGAAAAGTTTTATTTGACAAGAGGCAAACAATACTGCGTGGCGGCAAGAGTCCCACCGAAACCACTTGTACTCAGACAATACATTGAGGCTTAACACTTGTTGACAAGCAGCGGCTGGTGACTGTACAAGTGCGTTCGTTGGGCGCCCCCGTGACGAGAAAGGCAAGAACTGGGAGGAACTACGGCCTGACGTCCGCTCCGCTGCTCTGTCACCGCCTCACAGCGGAGCGGCGGGCGATGTAGCCTGGCTGGGATGAGTGTTGGTCGGTGACTGGCACACAGGTGTTACCAGGTCTCCTCCTATATGTCTACTGTCATACTTGCATAGCAACAGTTATGAATTCTCTACAGCATGAGTGTGCACACACTGGTACTTCTGTACAGATGTGAGGAACAACTTATAAGTGTGAAGCTGCCGAGCCAGTAATGCAAGGCAGCCAGCGAGGGGAGTGATTAACAGGTGTGAGGGATGGTTGACATGGACTGTGTATTAAACACATGTTGCTGGAGGGACGAGCGTGGGGTGTGGGTCGACAGGGAGAAAACGGGAGGCTGGAGACGAGGAAAAAAACACTAGTTATTGGATGGCGTGGTTGGAGGGCGGGTGGTGGAGGCAGGGTGGGGTGCTGTCACGGGGGGCGAAGGAGGAGGAGGAGCGGGGAACGAGCGTGAGGGTGAAGGCAGCGAGGGGAGGGAAGGAAGCTTTGCGATGGCAGGAAGCACACACAAATCCTGGACACTTACTTTATCATTCACTTCGCCTTGAGAGCCACACTTACTTACATCTTCATCGTGGTCAAAAGCGTTGAATACATCATAAGGTAGGCACGACAAGAGGTCTATCAGAAACCACGATTTGAGATAGTTCATTCGTATTATCTTAGGGTCAGACACCACCTCGCCCCCGGGCCCTACGAAGGTGGTGTGGAAGTTGAGCACAATGTCTATGAAGAATATCACGTCAACTATGGAGTCCACCACCAGCAGAGACACGTCCTCCGAGGTCTTGTACTTGAAGGCCACGTTGTAGGGCACCATGATGGCCGTGTAGAAGGTGAGGAAGAGGATGACCCAGTCCCAGATAGCCTGAACAAGGGAGGGAAGGAGGAGACGCACATTTTAGTGAGAAACGTTCATACTGCCACGGTCTCATTTTCTCTCCGTACATACCTGCTAACATACATGTGAGCTTAACTATACGTACATACTACATGCATATGAGCTGCTCCTAGCTATATATGTATGTTATGTACTAGAAAACAGCATTACTACATGCGGATAAACATACCTACCTAATATATCTGGCTCACCTTGAAGGCACAGTAGTGAAGTAGGATGTGCGGCGGCGTCTTCGGAGCTTCCTGGCGGTACTGAGGCATCACATCACTGTTGAGGCTCATCATCTGCGGGCAGTGGTGGTGGTGACGGTGGTGGTGGTGGTAGTGGTGACGCTAGGTTATTGTTGTTAATGAATCCAAGACAATACAATGATAGAAACACAGAAACTGGCTCATACACAAACACACGGAGACACATACAAACACACATACACTCACATATAACACACACACACACACAGACAGACACGAAGGGACTTACGTGTGTGATGTTTGACTGCTTGGCCACATCCTTCATGACGGGAAGGTGCGAGGAGAACTGAGTCACCAGCACCGACCTGCTTCTGGTGACGGAGCGGGCCAGTTTGGCGAACTTGCTGAGGCCCGCTTGAGGGTGGAGAACAGAAGGTAGTGAGGTTAGGGAGGCCGAGGGTAAGGTTGGTGGCGGGGCTAGGAGGGGGAATGGATGTCAAAGAGCCGTGCATACTACACTAGCCACCCTCGAAGTCGGGTGTTTAATGTGGTCAGCCGTACATGGGAAACGCTTCAAAATGGTCATTATGTTTTTCTTCCACTGTGAGGGTAAAAAACTGAATGGCAAGCCGAAAGTAGGGCACCATGCTGGCTACAGTGTGGGGCTGCTGGGGAGTGAGCGGGGGCTACACGGGAGGAAGAGGAGGAGAAGGAGGAGGAGGAGGGGGAGGAGGAGGGGGAGAGGGGAGGAGGAGGAGGAGGGGGAGAAGGAGGAGGAGGAGGAGGAGGAAAAGGAGGAGGAGGAGGAGGAGGAAAAGGAAAAGGAGGAGAAAGAGGAAAAGGACGAGGAGGAGGAGGAGGAGAAGGAGGAGGAGGAGGAGGAGGAGGATGAGGAGAAGAAGGAGAAGGAGGAGGAGACTGAGAATGAAGAGGAGCAAGGTAGCACTACTCTTGGGTCACTACAAGGAGAGGGTCGGCAGCGCCAGCAGGTCGCCACGCTCTAGTCTACGCAAGGCAGGCGAGGGATTCCACTTAACACCCTTCAAAAAAAGAATGGTAGTTTACTGTTATGTACAAACAACGAGTAAGGACACCAAACAACATCAATACGGTCATACAGAGTTATAAAGGGCAAAATCGGTTCTGGGTGTTACTACCGGCTAGATGCAACAGACGCTTCTCTCCACTAAGAGGGTGTTCGTCCACACACACACTAAGGGAGACACAGGAAAGTTACTTGTTATGACGGCAGGAGGGAAGCGACTGTCATCCATCCGGCACATGAAGGTTGACATGAGGGAAGCTGTGGTCGTTGTGGGAGGTGTAGGGACTTAGGGAGCTGTGTGGCGACAGCAAGAAGGGCGGGAGGACTGGAACAGGGAATAGAGGGAGGAAAGTGCCG
>JAPQNM010000036.1:1281699-1289199 GCA_029783475.1 Metacarcinus magister
GAGGAGGAGGAGGAGGAGGAGGAGGAGGAGGAGGAGGAGGAGGGAGGAGGAGGAGGAGGAGGAGGAGGAGGAGGAGGAGGAGGAGGACAGGTGTGCATGACAGGTGTGGCAAAATAATTAACCCTTTAAACAGCATCACTCCATAATCTGATTTAAGTCTCCCTGCCACGCGCCTTTCTGGGATCTTTCCTACAGAATCACACCAATTGAGTGTTGGTGTAGAAAGGAAATCATTGTGAAGTGTTTTCCTTCTTTTTCTTCAAGGTTTTGTTAGTATAAGGATTCTCGTAAGGATGTGTATTATCATTATTATTATTATTATTATCATTATCGTTAGTAGTAGTAAAAGTAGAAATAGAAGTGTTGGTTGTAGTAGTGTATTAGCAGAAGTATTAGCAGTAGTAGCAGCAGTAGAAGTAGTAGTGATAGTGGTGGTGGAGGCAGCAAAGTCAGTATCTGTAGTACTAGTAATGGGGACCTTCTGTAGCCTACATTTAGGGGGCGGGCCAGGTAGAACGCCACTGTATATTACGCCTTTCTCAAAGAGGGAGGGGTGGGGAGGAGGGTATCGAGCGACCTGTCTCCATAGCAACACAGTACCTGGGCACATATAATTACCTTCACCTGGGGACACCACCTGGCCACCCATCACCCGCACGCAAGGTCCTTCCAGCCGACCTTCATCCACCTTAAGGAGTACACGCCTCCAGGTACATGTGACGTGGTTCAACTCATTATACAGTCAGAATGGGAGGTGATGAAAAAAAAAATGTGACTTCCAGGAGTAGAAAAAAAATATGAAATTACCTTGATTTACTTGGGCTGAACAACGTCAAGCGGATATTTAAGGTGGACTTATTTTAGGTCTTATAATACTGTGCAAACTATTCTTTTATTCATTATTTGAGGTGTGTTTTTTTCTGCCAGGTGTCTTTTCCTCATTAGTGACAGGTGTGTGGGGTCACCACGGAAGTATTATTAAGGCTGGACGCTGGCGGGCCAACTTAAAGGTGATGGCACAGGAGGGTGTACCACTGCCTCTCTGTTTACCTGTTGATATCTGCTTACTGGCCCACCTGCGTTCCTCCCCACCTGTGAGAATGTTTATTTTTTTTATACTGATTAAGTAGAAAGGATTTTTTCTTGTCTGTGTTTAGGTTTGTTAATGGAAGTTCTTTGAGGGTTAATCTCTTCCTCTTCCTCCTCCTCTTCCTCCTCTTCCGCTTCCTGTAGTGTTAGGCATAAGGGAATGGTGGCTGTGTAAGGTTTCTTCAGGGTGAATTGGGGGAGTTGAAGGGGCAAGGAAATGTGGGGCGACTTTTATGTATCCACCAGAGAATATAGAGTCACCCTCGCCTTCCCTATCTCCTTCCTATGACCATCTCTCTCTCTCTCTCTCTCTCTCTCTCTCTCTCTCTCTCTCTCTCTCTCTCTCTCTCTCTCTCTCTCTCTCTCTCTCTCTCTCTCTCTCTCTCTCTCTCGCCTGTAACTTCTCCCCTTGCCTGTCTATCTTCCATCATCTATCCCTTAACCATTTCCTTCCCCCTCTCATCCACCTCTCCCTTGCCTCCTGTCTGTTGCTGTTCCTTCCTCTTACACCTTCACTCCCTTACTTCCTCTTCCTCTTCCTAGTCACCTCTTCTCTTCCTCCCCTACGTTCATCATCCGTTATCTCATCCACCTCTCCTCTTCCTCTGTCTGTGCCTCTTTCCATATCAGTCGGTTTTCCTGTCCTGTGAGCAGCCTCCCTGTCTCCCTTGTCTTGTCTCGCTGGTCGTTCCCGTCTTCGCCGCTGACTAAACTGGTTATCTGCCGGCGTGATGTGGATTAACGACCCTAAGAAAATAGTGTGTGACGCAACCAACGACGTCCTTGTTTCTCTCTCTCTACCTCTCTCTTTCTCTCTCACTTTTATGATTTTTTTGAACCTGTTCTTGACTCTTTTTCTGAGGTTAGTGTTTGTAGTTTATTTTACATTGATGAATAGGAAGTAGAGGTCAAAGGTGATATGTTTTGTCTTCATCTTTAATCTGATTTAACTTGCCTTGACCTTGAAGGGTAATGTAAGGTGATCTGATTTAACCTACAGTAACCACACACACACCTGACACCTGACTCTGATTGCAGGGTCTGTGGAGGTAATCAAGGCATCACCTGGCCCACCTCTCACCTGGTAGGAAGGGAGGGGAGTGGGAAGGTAATATGTGTGTGTGCATGTGTGTATGTGTGTGTGTGTGTGTTATAGTCACCAATCAGCACTCAGGCGAGAACACACGCACGGTAGAACATCCTGCCATGGTGTTGGTGTCACGATGTTCCTGGCTTTGCAGAGTTCCTTGATAGCCTAAGAGCAGCACCTCAACACTAGCACTATAACTAGGAACACTAGGAGGTGGGGGGGGGGAAGCTGATAACCATGGGGTGGGGGGGTGGGCACGGGGGAGAAAGCTAAGGGTAGGTGTGAACTAATTAACATTACTACACCTGTGATGAGTACTCCTGGTGGTGAAACACTGACTTACACTCCTCATTGACACTCATCCTCCTCAATCCATCTACAAGCAGTGAGATGTGTGTCCATAAAGGCGGGAAAGACACACATACACACATACATACACACATACATGTACATCTGATGCTTATAAAAGTATTCAAGGGCGTAAGCTTCTCCGCATATTCGAAGATAATAATAATAATAATAATAATAATAATAATAATAATAATAATGAAGAAAGTTAACATGCAAGGTATTTTTAACACATTCCTGATGGCCGCTACGGAAAAATAAATAAAGGTTAAAAATCGGTCTTGCTGGTTAGAAATAAAGTATAGTTCCTCTGGTTTACTGGACTAAGATCTATTGGCAGAGTTTCTACTGCAGAGAACCATCCGCTCACGCCGCCACGACCCTACTTGGGGGGGTAGCGCGAGGGTGGAGGAGGTGGAGGTGGAGGTGGAAGTGGAGGAAGAGCAGGACATAATGAAGGAGGTGGAGGAAAAGAAAGGTGGAAGAAGATGACAGTATTGTAATAGAAGTAGGAATAATGAAAAGAGGAGAGGAGATGATAAGAGGAAAGGAGGAATAGATATAAATACAGTAAAGTACATGAAAGATAATGAGAGAAAGAACAATGGAAAAGAAGATGATTAAATAATGAGTGGAAGGAAGAAATGGATCGATGGAGGAAAGAAAAATTAGGATGATATAGACATAGTAGAGAGAGAGAGAGAGAGAGAGAGAGAGAGAGAGAGAGAGAGAGAGAGAGAGAGAGAGAGAGAGAGAGAGAGAGAGAGAGAGAGAGAGAGAGAGAGAGAGAGAGAGAGAGTCATATGATCAAGCGCCAGGTCATGAAACAAGATTAAAAACCTGAAAATTTATAGGTAAGGAAAACGTGAGACGAGGAGGAGGAGGAGGAGGAGGAGGAGGAGGAGGAGGAGAGGAGGAGGAGGAGGAGGAGGAGGAGGAGGAGGAGGAGGAGGAGGAAGGCTCTTTAGTGAAGGCAGTGATGGTGGTGGAGGTGGAGGGGCGACAGCCACGCCCTCCAAACAGCGTGAAGTGGTGAAGGAAGCGGTGGAGGCGAAGGATGTGAACCAAGGATGTAGGATTGAAGCTTTAAAGGGGAAGGTGAGGAGCTTTGTAAACATAGGAAGGGAAAAAACAGTAGAATAAATGGAATTAGAGCGAAAGAGAGAGAGAGAGAGAGAGAGAGAGAGAGAGAGAGAGAGAGAGAGAGAGAGAGAGAGAGAGAGAGAGAGAGAGAGAGAGAGAGAGAGAGAGAGAATAAGCAGATCGAACATGAAACTAAAAGATCAGAGGTCGTGAAGTGAGGAGGAAGGGAAGGCGAGAGGCAAGGAGTGAGGGAAGGAGGCAGCAACAGACATTTGCAGGATCAAGGAAGTGGTTTTGCAATGCTGGACGCTCCCTCGGGCCGCAGGGTGAGGGTGAGGCCGAGGAAGGGGGCGAGGGAGGGCAGGGCGTGAGGGAGAAAGAGTATGAGACAAAGAGAGAGGGAGGGAGAAAGAGAGAGAGAAATAAAATAGAGACAGTGAGTGTCTGAACCTTCGTTACCTGGGAGTCCGCTGTCTGTGGAGAGAACATTGGGCCGGATTAGTGGAGGTGCGTGATCCGCCACGAACACGGGGTGACACGAGGCGAGGCACCACTCTAAGCTAAGGTTCTGGAGGAAGGTGTGGCCTGCTCGCTGCCCCGGCGGACATGCACGGCCGGGGACAGCGATGGCTCCGTGTCCTCACAAGATACGCATTACCACCTTCGCATCAAACACATAACAGACAGTGGCTAAAGGAAATCCGCTACTTCTGGATGTTTCATAATCCAAGGCTGTGTTTTCTTATCTCCATTATCTATCTCTCTTTTTTTTTTTTTCTCTCTCTCTCTATCTTCATATCACTGTGACTCAAATACACACATATGCAAAATGCAACTCGTATATCATCTGTCTAGCGGGCCGTGGGGGAGATGGGGGCGTGTGCTAGGATGGGACAAGGGGAGCAAGGACCTGTTCACACTACCAAAGAAGCCTCCGGTACCATGCCACGACCACTACACTACACCCGCCACTCACCCTCGCCGCCCACGCCCACGACAACAAAGCGTTGGTGACACAAAGCGAGTCCATCGTGGGTGTGGGCGGGAGTAGTGGGCGGTACGGGGCGGGGAAGGGGGGGTGGGCTGCTCCTAGCTGGGCTCCCACAACAACGAGAGACAGAAACCCAGTCGCCGCCACCACTACAGCCGCGCATGCGTCATAACTCCGGCAGAAGGCGTTGTAGGGGATGATTTTAGTGGTGTAGGGAGGGTTGGCGCGGGACAGGCTGGTGGTGGTGGCGACGGCTAGGGCGGGAGGAGGCATGGCTCAGGCAGTGATAATTACCCGTGGTTTTACTCTTGGTTGGGCCAAAAAACATCTTAGAATCTGCAAAGGAGGCATAATAGCAAGCTTAAGATAGTGAGTAGGGAGGGAGGGAGGGAGGGAGGGAGGGAGGGAGGGAGGGAGGGAGGGAGGGAGGGAGGGAGGGATGAGGTGGGATGGTAAATGGGAGGGGTGTGGTCTAAGAAGTGATCTAGGTGGAGGAGGAAAGGAGGGAGGAAGGGAAGGGAAGGGAGGCAATGAGGTAAAGAGCAAGGGAGAAGGGAACAGCCCGCCGTCACACATCTGTTAATTGTTTTCGAACTGAGAAAGGTTACAAGTTCATGAGTTCACACCTGAGTAAAGGTGTGCATACTTGGGTGGACCCATGTGTGTGTGTCACGGCGGGGGGTGAGGAGGGAAGGGAAGGGGAGGGAGGAAACGGGAAGGATGGGAGGGAGAGACTGAGGGGAAAATTGGGTGGTGAGGAAAGTATAGATACTATAAACTGTGAAATGTGAAGTGAAATTTAGTACAAGAAACATTCTGATGGGAACTTTAATAAGAGACGAAACATCCAGTGAGGTGTGTCAAGGACTTACTCTGAGGTACTCAAGGTGTTCAGAGAGCAATCGTCGTTCCGGGAGGCAGAGTGGGACTGGGTCTTTTATGGGGACCAATTCATAGATAGGCTTTCCCTGCAGGGGTCTGAGGGCCAAGGGGATGGGGAGGGACCTACATGCAGGGCTTTGGAGGGCGGGGTTTTGGGGTGTCATGAACGGTGTCTGGCGGAGGAACCGTTATGCAAAGTGCTATATAATATTCTTAGTTATTACTCTTCCATTTTGGTTATTATGATCATTAACTGCTATGATGAGTATTTCATTGGTTCCCATGTGGAGTAAGTCTTGTAATAAAGACTGTTTTGTCCTCTGCCGGCACCGTGCACAGCGGGAAAAAAAGTATCTTTACCACTCGAGTCTGACGGAGGAAGAACATTGAACCCACGAGTGACAGTGATGAATAGTGAAGGTGTCTGGTCATCATTGTACCGAGGCTGACATTATAACATTAATGACAAAAATGATGTAGTAAAAAGAACATACAATAAATCACGACATAGATCATCATTCACAGAAGAGTTATAGAGGCACGTCACTGTCCTTGTCTTGCGTCGTAATGTTATAGCGAAACAAAGCCAAGTAAGACACAACTTCCTCGCCGGTAAAGATACTTCATTCACCACGTGTACAAGGCTGTGGATTGACTGAGATAATTAGAACGATCTATAAAAAAAGAGAACTGATAATAATTAAAGGTTTATTCCCCGAGCAGTCAAACGCACACCGTCCCTCCTAACGTTACACCTTCAAAAGTTCCAAAGAAAAACTTGAGAACCTAAGGAACTCAACAACCTTTTAGCGTCCTGTTGCGGGCCCGAAGGCAAGCATAATGACTGCTGCTCCTCACTCCCACCCACTCATCAAGCATAGACACCCCTCCCCACCCAATCACCAAGCATAATGGCCCCTCCCCCACCCACTCACCAAGCCTAAGAAACATGGCTGCGTTCTCCCGTCCCTCGCAATTGCAGTAAATCAACGAGTATAACAATTATTTTGGAACGAAGATTAGTGGAGCTTCCTGCCTCTTGTCTGTTAGTGTCTTGCGGGGAGAGGACTCAAGGGGCGCTGGGGTGGATAATGAGGGCAGTGTGAAGCTCAACGACCCTGGCTCCGTTCACCAATTGGGTCATTATGGAAGCACTAATGACCTCAAACAATTAACGGTGTGTGAATGCTATACACAACCTGTGATGGCGTCAATTTAGCGCCAGAATTAAACACCGACAACTATTAGTGAAGCTTGAATACACCGACAACATTAACGAGAACACTTTACACACACACACACACACACACACACACACACACACACACACACACACACACACACACACACACACACACACACACACACACACACACACACACACACACACACACACACATCACCCCGGCCAATGCACCAAACAGGCCTCCCACAACACGCCCCGCACACCAATCACCACCCCTCAGCGCCCCTAACTAGAAACTGCCGCGCCACCAAGACAGCATTAACTTCCACAGTGAACCGCACAGAACACAAACAACCCAGTATATCCCCGGGCAGGCCATTACACACAAATTACCACCGGAAATAGCTTAGTGCTCAACAGTGCCTCAGACAGAGCACAAACCACCATTGATAGAGCACACCTCAGAAGATCCCTGCATAGAATATAAACACCCAACAGTACCTCGGATAAAACATATATCTCCAACAATGCCCCAGACTCAACATACACAGAGAAAACCTTCAACACCACCCTACACACAGCATAAAACACCTTAACACTGGACTCATAATAGCATAATCACCCCCAAAAGTGTCCCGGAGAGAGAGGACAACACAACACACCCTTTGATAATCTCCCAAAACAAGACACAGAGAAGCGAGGGCAACTCACGGTTTTTCTTGTAGAGGAGAATCTCGAACTGGTCTTGCTGCTGGTTTTCGAGACATTGCTCTATCCGGGAAATAGTCTCCTTGTCCGTCAACTCCCCGTACATGAAGCTGCAGCGACATG
>JAPQNM010000036.1:1294199-1339199 GCA_029783475.1 Metacarcinus magister
GTGGTGGTGATATATTATTCTTGAAATACTTGATAGAGTTGTGACTTTTTAGTTTTCTTTATACATGTTTTTTATTTTCTCATACACCCACACACACACACACACACACACACACACACACACACACACACACACACACACACACACACACACACACACACACACACACACACACACACACACACACACACACACACACACACACACACACAAGAGAAGCATTAAGAGATTGGGAGTTCATGCTTCTCTAATCTGAGCAGCTTAGCCCTTAAGAGTATTACTGATCCGTCGTGTATAAAAGGCACCATCTGTATTTTTTGTCTTGAACTTAACTATAACTAAGCTTAAGGCATCCAGGATCAACCTTTCCCCTTTCTACCTATGCCCAAAGGATGAATCATTGACCCTATTTCCATGCCCTAAACATACCCAGGTTAGGTTACGATCTTATTGCTTCTTATCCTTGTTGGAACTTCTGATATTGAAATTTTTTTGTTTTGTTTTTTTTGCTTGGTCTTTGTATCAATTTTTATGTGTGTGTGTGTTTCTTTTTTTTTGTGGGTGTTGTTATCTCTCTCTCTCTCTCTCTCTCTCTCTCTCTCTCTCTCTCTCTCTCTCTCTCTCTCTCTCTCTCTCTCTCTCTCTCTCTCTCTCTCTCTCTCTCTCTCCCTCCATCCAACCTGGTCCAGCTCTCCCCATACCTATCCACCTCACCTCTTTAATCTCCACCCTTTCTTGTCCAGCCACGCCCCTTCCTAACCACCGCCCACCCTGCCTTGCTCCCCCAAAACACACCCCGCCCCCTACACCCCGCCCCGCCCGCCCGGTCTCCTACCTCATACGTTCACGCCCCACCATTCCATTTTCTCTCACATTCCCTTTGTTTTTTAGTGTCCTAATGCACCTGATTCACTGATTGGCTGAGGCTATTGTGTGAAAGTGCATTTTTTTTTTCTAATTCAGAGTATTTAGTCATTGATTCTTTCTTTTGTGTTTTCATTGAGTCAATCAAGCAAGCAGGTATGCAGGAAGTTGGATATCTGCTTTGTCAGTCAGTTAGGAAGTAAGTTATTCATGCAAGTAGGCAAGGAGGCAGGCAGGCAGGCAGGCAGGCAGGCAGGCAGGCAGGCAGGCAGGCAGGCAGGCAGGCAGGCAGGCAGGCAGGCAGGCAGGCAGGCAGGCAGGCAGGCAGGCAGGCAAACAGGCAGGCAGACAGGCAGGCAGACAGACATGTCATTGAACCTGATTTTCTCATTCTTATCCACTTATTTTTCTGATCATGACTACAGATTTACTCACTCACTTATTCACTCAGTCACTCACTCACTCACTCACTCACTCACTCACTCACTCACTCACTCACTCACTCACTCACTCACTCACTTACTTACTCACTCACTCGCACTCACTCACTCGCGTTCCTCATTTTATATTCTCTTCACGCGCCTCAATTTCACATTTTTGCTTATTCTCTCTACACACGTTTTCATTTTTTTACACTTCTGCTCGTGTGTCTCTTTGTGTGTGTATGTGTGTGTATGTGTGTGTCTCTCTCTCTCTCACACACACATACACACACACACACACATCAAAAGCTCCACATACAGGCATTTTCTCCCTTTCATGTAAGTCACTCCTATTCTTTTCCAACCACCTCACACTTTACCACTTACTCCTTTCTCTTTCCCTTATAGAGCCAACCTTTATTCTCTGCCTGCGTGAAATGCGAGCAAGGACGATTGGTTGCTGTCGGGCAAAAATATCGATGCTTTTCCCTCCAATTCACTATTTCAAGCGTTAACTTCTTTTCCCCTTGGTGTTCCTTTGTGCGCTCAGGTGGTGGTGGTGTTGGTGGAGTAAAGGCGTGTGGTGGGTGTAGGATCAAGGTGTTGTATAATGGTGTTTGTGGCAAGCTAGGTATTTCAGTAAGTTAGGCAGGATTTACATACGACGCGGCAGAACTTAAGATTACATGCTAATTGCCTTGAAACACATAAATACAAAAATCAGATTAAATAGATGGTAAGGATTATATTTATTCATTTATTTGCAAACTTAGTAAATTGTTCTTCATTTGGATAGTAGTGGTTGTTTATCGGTCACCTATTTTTTTGTTTGTTTTTGTTTTGGTTACGGTGGTGTGATGCAACTTGACACTCCGCGATAAATGTGTGTGAGAAGCAGTGTTGGTCCTCACAACTCGTACTTAACTACTGTAAAGGCCGTACACAAGTCCAATTTATCTTGACTAACGTCGCACCGCTCACTCCTGCAGTAAAACATGAAAAAAAAGGAAAACTTGTCTCCTGCAAACGTACCCTCCATACACACACACACACACACACACACACACACACACACACACACACACACACACACACACACACACACACACACACACACACACACACACCACACGACACATACACCACATAAACACCAAAAGAAAATCAGAAAGATCCCAACAAGACCAAGAGATACAACCGAGGTACAATTTTTCGCTCTGGTCCAGCTAAGAGAAAGGCAGGACACGACGCGGAACATAAGATGATGGTCACAACAATATATAGATACTCACCTCAGCCCTATTGTAGCCGGCAATTTTACAGAAGGCCTCGTTGCAGTACACGATTGGGTAGTCCACGATCTGAGCGTTGGCCAAGAGGAAACTGGAGTCCGCTGGAAAAGATACAAGACGCTTACTATAATGTTACTAGGGAAAGGAGGGAAGGAAAGAGGAAAATAAGAAAACACAAGTAGAAGTGAGTCGGTTAGAATAATGGAGAAGGAGGAATAAATGTAAAAAGAAAAAGGTTGAGAGGAGGTAGAGACGATGTTTGGGATGAGGTAAAGAAGAGAGAAGAAAGTAAGAAAAGAGAGAAGAAAATAAGGGAAGCTAGGAATTTAAGGAGAAAGGAGGGTATGTAAGGAGGAAGTGGAGAAGGTTAGAGGAGGAGACAAGGTGAAAGGGTCCAAAAAGGAGGAGGAGGAGAAGGAGAAGGAGGAGGAGTAGGAGGAGGTAGTAGTAGTATTAGTAGAGGGAGTTATGTGGCTTGAAGGAAGTAAACACGGAGGAAAAAAGTGAAAGATGAGACAGTAACAGAGATAAAGACGGTAAATAAGAGGACATGGAAGGAGGCAGGAAGAGAGGGATAAATAATGGGAAGGGATATGGGGAAGGAACGAGGCAGAACGAGAGGAGAACGAGAGGAGAACGAGAGGAGAGAGAGAAATGGAAGGTGAGGAAGATGGTGATGAAGCAATTGAGAAAGGAGTTACTGATAGGGATGAGATAAAGGAAAGGTATTAATGATGAAGGATGGGAAAGGGTGATGCATGAGAGAGAGAGAGAGAGAGAGAGAGAGAGAGAGAGAGAGAGAGAGAGAGAGAGAGAGAGAGAGAGAGAGAGAGAGAGAGAGAGAGAGAGAGAGAGATTATACATTTTACATTAATAACAGTGACAACATTATAGATACATTGATTTCAGATACTAAACGAAGGTCTCTCGAGGCTCATTCAAGATTAAGGAAAAAGAAAAACGGGAAAATGTTGCATAAATCGATAGAAGTCAAGAATAATTCCAAGAAAAATATACTTGAAAAAGTGGATTATTATATATATATATAATCTTTTATCTTTGGCTCTTATGGGTGGTCTGAGATGGAGGAAAAAATATAATAACAATAAATAGTCTGCTGTGTGGTGCTTCATTAGAGGAAAAAGTATTGCAATTTTAAAAGATGAATATTGAAGGAATTGGTAATTCTCTCTCTCTCTCTCTCTCTCTCTCTCTCTCTCTCTCTCTCTCTCTCTCTCTCTCTCTCTCTCTCTCTCTCTCTCTCTCTCTCTCTCTCTCTCTCTCTCTCTCTCTCTCTCTCTCATACACACACAAGTATACGATACATACATGCACACACGTATACTCAGAATTCATATGCATTAAATCCAGGTAAGCTCTAGGCCCCGAGAGATGCAGGTAATTACTAAAGGAAAGCGCACCACACAACACACACAGGTGAACCGTGAGCTACCTGTGTGTGTGTGTGTGTGTGTGTGTGTGTGTGTGTGTGTGTGTGTGAGTGTGAGATTGATGAGAAATGCTAAGCCAGTTGTGTTGGTGTGGTGAGCCTTGTGTAGTGGTGTTGATAATGAAGTAGAGGGAAGGAGAAGTGAAAAGTTAGTGAACGAGTTATAGAAATAGTTCGTAGTAAGAATAGAGTAGTTATGTAGTTTCTTTCAAGTAAGTTAAAGATAGAAGTAATGATAGCAGTAATGACAGAAAAAAGACTTAAACATCACGGTTATTGGTGGTAATGACTCTAGTTGCCAAGAATGTACTGATTACTGAGTTCAAGATGGAAGGAGTGTGAAAGGAATGGACGAGAGTAATAAAAACTATACTGACATAAACTTTTAAATATGCAATTAATTAGTAGAGATTAAAGAAGGGGACGGAAATGGCAACATAAAGGACACTGTATAATTCCTATGATAAATGGATATAAGAATGAAAATACCTGTTTAATTTATATTCAGGTGTGTTAAGATGACACGTATTACACGAGTTTTGTTTCCCTTCTAAACTCTCCAAATTTAGATTACTATTAAGACTGTGGAATTCAGGTGTTGAGTAGCTGGAAGGTGTGGAGGGTAGGAGAGAGTGTAGAGTGACAGGAAAGGGTACGGAAGGCGTGGAGTGTAAGTAGATCTGGGTGTGATGTGAAGGTGTCATTGGGTGTGCTGTGTAGGGAATGTTGTGTCTTAGTGGGAAACTTAATTGTGTGGAGGAGGGAAGATGTAGGAGGAAAAGGTATACAGGTAGAGGAAAACGTAGTACATATAAGTTTTTTTTTCCTCTCTCTTTCTCTCTCTTTCTATCTATATCTATCTCTCTAAGTTGTGTTTCCACGAGTGTTAAATTAGTATAAAAACTGTGAGTATTGCAAGTTTCTATATGAAGGGAGAAATAGAACAGCGGAATATAAGGAACATAGGAAGAGTTTGAAGAAGAGAAGGTGAAAGAGATAACAAAGAGGATGCGAAGAGATATTAATAGACACTAGAGGAGGAAGGAGATGAGAGGAGCGGAGAGGATGGGCAGATGAGGACAGAAGAGATTACGAAGAAGACTAATGGAACAAGATGAGAAGAGGAAGGAGAGATAATAAAAATAAAGGAGGGAAGATGAGCAGGAGATTGGTGTTATTGATCAGAAACTAAGAAAGGAAAGCAGCAAGAAAGGAGGAAGTTGATAAGAAAGAAAGAAAAGACAAACGAATAAAGAGAGAGAGACGAGTTAAAACGAGAATGATAATGAATAAGTAGACGGAATAAAAGTGTAAAGGAGATATGAAAGAAGGAAGGAAGGAAGGGAGGAAGGAAGGAGAAGAGGAGAGAAAAACCAGGACCATTAGAGGAAGCTCAGTTAAAAAGACAAGGTTATAGTGAAACAAGACATAATAACACCGTAGACTTTTCTGGTCTAAGCATCGCGTCACTCCTTCAGTCGCCTTCTTGTCTAGACCTCACACACACACACACACACACACACACACACACACACACACACACACACACACACACACACACACACACACACACACACACACACCTATATGAATTGAATTAAGCCACAAGGACCAAATATGAGTGTTTATGAGGCAGCCTTTATTGTGTTCAGTGCTAGAGAGGCGCCGTCGGACTGTTTATCAAAGTTGTAGTAGGACGAAAAAAAACCTTAATTAGTGCTATAATGGGATTGCCGCCACGATGGAAAGTTATTAGTAGAGAGAAGTCGTCCTTACGTTCACAGAGGGAAGGAAACGTGCTAGTGTGGCGGAGTAATGTTTCACCTTCATCACGTGTGGCGTCTGCGATCGTTTTCCGGCTACGATTTAATTTCCTTCCGCGTTCAGGACTTTGCAGAAACGCCTCGGTTTTTCCTGGACTACGGACACCCATTTTCCTTATCAGTGTTGGTGCATGGCGGGCTGGGTGTAAGGTGGCCAGCGGGGGTCATGGTATGGATGGGAATACTGGTGAAGGGCGGGGCGGGGCGAGGCGGGGCTGGGACAAGGGTGCGGATGAGGTGAAATGGTGTTATCCAGGCTGGGAGGATATGAACGGATGGGATCTTAGAATGGGAAGAGACGGTGAGGAAGGGTTGAGGTGAGGCGAAGTGAGAGTGTGTGTGGTGGTGACGCAGAGAGGACCTACAAACAGGCATCACCACAGTGTTTACCATTCACCTCCCAGCATCAGCCGCCTCCCTTCTCACTCAGCAATCGCTCTACGCCTCCGCCTCCGCCTGCAGCCCTTAATCTAATCCAGCCGTTGTTTTCCTCGCTAGAGTGGCAGCAACCACTTGATTCCCGCGGGGCACGCATTCGTTTGCCGCCGCCCCCTTGGCCTTGACCCAAACAAAGTGTACACGCTGTTGTATTTTGGGCGTCTGCTTCACGTTAGCACTTTGTCAGACATTCAGCAATCCCCAGGCAGAGGGCGTGGCATTGTAGGAAGCGTAGGAGGGTGTTGGGCAAGTGCAAATAGGAGTGTGTTTGTGTTTGTGTTTGTGTATGTATGTATGCATGTGTGTATATGTTTTCTCACAATGGTAGTGCATCGCAAATCTACGTCGCTTGCAACAACAACATTCTTAGCGAGGCTGAATTTTGCACTGCCTGCCAAACACTTTTATCCGCTGATCCAGGGCTGCGTGTGTGTTGCTGTAAAGAAAAAAAAACAGCGGGTCGTTGTATTTCAGGATAACTCAGGAATCTAATCCAGGAAAAACATAGGCAGCGCGGGCCTGTTCTGAGAAGCGTAGCAGCTCACCCTCCCTCCCCCACCACTCCCACCAGCTCCCTTTCTTCCCCGTCACCCTCTTGCCTTCTTCCCCTTCCACAATCCCCACCTGCTGCCTCCTGCTTCCCACGCATGCCACAGGGCCAAGGAAAGCTGGGTTGAGCAGACTTACTACCACCACCAAAATTAGCTTCGTTTCTTTACCGCCAGTCACTACACGTCGTTCTTGGGTGCCGCATGAATTACTTCCCGATAGATCGCTACAGAATGTGGTATTCCTATCGGTTATCGAGCGGGGAGTTATAGTGGCCAGGGCAGGAACGCATCTTGTAGTGCAGGTGGTTTAAATTTTTAGGTTTTCGAGCCTGTAATTTTCTTCCATGGCAATATTATTTACAGCAGCAGCGGAAGGAAGTGTAATGATTCTTTATTATCGTGTTCCTTCACCGTGTAACTTGACCGTGTTGGCTGGACTCGACTTTGTTTATCGTCTTGAGTCACTAATGTTTGCAGGTGGAGGTGTAATTTTCCTTCTGCGTCCCCTTCGTTGGGTTACCTTTGTTTGCCCGCCTGGACGCAATTCTGAGTCACTAATGTTTACAGAGGAAGGTTTACTTTCTTTCCTCTTGCGTCACTTATCGCTGGTCAGGCTTTGTTTAACGGAGGAAGCTTAAAACTCCCCTTCTGTGCCGCCTCCATCCAGTAATCTGAGTTTGTTCAAAAGGCTGAACCCAACTCTTGACCTGACACTGATAAAGGAATAAGCTTAACTTTCCCCTTCTGCCCCGCCTTGAACGAGAAACCTGACCTCATCGTCGTGGGTTAGACACAAAGCAGAGTCACCCTTGTTCAACCGAGAAACTTAACTCTCCTGCTACATCGCCTCCCTCGGGCATGTTAACCTAGTGCCAGAGAAACATAACCACCTTCTAGAGTCACCCAAGAAAAGCGCAATTTAGAAGAACGCCAACTACCAATTTGCTAATGACGTAACAGCTCATGTGACCCATATAGGTGCTCGCCTTGACCTCACGCCCATGATGGAACGATGGAGATTACCAAGACAGTACCTGACCTCAGCATGAATCAACTAATTGAATAGAGGATAAAAGAAAGAACGGAGTGAAGGAAGGAATGCGTTAGTGAGTGAGTGAAGGAAGGCAGAAAGGGAGGAAGGAAGGAAGAGAGAAGGAAATAGGAGAAAATCCTTATTGAAGACACAAAGCTGAGTTCCCTGTATTTCTTTCCCTCAGGATAGCGTAGTTCCCCATTCTTTTCTCCACACATTACATATTTTCCCTCATATATATATTTTTTACTCAACTATTTTCTCCTATTATTCTTTCTTACTCCTGCTCTACTCCTTCCTCCTTTCCCACTCTAGTTTACTCGCCTCCATCCCTCGCCTTCACTCCTCTATTGGTGGCTGGTAACACAACGCCTCTCCTTCGTCACACGTCAGCGGGAGCACCACCACAGCGACACACAGAAAGGAGTTATTGAACACCTCTTCGTCAGGAGCGACAGAAGGGATTTTTTGTACTGCTAGAGGATACCGGTAAAGGGAGGGTAAGGGGGGGGAGAGGGTGGCGAGGGTAAGAAGATAAAAGAGGGACGGTAACAGGTTTGGTATTTGTTTAAGGGTCAAAAAACAAGTGTTGGATGTTTGAAGGGAAGGACGGAAAGGGGCTTTAAATGAATAGACGAAAGGAAATTACAATGAAAAGGAAGGCAAAGGGAATAAAGGAGGTTAGGATAGACGGAAAAAATAATGGGTGGTGAGGGAATAGGTAAGGGGAAGGCGATGGAAAGGTAAGGGATGAAGATACAAGTAATAGACGAATGGGAGGGGAAAATGAGGTGATGGAGGGGTTTGGGAAGAGAGGAAGACGTGAGACTTTTGATAATATGAAGCTAGGACACTACAGAAGGGAGGAAGGTAAGGAGAAGAAGGAGTTGGAGGATTAGGGGGGAAGTGAGGAGGAGAGAAGGCAAGAGGGAGGTAATTTCTAGGCCTTGGAGACGTGGGTGGGAATGAGTTTACATCGCTTTAAGAAATTAAGTGGAATTCTGAACGGCTTGTAGGAGGGAGATGGAAGGGGGAGAGACAGTGTGTGTTTTGCTTGCTATCAGAGGCGTGTAAACTGTTGCAGGATAGAATGTTGAGCTTGGAACTGAAAGGAGAGAAGAGAAGGAAGATGAAGCAGGGAGGAGAATGATAAAAAAAGGATAAAGTTGAGAGGAAACTGTAAATGGTGCAAGGAGGAGGAGGAGAAGGAGGAGAAGAATGAAATGGAAAGAAAATTGTCAAAGTGAAATAAACAAGAGAAGTGAAGACGAGGGAGGAGCGTGAGGATTTGAGATGAAGGTAGAGAGGAGGAGGAGGAGGAGGAGGAGGAGTAAGAGGAGGAGGAGGAGGAGGAGTAAGAGGAAGAGGAAGAGGAAGAGGAGGAGGAGGAGGAGGAGGAGGCGGAGGAGGCGGAGGCGGCTGTGGGGACGCCCTGAGTGATGTGACGCCAAAGACTTCGTTATGTAAATCTTTGTGATATTAAAGGGTGGCCTTGTAGCAGGATAAGAAGGAGGAGGAGGAATACATAGGAACACATAGGAAGAACAAACAGCAACAGGCCTGCAGGCCCTTACGAGGCTGTTTATGATAGAGACTACACTATCTAATCTAGAGTGAAGGATACAGGATAGTAAGGGTGAAGGCTTCCCCATCCAGCCAACTGTGATTATGAATATTTGTTCTATGATTAATAATTACGCAGTAAAATGAAACTTAATATTTATATAAAAAAATGACTTTCCTCATTTTCTCGAAAGCTATTAGAGATATTGGAAATATCATTGCAGCATCTGATACACTTAATTAAAATGTACAACTGTCATCATGAATATTTGTTCTATGAATAATAATTACGCAGTAAAATGAAAATTAATATTTATATAAAAACATGACTTTCCTCCTCATTTTCCCGAAAGCTATTAGAGATATTGGAAATATCATTGCAGCATCTGATACACCTAATTAAACTGTACAACTGTCATTATGAATATTTGTTCTATGACTAATAATTACGCAGTAAAATGAAACTTAATATTTATTTAAAAACATGAATTTCCTCCTCATTTTCTCGAAAGCTATTAAAGATATTGGAAATATCATTGCAGCATCTGATAACCCTAATTAAACTGTACAACTGATATTATGAATATTTGTTCTATGACTAATAATAACGCAGTAAAATGAAACTTTATATTTATATAAAAATATGACTTTCCTCCTCATTTTCCCGAAAGCTATTAGAAATATTTGAAATATCATTGCAGCATCTGATACACCTAATTAAACTGTACAACTGTCATTTTGAATATTTGTTTTATGACTAATAAATACGCAGTAAAATTAAACTTAATATTTATATAAAAACATGACTTTCCTCCTCATTTTCCCGAAAGCTATTAGAGATATTGGAAATATCATTGAGGCATCTGATACACCTAAGTAAACTGTAAAACTGATATTATGAATATTTGTTCTATGACTAATAATTACGCAGTAAAATTAAACTTAATATTTATTTAAAAACATGACTTTCCTCCTCATTTTCTCGAAAGCTATTAGAGATATTGGAAATATCATTGCAGCATCTGATACACCTAATTAAACTGTACAACTGATATTATGAATATTTGTTCTATGACTAATAATTACGCAGTAAAATGAAACTTAATATTTATATAAAAACATGACTTTCCTCGTCATTTTCTCGAAAGCTATTAGAGATATTGGAAATATCATTGCAGCATCTGATACACCTAATTAAACTGTACAACTGTGATTATGAATATTTTTTCTATGACTAATAATTACGCAGTAAAATGAAACTTAATATTTATATAAAAACGATTTTCCTACTCATTTTCCCGAAAGCTATTAGAGATATTGGAAATATGATTGAAGCATCTGATACACCTAATTAAACTGTACAACTGTCATTATGAATATTTGTTCTATGACTAATAATTACGCAGTAAAATGAAACTTAATATTTATACAAAAACATGAATTTCCTCCTCATTTTCTCGAAAGCTATTAGAGATATTGGAAATATCACTGCAGCATCTGATAGACCTAATTAAACTGTAAAACTGAAATTATGAATATTTGTTCTATGACTAATAATTACGCAGTAAAATGAAACTTTATATTTATATAAAAACATGACTTTCCTCCTAATTTTCTCGAAAGCTATTAGAGATATTGGAAATATCATTACAGCATCTGATACACCTAATTAAACTGTACAACTGTCATTATGAATATTTGTTCTATGACTAATAATTACTCAGTAAAATGAAACTTAATATTTCTCTATAAACATAAATTATCTCCTCATTTCCTCGAAAGCTATTAGAGATATTGGAAATATCATTGCAGCATCTGATACACCTAATTAAACTGTACAACTGTCATTATTAATATTTGTTCTATGACTAATAATTACGCAGTAAAATGAAACTTAATATTTATATAAAAACATTATTTTCCTCCTCATTTTCTCGAAAGCTATTAGAGATATTGGAAATATCACTGCAGCATCTGATAGACCTAATTAAACTGTAAAACTGTCATTATGAATATTTGTTCTATGACTAATAATTACGCAGTAAAATGAAACTATATATTTATATAAAAACATGACATTCCTCCTCATTTTCTCGAAAACTATTAGAGATATTGGAAATATCATTGCAGCATCTGATATACCTGATTAAAATCTACTACTGTCATTATGAATATTTTCACTAGTACTAATAAATACTGAATTTTACTTTTTTTAAAATTACTTTCTTCCTCGTTTTCTCGAAAGCTATTAGAGATATTGGAAATATCATTGCATCATCTGATACACCTAATTCAACTGTACAACTGATATTATGAATATTTGTTCTATGACTAATAATTACGCAGTAAAATAAAACCGTATTTTTATATAAAAACATGATTTTCCTCGTCATTTTCTCGAAAGCTATTAGAGATATTGGAAATATAATTGCAGCATCTGATAGACCTAATTAAACTGTACAACTGATATTATGAATATTTGTTCTATGACTAATAATTACGCAGTAAAATTAAACTTAATATTTATTTAAAAACACGACTTTCCTCCTCATTTTCTCGAAAGCTATTAGAGATATTGGAAATATCATTGATACAGCTGATACATCTAATTAAACTGTACAACTGATATTATGAATATTTTTTCTATGACTAATAATTACGCAGTAAAATGAAACTTAATATTTATTTACAAACATGACTTTCCTCCTCATTTTCTCGAAAGCTATTAGAGATATTGGAAATATCATTGCAACAGCTGATACACTTAATTAAACTGTACAACTGATATTATGAATATTTTTTTTATGATTAATAATTACGCAGTAAAATGAAACTTAATATTTATTTAAAAACATGAACTTCCTCCTTATTTTCCCGAAAGCTATTAGAGATATTGGAAATATAATTGCAGCATCTGATAGACCTAATTAAACTGTACAACTGATATTATGAATATTTGTTCTATGACTAACAATTACGCAGTAAAATTAAACTTAATATTTATTTAATAACACGACTTTCCTCCTCATTTTCTCGAAAGCTATTAGAGATATTGGAAATATCATTGCAGCATCTGATATACCTAATTAAACTGTACAACTGTGATTATGAATATTTGTTCTATGACTAATAATTACGCAGTAAAATGAAACTTAATATTTATATAAAAACATGACTTTCCTACTCATTTTCCTGAAAGCTATTAAAGATATTGGAAATATGATTGCAGCATCTGATACACCTAATTAAACTGTACAACTGTCATTATGAATATTTGTTCTATGACTAATAATTACGCAGTAAAATGAAACTTAATATTTATATAAAAACATGAATTTCCTCCTCATTTTTTCGAAAGCTATTAGTGATATTGGAAATATCACTGCAGCATCTGATAGACCTAATTAAACTGTAAAACTGAAATTATGAATATTTGTTCTATGACTAATAATTACGCAGTAAAATTAAACTTTATATTTATATAAAAACATGACTTTCCTTCTAATTTTCTCGAAAGCTATTAGAGATATTGGAAATATCATTACAGCATCTGATACACCTAATTAAACTGTACAACTGTCATTATGAATATTTGTTCTATGACTAATAATTACTCAGTAAAATGAAACTTAATATTTCTATATAAACATAACTTATCTCCTCATTTCCTCGAAAGCTATTAGAGATATTGGAAATATCATTGCAGCTTCTGATACACCTAATTAAACTGTACAACTGTCATTATTAATATTTGTTCTATGACTAATAATTACGCAGTAAAATGAAACTTAATATTTATATAAAAACATGAATTTCCTCCTCATTTTCTCGAAAGCTATTAGAGATATTGGAAATACCATTGCAGTATCTGATAGACCTAATTAAACTGTAAAACTGTCATTATGAATATTTGTTCTATGACTAATAATTACTCAGTAAAATGAAACTTAATATTTATATAAAAACATGAATTTCCTCCTCATTTTCTCGAAAACTATTAGAGATATTGGAAATATCATTGCAGCATCTGATATACCTGATTAAAATGTACTACTGTCATTATGAATATTTTCACTAGTACTAATAAATACTGAATTTTACTTTTTTTTAAAATTACTTTCTTCCTCGTTTTCTCGAAAGCTATTAGAGATATTGGAAATATCATTGCATCATCTGATACACCTAATTCAACTGTACAACTAATATTATGAATATTTGTTCTATGACTAATAATTACGCAGTAAAATAAAACCGTATTTTTATATAAAAACATGATTTTCCTCGTCATTTTCTCGAAAGCTATTAGAGATATTGGAAATATAATTGCAGCATCTGATAGACCTAATTAAACTGTACAACTGATATTATGAATATTTGTTCTATGACTAATAATTACGCAGTAAAATTAAACTTAATATTTATTTAAAAACACGACTTTCCTCCTCATTTTCTCGAAAGCTATTAGAGATATTGGAAATATCATTGATACAGCTGTTACATCTAATTAAACTGTAGAACTGATATTATGAATATTTTTTCTATGACTAATAATTACGCAGTAAAATGAAACTTAATATTTATTTAAAAACATGACTTTCCTCCTCATTTTCTCGAAAGCTATTAGAGATATTGGAAATATCATTGCAACAGCTGATACACTTAATTAAACTGTACAACTGATATTATGAATATTTTTTTTATGACTAATAATTACGCAGTAAAATGAAACTTAATATTTATTTAAAAACATGAACTTCCTCCTTATTTTCCCGAAAGCTATTAGAGATATTGGAAATATAATTGCAGCATCTGATAGACCTAATTAAACTGTACAACTGATATTATGAATATTTGTTCTATGACTAACAATTACGCAGTAAAATTAAACTTAATATTTATTTAATAACACGACTTTCCTCCTCATTTTCTCGAAAGCTATTAGAGATACTGGAAATATCATTGCAGCATCTGATATACCTAATTAAACTGTACAACTGTGATTATGAATATTTGTTCTATGACTAATAATTACGCAGTAAAATGAAACTTAATATTTATATAAAAACATGACTTTCCTACTCATTTTCCTGAAAGCTATTAAAGATATTGGAAATATGATTGCAGCATCTGATACACCTAATTAAACTGTACAACTGTCATTATGAATATTTGTTCTATGACTAATAATTACGCAGTAAAATGAAACTTAATATTTATATAAAAACATGAATTTCCTCCTCATTTTTTCGAAAGCTATTAGTGATATTGGAAATATCACTGCAGCATCTGATAGACCTAATTAAACTGTAAAACTGAAATTATGAATATTTGTTCTATGACTAATAATTACGCAGTAAAATTAAACTTTATATTTATATAAAAACATGACGTTCCTCCTAATTTTCTCGAAAGCTATTAGAGATATTGCAAATATCATTACAGCATCTGATACACCTAATTAAACTGTACAACTGTCATTATGAATATTTGTTCTATGACTAATAATTACTCAGTAAAATGAAACTTAATATTTCTATATAAACATAACTTATCTCCTCATTTCCTCGAAAGCTATTAGAGATATTGGAAATATCATTGCAGCTTCTGATACACCTAATTAAACTGTACAACTGTCATTATTAATATTTGTTCTATGACTAATAATTACGCAGTAAAATGAAACTTAATATTTATATAAAAACATGAATTTCCTCCTCATTTTCTCGAAAGCTATTAGAGATATTGGAAATACCATTGCAGTATCTGATAGACCTAATTAAACTGTAAAACTGTCATTATGAATATTTGTTCTATGACTAATAATTACGCAGTAAAATGAAACTATATATTTATATAAAAACATGACATTCCTCCTCATTTTCTCGAAAACTATTAGAGATATTGGAAATATCATTGCAGCATCTGATATACCTGATTAAAATCTACTACTGTCATTATGAATATTTTCACTAGTACTAATAAATACTGAATTTTATTTTTTTTTAAATTACTTTCTTCCTCGTTTTCTCGAAAGCTATTATAGATATTGGAAATATCATTGCATCATCTGATACACCTAATTCAACTGTACAACTGATATTATGAATATTTGTTCTATGACTAATAATTACGTAGTAAAATAAAACCGTATTTTTATATAAAAACATGATTTTCCTCGTCATTTTCTCGAAAGCTATTAGAGATATTGGAAATATAATTGCAGCATCTGATAGACCTAATTAAACTGTACAACTGATATTATGAATATTTGTTCTATGACTAATAATTACGCAGTAAAATTAAACTTAATATTTATTTAAAAACACGACTTTCCTCCTCATTTTCTCGAAAGCTATTAGAGATATTGGAAATATCATTGCAACAGCTGATACACTTAATTAAACTGTACAACTGATATTATGAATATTTTTTCTATGACTAATAATTACGCAGTAAAATGAAACTTAATATTTATTTAAAAACACGAACTTCCTCCTTATTTTCCCGAAAGCTATTAGAGATATTGGAAATATAATTGCAGCATCTGATAGACCTAATTAAACTGTACAACTGTCATTATTAATATTTGTTCTATGACTAATAATTACGCAGTAAAATGAAACTTAATATTTATATAAAAACATGACTTTCCTCCTCATTTTCTCGAAAGCTATTAGAGATATTGGAAATATCATTGCAGCATCTGATACACCTAATTAAACTGTACAACTGATATTATGAATATTTGTTCTATTGCTAATAATTACGCAGTAAAATGAAACTTAATATTTATATAAAAACATGACTTTCCTCCTCATTTTCTCGAAAGCTATTAGAGATATTGGAAATACCATTGCAGGATCTGATACACCTAATTAAACTGTACAACTCTCATTATGAATATTTGTTCTATGACTAATAATTACGCAGTAAAATGAAACTTAATATTTATATAAAAACATGATTTTCCTTCTCATTTTCTTGAAAGCTATTAGAGATATTGGAAATATCACTGCAGCATCTGATAGACCTAATTAAACTGTAAAACTGACATTATGAATATTTGTTCTATGACTAATAATTACGCAGTAAAATGAAACTATATATTTATATAAAAACATGACATTCCTCCTCATTTTCTCGAAAGCTATTTGAGATATTGGAAATATCATTGCAGCATCTGATAGATCTGATTAAAATCTACTACTGTCATTATGAATATTTTCACTAGTACTAATAAATACTGAATTTTACTTTTTTTAAAATTACTTTCTTCCTCGTTTTCTCGAAAGCTATTAGAGATATTGGAAATATCATTGCATCATCTGATACACCTAATTCAACTGTACAACTGATATTATGAATATTTGTTCTATGACTAATAATTACGCAGTAAAATTAAACCGTATTTTTATATAAAAACATGATTTTCCTCGTCATTTTCTCGAAAGCTATTAGAGATATTGGAAATATAATTGCAGCATCTGATAGACCTAATTAAACTGTACAACTGATATTATGAATATTTGTTCTATGACTAATAATTACGCAGTAAAATTAAACTTAATATTTATTTAAAAACACGACTTTCCTCCTCATTTTCTCGAAAGCTATTAGAGATATTGGAAATATCATTGATACAGCTGATACATCTAATTAAACTGTACAACTGATATTATGAATATTTTTTCTATGACTAATAATTACGCAGTAAAATGAAACTTAATATTTATTTAAAAACATGACTTTCCTCCTCATTTTCTCGAAAGCTATTAGAGATATTGGAAATATCATTGCAACAGCTGATACACTTAATTAAACTGTACAACTGATATTATGAATATTTTTTTTATGACTAATAATTACGCAGTAAAATGAAACTTAATATTTATTTAAAAACATGAACTTCCTCCTTATTTTTCCGAAAGCTATTAGAGATATTGGAAATATAATTGCAGCATCTGATAGACCTAATTAAACTGTACAACTGATATTATGAATATTTGTTCTATGACTAACAATTACGCAGTAAAATTAAACTTAATATTTATTTAATAACACGACTTTCCTCCTCATTTTCTCGAAAGCTATTAGAGATACTGGAAATATCATTGCAGCATCTGATATACCTAATTAAACTGTACAACTGTGATTATGAATATTTGTTCTATGACTAATAATTACGCAGTAAAATGAAACTTAATATTTATATAAAAACATGACTTTCCTACTCATTTTCCTGAAAGCTATTAAAGATATTGGAAATATGATTGCAGCATCTGATACACCTAATTAAACTGTACAACTGTCATTATGAATATTTGTTCTATGACTAATAATTACGCAGTAAAATGAAACTTAATATTTATATAAAAACATGAATTTCCTCCTCATTTTTTCGAAAGCTATTAGTGATATTGGAAATATCACTGCAGCATCTGATAGACCTAATTAAACTGTAAAACTTAAATTATGAATATTTGTTCTATGACTAATAATTACGCAGTAAAATTAAACTTTATATTTATATAAAAACATGACTTTCCTCCTAATTTTCTCGAAAGCTATTAGAGATATTGGAAATATCATTACAGCATCTGATACACCTAATTAAACTGTATAACTGTCATTATGAATATTTGTTCTATGACTAATAATTACTCAGTAAAATGAAACTTAATATTTCTATATAAACATAACTTATCTCCTCATTTCCTCGAAAGCTATTAGAGATATTGGAAATATCATTGCAGCTTCTGATACACCTAATTAAACTGTACAACTATCATTATTAATATTTATTCTATGACTAATAATTACGCAGTAAAATGAAACTTAATATTTATATAAAAACATGAATTTCCTCCTCATTTTCTCGAAAGCTATTAGAGATATTGGAAATACCATTGCAGTATCTGATAGACCTAATTAAACTGTAAAACTGTCATTATGAATATTTGTTCTATGACTAATAATTACGCAGTAAAATGAAACTATATATTTATATAAAAACATGACATTCCTCCTCATTTTCTCGAAAACTATTAGAGATATTGGAAATATCATTGCAGCATCTGATATACCTGATTAAAATCTACTACTGTCATTATGAATATTTTCACTAGTACTAATAAATACTGAATTTTACTTTTTTTTAAATTACTTTCTTCCTCGTTTTCTCGAAAGCTATTATAGATATTGGAAATATCATTGCATCATCTGATACACCTAATTCAACTGTACAACTGATATTATGAATATTTGTTCTATGACTAATAATTACGTAGTAAAATAAAACCGTATTTTTATATAAAAACATGATTTTCCTCGTCATTTTCTCGAAAGCTATTAGAGATATTGGAAATATAATTGCAGCATCTGATAGACCTAATTAAACTGTACAACTGATATTATGAATATTTGTTCTATGACTAATAATTACGCAGTAAAATTAAACTTAATATTTATTTAAAAACACGACTTTCCTCCTCATTTTCTCGAAAGCTATTAGAGATATTGGAAATATCATTGATACAGCTGATACATCTAATTAAACTGTACAACTGATATTATGAATATTTTTTCTATGACTAATAATTACGCAGTAAAATGAAACTTAATATTTATTTAAAAACATGACTATCCTCCTCATTTTCTCGAAACCTATTAGAGATATTGGAAATATCATTGCAACAGCTGATACACTTAATTAAACTGTACAACTGATATTATGAATATTTTTTCTATGACTAATAATTACGCAGTAAAATGAAACAATATTTATTTAAAAACACGAACTTCCTCCTTATTTTCCCGAAAGCTATTAGAGATATTGGAAATATAATTGCAGCATCTGATAGACCTAATTAAACTGTACAACTGTCATTATTAATATTTGTTCTATGACTAATAATTACGCAGTAAAATGAAACTTAATATTTATATAAAAACATGACTTTCCTCCTCATTTTCTCGAAAGCTATTAGAGATATTGGAAATATCATTGCAGCATCTGATACACCTAATTAAACTGTACAACTGATATTATGAATATTTGTTCTATTGCTAATAATTACGCAGTAAAATGAAACTTAATATTTATATAAAAACATGACTTTCCTCCTCATTTTCTCGAAAGCTATTAGAGATATTGGAAATATCATTACAGGATCTGATACACCTAATTAAACTGTACAACTCTCATTATGAATATTTGTTCTATGACTAATAATTACGCAGTAAAATGAAACTTAATATTTATATAAAAACATGATTTTCCTTCTCATTTTCTTGAAAGCTATTAGAGATATTGGAAATATCACTGCAGCATCTGATAGACCTAATTAAACTGTAAAACTGACATTATGAATATTTGTTCTATGACTAATAATTACGCAGTAAAATGAAACTATATATTTATATAAAAACATGACATTCCTCCTCATTTTCTCGAAAGCTATTTGAGATATTGGAAATATCATTGCAGCATCTGATAGATCTGATTAAAATCTACTACTGTCATTATGAATATTTTCACTAGTACTAATAAATACTGAATTTTACTTTTTTTAAAATTACTTTCTTCCTCGTTTTCTCGAAAGCTATTAGAGATATTGGAAATATCATTGCATCATCTGATACACCTAATTCAACTGTACAACTGATATTATGAATATTTGTTCTATGACTAATAATTACGCAGTAAAATAAAACCGTATTTTTATATAAAAACATGATTTTCCTCGTCATTTTCTCGAAAGCTATTATAGATATTGGAAATATAATTGCAGCATCTGATAGACCTAATTAAACTGTACAACTGATATTATGAATATTTGTTCTATGACTAATAATTACGCAGTAAAATGAAACTTAATATTTATTTAAAAACATGACTTTCCTCCTCATTTTCTCGAAAGCTATTAGAGATATTGGAAATATCATTGCAAATTCTGATACACCTAATTAAACTGTACAACTGTGATTATGAATATTTGTTATATGACTAATAATTACGCAGTAAAATTAAACTTAATATTTATTTAAAAACATGACTTTCCTCCTTATTTTCTCGAAAGCTATTAGAGATATTGAAAATATCATTGCAGCATCTGATACCCCTAATTAAACTGTACAACTGTCATTATGAATATTTGTTCTATGACTAATAATTACGCAGTAAAATGAAACTTAATATTTATTTAAAGACATGACTTTCCTCCTCCTTTTCTCGAAAGCTAATAGAGATATTGGAAATACCTTTGCAGCATCTGATAGACCTAATTAAAATCTACTACTTTCATTATGAATATTTGCTCTGGTACTAATAAATACTGAATTTTACTTTTTTTTTAATTACTTTCTTCCTCATTTTCTCGAAAGCTATTAGAGATATTGGAAATATCATTGTATCATCTGATACACCTAATTCAACTGTACAACTGACGTTATGAATATTTGTTCTATGACTAATAATTACGCAGTAAAATAAAACTTTATATTTATATATAAAAACAGGACTTTCCTCCTCATTTTCCCGAAAGCTATTAAAGATATTGGAAATATCATTGCAGCATCTGATACAGTTAATTAAACTGTACAACTGTGATTATGAATATTTGTTCTATGACTAATAATTACGCAGTAAAATAAAACTTTATATTTATATATAAAAACATGACTTTCCTCCTCATTTTCCCGAAAGCTATTAGAGATATTGGAAATATCATTGCAGCATCTGATACAGTTAATTAAACTGTACAACTGTCATTATGAATATGTGAGGAGGAGGAGGAGGAGGAGGAGGAGGAAGGAGGAGGAGGAGGAGGAGGAGGAGGAGGAGGAGGAGGAGGAGGAGGAGGAGGAGGAGGGATAGTAAAATCCAAGCTGTAAGGTATAAATAGGAAGGATGTATAAGAAGCAGGTAATTAACAAGATGGCGGAGGCAACTAGAGTGACCTTGACCCAGCCGCAGAAGGAGGAAGGGTTGGGGAGGTGAGTGTCTCTTTAACTTACTTCAGGTGCGTTGAGTGCTGCCTTACCTCACTTTACTCCTACTCCTCCTCCTCCTCCTCCTCCTCCTCCTCCTCCTCCTCCTCCTCCTCCTCCTCCTCCTCCTTCTCTCCCTCCTTTTCATCTTCCTCCTTTTTCTTCCATCACTTCTCGTCTTCTGCTCTTCCTTCATTACTCCCGTGGCATCTTTACTCTCTCTCCTCTCCCTCCTCTCCCTCCTCCTCTCCTCCGTCAGACGCATCTTAGATAGTGTTCTTTAGGTGTCTGCGTGACCCTGATGCTGTGACAGGGTCGGGGTGTGTGTGTGTGTGTGTGTGTGTGTGTGTGTGTGTGTGTGTGTGTGTGTGTGTGTGTCGGGGTCGTGTTGTGGTCTTGTCTCGACACTCTCAGACACTTTTTTTTCCTCCTTTGATTTATTGCAGTTTCTTGAGAATCTAAAATTTACGATGGCAGCTTCTCCTTTTTTAGTAAACTGATTTTTTTTGTGGGTAAATGTAAATAAGGGCAGTAAGGGAGTGGTTGAAAGGATCTTTACTGCACTAGGGAATAGAGTATTGTATAAGGTTAAGATGTGCACTTATTAAAGAGTTTGGTTTCTTCTCATCGTTCAAGCAAGAATTTGACAAAGAAATTACCACATTGCTTTATTGCTTAGTAAAGTTCCATCAGGTGACAAAGGCTAATTCACTTAAACATGAAACTTGACTTTTGAAACGATGAACATGAAAACGATGATGATTGGTAAACGTCCTTGAAATACGTCCTATTTCCTCCACCTTTTTCCCGGATTGAATCATCGAGTAATAGGGGTTGGAGTGCCCTTGTAGGTGGCAGTGATTTAGTTTGTCTCCCTTCCATTAAGTGAAGTGCTAGGCTTAAGATATAGTCTTGAAGGGGGACTCATGTTTTCCTTGCCCTTTCACAGACTTGCATACAAAGGGTGAAATAAGTCTGTTATATATATAATGTTTTAGTTTAATTTTAGGATAGAAGTGTTTCTTATTATATATTCCTATTGTTCTTCATTTACTTTTCTATACAGTGGAAGGTGAGTCATATTTAGTGCATCTCCTGCCTTCAGTCTTCAACATACCCTTTAACACTACATCCAACCCTCACCCATATCCCAATAAGCCTTAAAACGGACTCAAAACTGTTGTGTGTCCCTCAGTGCCTCTCTCACCACATTGTGTATTCTCTTTCTCTCTGTGTCCATCTTTTATCTCGTCCTCTCTTTGTTCACCCTTTCCTGGGATTGGATCAACGTCAATTTAAGCTTTTCTCTCTCATCAACCCCACTGCCGAGGATCAAGTCCATCCCGAGGGAGGACAAGGGGCAATCCAGGCGCTTAATGAAGAATAGGAGAGGGAAGGTGAAGGTGAAGAAGGTTGGGGGGAAGGCGGAGAGAAGGGGGGGGGGAGGGGAGAAGAGCGTATAAAGAAGAGAAGACAGATTATCATGAAGAAGAATGTAGGGAGAGTAAAGGAAGACATGGGTTTTGAGAGAAGGGAAGGGAAGAGGATTGTAAAAAGAGGAAAATAAATGATCGAGAAGCAGATTAAAGGAAGGACAGGAAATAGGGAAGGAAGGAAGGAAGGGAGTAAATTTCACACGATCATTACATCATCTGCCACAAACCAACTCGTGATTATGAAGAGAAAAAAAAAACGAGAACAAGTGACTATTTGAATCAACCTCATTATTCCTACCTGAAAATGGAGGTTTAGATTGCAAGGTAAACAAGAGGAGGCGGAAAGAGGATAATTAAAAATATTTCTTAGGCTTATTCACTACCAGCGCATTGCCTATTCACTGCCTACGTAGCTGTGTCCTTGCCCTCAGTGCCTTACCCTCTACAGTGCCTCCCACGTGCCATATTTATTGCCATATATACATAGCATTTCCAGCCCCATGATCAGCTGCCATTAATCACCGAGTCGATTCGTCAATCCGTTAATTAATCAGTGCCACTTTCAGCCCCTCGTTTCCCCTCACTTTGTAGCCTCATTTTGTAGTACGTGCCGCCCACTCACTGCCACCACCACTTACAACACGCTGTCCTTACCTCATTTCTATTTCCCTCGGGGCTTTTCACGCCATTTCCCTTCAGTAAGAACACTTCTATAACCAATCCCTCGTATTTTCTCACTCTCCCCTCACTACCTTACCTCATTCCTCCCTACAATTCCACTCCACTCTCACTCCTAATTTAAAGAGAGAGAGAGAGAGAGAGAGAGAGAGAGAGAGAGAGAGAGAGAGAGAGAGAGAGAGAGAGAGAGAGAGAGAGAGAGAGAGAGAGAGAGCAAGCAAGCATAGTGGACACCCCTCACAAAGTTAAGGGTAATTTGACAGTAACAGTATCCAGGTGAACAAGGTTAGGGGCGTCTAGGCGAGGCAGTGAGGGCGGTATGGGCGTGGTGGTTTGATGGGAGGGAAGCCAGGTGAGGGGAGGCCAGGTGAGGGGAGGTAAAGTGATAGAGGTTTGTGGTGCACTTGGGATATCACGGCCTCTAAGGGTTGTATGTGTTTTGTATCTGCATTGGTAGCGGAGAGGAGAGTGAGGGGAGGAAAATGATGTAAGGGAAAAAAGGGGAAATTGAATAGGAAGTAGATGAAAAGAGGAAAAGGAAGGTAGAGAAAAGATGGGGAAAAAAAAGAGAATGAAACAAAAATAAAAAGCAAAATAAGAAAAAAAAAGATAAAACTGAAAAACTGAAGTGAAGAAAAAAGAAAGAAAATTACGGTGGAAAAAATGGAGTTCGATAATAAAACAAATAATCTAAAATAATACATAGCAACAACAAGAGAGAGAAAAACCACAAATCTTAATAATAAAAAAATACAGTAAGAACATAATAGGCGAGATGAATAAATAATGAAAGGATAAAATAATACAAAAAATAAACAGGAATAAAACTTGTCATGCAGAGGTATGTTAAGCAATAAAATCTGTGTGACCTTTTCATCCCAACACGTGAGTCAGACCGGAAGTGACTGACTCGCACGAAGGCAGCGACCAAACTTCATATTAATAATCACGACTAGAGTTTCCGGTCTAACACAAAATATTAGACTCTCATATTTTGTGGTATATATTCCTGGTTTATACAGAAAATATTCACCTGATCATTCCGTGCGACTGAGATTGTGGCGAAAATCACTTGTAAATTATGATAACGGGAGTATTTCGTTCACTAGAATTATGATAAAGTAAACTAAGCTAAAAGTAAAGTAATATAAATAAATGAATGAATTAAATACAAAAAGATCGATGAAATATAATGATTGTTTAGTTTTTTCACCTTATATTGTGTTTGTTTCTAGACACTGTTCTGCCTTCATTGCTATATAACGTTACAGAAGCGAGATAAAGAACAAAACGGAAAATTAAAATAAAGAAATAATAACATTGAAAAGAAACATATACAAACTCACCTTCCTAGACAGAACCATTGACACGATCTACTACAGGAGGAGAAGAGGCTAACGAAGACCATAAGTGAGCTGTGTTGAATGAAAATAGATTGAATTGAGTCTGTATGTTAGTTTTTTTTGGGTTACTACTACTTTTCACGCCTCACTATCATCACCATCACTCATACTCGCTGTCTTCATCACTCACCGACCTTTGTTTTTCTCATTTCCTTGCGTCTCACTATCACTCATATACTTTTTTCCTTCCTTATGTTTTGTATTGTCCCTTTTTTTTGTTCCGTTTCATAGTAAAGACAATGAGATAAACACACACACACACACACACACACACACACACACACACACACACACACACACACACACACACACACACACACACACACACACACATTGGTAATTCATCACGGGAAGCCATTTTGAACGGAACATTGACAGCCAAACAAGAATTACTTCGACAGAAACAGAAATTACTTACAGGGAAATTAATGACGTGTTGGATGTCATTGTCTTCCTTTTTTTCCCTCTCACACTCTTTTTCTGTTTCTGTGTATTATTTCTCTATTGATAGGAAGGTGTGAGGGAAGTGGATTTTATTGCCTTCACTACCATGCGAGGTAATTGTTTTGTTTTGGTTGTCGTTATGGTCTGTTTTGTAACTAACTGTTTTTGACTTTTTTTTAAATCCTTTGGTTCAGCTGTGGTCCAGCCGGCTTTTGTTGCCCTGTTTATGATGTCACAGTGTTTTTGTTTTGGTGTTTATGTAAGTGTGTGTGTGTGTGTGTGTGTGTGTGTGTGTGTGTGTGTGTGTGTGTGTGTGTGTGTGTGTGTGTGTGTGTGTGTGTGTGTGTGTCCTCTAAACATACACATCAGAATACACACACGCACACACACACACACACACACGCATCATCATCCACCACCAAATATTCCTCTCTTACATAACATCATTCTTGTTCCTCCTCTTTACACATTATCATAATTCCTCTTTTTCTCACATTTTCTTCACAAATATTAATAACAAGTCTTCCTCCCACCATTTCTCTTCTCACAAAAATTTCCTCTCCAACCTTAACATTTTTTCCTGCACCCTTCAACATCTCCCTCATTTCCTAACCATTTTCATTTTCCCATCAGAACATTCCTTATTTCCCCAGCATGTTTTTTCCCCTGCGTCATCGCCTGTAACAGTACGCCTGGGAAGGGTGTAACCTCAGCTTGTTTAGTCTTTCCTCGACCCTCGCCTAGTTGGTAAATTGCTGCAGTTTGAAAAAGTGTTCTTGTTTACTCTTTTTCAGCGACCCTTTTATGCCACGCTAATGATCTGAGGCTTTTTAGGGCGACTTAATGCGAGTTGAGTGTAACTTTCTGTGGTTTGGGGCCGTTTTGGGGGAAGGTAAGATTGTGCTGTGGTATTACCTTTGTTTGAGCGGGTGGTGGTGATGGTGGTGGTGGTGGTGGTGGTGGTAGTAGTGGTGTAACTCATTTCTTTACGTTAGAGAGAGAGAGAGAGAGAGAGAGAGAGAGAGAGAGAGAGAGAGAGAGAGAGAGAGAGAGAGAGAGAGAGAGAGAGAGAGAGAATGAGAGAGAATGAGAGAGAATGGGAGTGAATTGAAGGAAGAGAAGGCAAGGGAAAAGAGAAATTGAAATGATAGGTAAGGTAAGAGTAAGAATGAGAGGGAGGGAAGTAAAGAAGTAGTAGGAGAGAAAGGGGGGAAGGGAGGGAGAGAGGGAGGGAATGAGGTAAGAATAAAGAAGGGGACCAGGATAGGAAGGGGTGGGGAAGTCTCTGCCGCAGTGTGGTGGTGGTGGTGGTAGTGGAGGAAGTGAAGGAGGGGAGTGGAGGTAGGTAGGTAGGTAGGTGGGTGGGGAGGAGACTAACCATCCCCTTCCATGCCTCTTCCCTCCCCTCACCTCACCTGTCTCCCCTCCCAAGGTAATCAATAGCCCCTCTCTATATTTTGCACCCCGTGTGGTTGCCCTTCTAGTCTCTACGGTCTTTATAGGACTCAGATAGGGTGAAGAAGGGGTGCCCGGGGTGATATGGGGAGAGGGTAGGGGTGAAAGGGTGACTAGGGGGTGCCCAATACAATCTGAATACTAGTTTTGGTTTCAAGGGAGTAGGGACGGGTGAGGGGTTAGGTAGGAAGGGGAAAGGGAGAGTGGAGACATATAGGGAAAGAGGGCAGGAGGAGGGAGGTTTAGTAGAGAAAGGACTGAGGGAGAGAAAGGAGACAGGAGGATTTTTTGTATTACTGAGAAGAGAAGGGACGAAGGAGGAAGGGACTAAGGGAAGGAGAGGAGATAGGAAAGTGGGGAGGGAGAATTGAATATATATGTAGGTAAGGAAAATGGAAAAATAGAAGAGAGGGTAATGAAAAAAAAGGAAGGAAAGGAGTAGAAATGCAAGACAAAGATAAAGAGAGGAAATCAAGACAAATAATGAAAGAAGTAGAGAAAGGAAGAGAAAAAAGACGGTGGATACGATTAGAAAGTAAAGAGAACATAGTGATGAATAGAGAAAAAAGGAGAATAAGGAATGAAGATAGAGAGGAAGGGAAGATTGAAAAGAAGACGATAATGGGAATGATTGAACGAAACAAAAGAAAACGGAACTGTTGAATTCATCGTCACTGCTTTCTTTGTGATCATTTTACAACTTCCCTCCCTCCTCTTCCTTCCCTCCCTTCCCTCCCTTTCTTCCCTTCCCTCCCATCCTTCTTCTCTTCCTTCCTGCGTCATGCACTCCTTAGGGCAGAGGAAAGAAAAGCATTCTTGTCAAGGCTTTTTAGCATAATTTTGTGCCAAGATGGAAATGGGGAGAGTGGGTTGCTACGGCTCATATGTGTGTGTGTGTGTGTGTGTGTGTGTGTGTGTGTGTGTGTGTGTGTGTGTGTGTGTGTGTGTGTGTGTGTGTGTGTGTGTGTGTGTGTGTGCCCAAAGCCGTTAATGGTGGTTCAGAATCCTCAATGGTGCCACAATGTTGACAAGTGATATTACAGGCGACTGTGTATGTAGGAGATGAAGGAGGAGGAGGAGGAGGAGGAGGAGAAGGAGAAGGAGGAGGAGGAGGAGGAGGAGGAGGGGAAACGTAAACAAATGATAGAGATAAAAAAAAAAAAGATAAAACTAATAAATATGAATTGAAAGTACTAAAGGGAGTAGTAGGAAGAGGAAGGGGAAAATATAAACAAGATAAAGATGAAACAGGAAAGCCAGAAAGAAAAGGAAAAAAGAATAAATCAATAAACAGGCAGTGAGAGGGAGAGAGATTAAAAAAAAAGAAGAAAGAGAAAATCCCTTTGAAGCACCACCACACCAGGAAGTAAACAAACAACAAACAAACAAACAAACATAAATACAACTTCCTCTCTCTCTCTCTCTCTCTCTCTCTCTCTCTCTCTCTCTCTCTCTCTCTCTCTCTCTCTCTCACTATTAATTACTGTGAATACAATGAATAACTGATAAAAGTAAACGATTTATGCCTTCTTTTTTTTCGTTCTAAATGGTCCATATGTTTTCTAGTGAGGAGGAGGAGGAGGAGGAGGAGGAGGAGGAGGAGGAGGACGATCCCCCCAAAATGGCACTCACCCCCCAAAAAAAAAACAGCACCCCCAAAAAATCACTCCAGTACAGCACCCCAAAACATCACCCCAATACAGCACCCCAAAACATCACCCCAGTACAGTACAGCACCCCCAAAAGAGCCCCCCAAGCACAGCAGCCAGTATCACCCCGCAGAGGTCGTCAATACCTTGGTGCGGGGTGAATCCTGCTGCCGTTAGGTTGGTGTGCTGCACTGGCCTGCAGCTGTAAACTTATCACCTAACCTCATGACCTCACTACCACTACCACTACCATTAATACTACTACTGCTGCTGCTGCTACTACTACTACTACTACTACTACTACTACTACTATTACTATTACTATTACTACTACTACTACTACTACTACTACTACTACTACTACTACTACTACTATTACTACTACCACTACCTCTGCTTTTTGCTTTTCCTCCTCCTACTCCACTATCTCCTCCTCCTCCTCCTTTTCCTTCTCCTCCTCTCTTTCTCTATCGTATCTTCCTCCACTCTTTCACTATCTATATATATATATATATATTTTCTGCTTCACCTCTTCCTATCTTTCGTAGTTTTTCTTTTCGTCTCGCTCTCTCTCTCTTTTTTTGCTCTCTCTCTCTCTCTCTCTCTCTCTCTCTCTCTCTCTCTCTCTCTCTCTCTCTCTCTCTCTCTCTCTCTCTCTCTCTCTCTCTCTCTCTCTCTCTCTCTCTCTCTCTCTCTCTCTCTCTCTTGCCATGATTTGATGCTCTGTAATTTCCGTTCTCTTTTTTTGTCCTCCTCCTTCCTCTCATTTTCCTCTTCCTTCACATGTTCTTTCTACCTTTGTCATGATATTATTTCTCTTCTTATTATCCTTCTCTCCTCCTCCTCCTCCTCTCTTTGTTCTCTTCTCCTTCCGTCATACCTCACCCATCTTCCCCTTGCCTTAATGGGTAATGTTTTTTGGGGGGGGAGGGTACAGTACGTGGGTAACTTAACTAAAATGGCAAATACTACACGTTTCCACCTAATGCTAGATTGGCCTTCCTCCCCTTCTTTTCCCTCTTCTCCCTCCTCAATATTCCTTGTTTTCCTTTGTTTTCCCTCTCTCCTTCCTCTCTCTCTCCCTCGCCCTGCCTTGGGGACTGTTGTTTATGTGGAGGGGAAAGGTGTAGGATTCCTTTAGAGGGTGAAAATGTGGCTTTTAGGGAAACAGCGAGTCTCATGGGAAGTGTAGGGAAGGGAAACGTGTCACCAGGTTGTTAGGGAAAGAGGATGTTAGTGTAGAAAGTTATAAGTATATCTAGTTTTTTTTTTATGTATCTGTGTTCCTCTCTCTCTCATGACCTCTGCTTCCGTGTCTTTCATAAGCAGACCGACGCAGTAGATATTTTTTTTGTCTCGTTAATCCTCAGGTGATTTCCGACAGGTGAGGGACAGGTAGGATGGTAATCGATATCACCTGAAGGCGGGTCGTAAGGGCATGAAACACTGTGTTACCTGCGTTACTCATTAGCTTAAAGGTGAGGTTTAAAAGTCATAAGGAGGCACGACAGGTAAAGAGAAAGACACCTGAATTGTATGTGTATGTTTGTGTGTGTGTGTGTGTGTGTGTGTGTGTGTGTGTGTGTGTGTGTATGTGTGTGTGTCTGGAGCAGGTAAAATATTATTCTAGTGAAGGTTTAAAGGTGTATTGCTGTCATCACACCTGCCTTGCCCCCTCCCTCATCTGCACGAGGCTAAGGCAGGTGTGTGTGTGTGTGTGTGTGTGTGTGTGTGTGTGTGTGTGTGTGTGTGTGTGAGGTGTGTGTGGTGTGTCAGGTGTGTGTGTGTGTGTGGATGTGTTTGATGTGCACCTGAAGGAGGAAATGAGGCTAGGTGTCAGATGTGCGAGGATAGGTGAGGCGTTAGATATCCACTTGTGTGTCCTAACGTGAGGATGTGCAGGTGGATGTGATGGATGTGGAGGAAAATAGAGGAACTTATGAGGAAAATAGATTGGAAGGTGTTAAAAGTGAGAGTTAGAGAAACAAAGTAACCGGATAGGAGTGAAAAGTCATTGCAGTGGGAAGTGGGTGGATGAGGTGGAGTGTAGTGGAGGCGAGTAAAGGTGAGTGAGGAGTGGATGAAGGCAGGAAGGGGAGGTGAAGGGAGTAAGATTATGATAGGCAGCTGGAGGATGACAAAAGGAGGAGCTGGATGGATGGAGACAAGAAGGGAGGACAAGGGGAGGGTGGAGGCATGGAGGCAAAGAGTTGGGTGGAGACAGTGAGGGGAGAATGTTGGGTGGAGGCAGGGAGGGGTGAGGGGGAGGTGGAGGGTGAGTGGAGGAGTCAATACTGAGGGACGTGACGCCTGGGTGGGTCCAAGTCACGTCCTGGGCGCCTCCCTCCCGCCCACCCGCCGCCCACGGCTCCACGCCCACATCGCCACCCAAGCTTCCTGTCACCTTTGACGTAGTGCACTTACTTATGTGTACCTATGTGTAACCTTTCCTGTGTGTACAAAGAGTCACGTACATACATGTATATTTAACTACAACGTACATAAGTAATTACTTCTTTTACTACTTGTGTGTACGTGTAAGTGTGTCTTGTGTGCACCTATTAAATGTTTACCTGTGTATACATTTAAGTCACGTACACACATCTTCAACTTAGCTACAACATCCTCTAGATTACCTATGTATGTGTTGACCTGTGTTCACCTGTGTTCACCTGTGTGTGTACGTGAGGTTGTTTCTGTTCTTATACGTTGTGGTAACACCTGCTTCGTGTCACTTGGCTCTTCCTCTTCGTGTACACAGTTATTTATCGCCTCTGCTTCTTAGAAAGTTCGTGCTTGTACTCTTGGTCTGATTCTTACCCTGTTTTTCTATTAATATTTTTCGAGGAAGATTCGTTATTTGCTTATTGCGACACTCATTGTTACACACACACACACACACACACACACACACACACACACACACACACACACACACACACACACACACACACACACATGAGCTAGTGACATGTGATGGTGAGTCATTTCTCTCTCTCTCTCTCTCTCTCTCTCTCTCTCTCTCTCTCTCTCTCTCTCTCTCTCTCTCTCTCTCTCTCTCTCTCTCTCTCTCTCTCTTTCAATCTTCTTTCCTCTTTCCCACCATTGAATTTCTCCTCTGCTTCCTGTCCTCTTCCTCGCTTCCTTCCTCCTCCTTTCATCCATCCCTTCTCTTTCCCTCCTGCTGTCTCTTGTGTTTCCTTTCTTTGTCTTCTTCTTCCTCCCTTTCTTCCTTTATTTGATTTCTTCCTGTTTCACCTATGACTACTTTTCTTGCTTTTTTTATATTTTTTCTTCACTTCTTGATTCATAATTTTCTTCCTTCTTTTTTTGTCATATTTTCTCCCTTTTTTTTTATTGGTCTCCTACTTCCTTTTCTTCTTTTTTTCATCTTCCTTTCCTACATGTATTCTCTTTTTCCTTTTATTTTCCTTCCTCCATCTTCGTTTCCTCTTTTAACTCTTGTACTTTTCTGTCAATTCCTCTTCCATTGTCCTTTATGTCTTTCTTTCCTCTTGTTCCTCTTGTTCCTTTCTCTTCCTCTTGATCGTGGGAGCTGAGATGGTTTTCCGGCCTTTCCAACAAGTCCTCTTTATTCCTCTCTCATCAACCATGTAAAATACTTCCTTCTTGGCGCCACACGGCTCCCTGCATCTCCTCCTCCTCCTCCTCCTCCTCCTCCTCCTCCTCCTCCTCCTCCTCCTCCTCCTCCTCCTCCTCCTCCTCCTCCTCCTCCTCCTCCTCCACTTTCCCTTCCCATCAATTCACGTTGTCTTCCCCTTGACTACTTCTCCTCTTACCCATTCATCCTCTACCCTTGCTCTCCTCACCCATATTCCTCCTCCTCCTCCTCCTCCTCCTCCTCCTCCTCCTCCTCCTCCTCCTCCTCCTCCTCCTCCTCCTCCTCCTCCTCCTCCCACAGTTTCTATTGCTACTTCCTTCCTTACCTCAATTTAACATATTTTTCCTATCATCTCTTTCCCTAACACTCTCTCTCTCTTAGTATTTAACTACTAATACTTACACTTGTACCTCTTCTAGGATTACCATTACCATTCTTCCCTTTGTAATATCTCCCCCTTAGTATCTGTAATCTAAGGACTCTTCTGGTATCTGCTTTACTAGTAGTCTCCTGGTATCTGTCTGGCACTCTTAGTATTCCTTATCAGGTACTAGTAACACTGATGTATTTTCTTTTCCATTACCTTCTTCGTCATCTCTTTCTTCCTTTATTTAATTATTTGGTGTCATGTTTTCCTTTCCTTGCCTTCACTTGTCTTCTGGTTTTTTTTCTTCTCCTATCTATTAATCTTTGTTTCCATGTAATTATTTTGATTTTGCATGTTTTATATTCTATCTGTGTACATTTTTCTCTTAGTATTCCTGGTTAGTACCTTTTTTCCTTCCATCTAGTCAAGCTCTATCTCGTCCCGGCTCAGTTTCCTCCTTTTATCTCCCTCTTGTGGCAATTTATCTCCGTTGTATTTCTATCTCGCTCTACAAACTCTTACTGACACCTCGCCCTCCCTTTTCATCCTGGTTTCCCCTCCTCTCCCCTCCTCCCTCCCCTTCTCCCTTCTCACTGGCTCCTCTTCCCTTTTATCCCTCCTTTCAGTCCTTCCTTTTCCCCTCTCTTCCTCCTCCTCCTCCTCCTCCTTTGTGTAGGCGTATGTGGTTGCTTGTTATAATTCTTTTGAGGACGTTGATGTACAGGACAAAATAATTTATCCTTCACTAGTGTAGTACATGTGTATGTATACCTCCACACACACACACACACACACACACACACACACACACACACACACACACACACACACACACACACACACACACACACACACACACACACACACACACACGTCCTTGAACCCATGACAAATCAGCCGTGATATTGCGGGAAAGTTTGATGCTTTTTGGCAGAACATGAGACGAATCAGTTGTCTATTTTCCACCAAACGATTGAATGTTTTTTTTTTGTGTGTGTGTCTGTATCCAAACTACATATGGTGGTGTGCGTGGCGTGAAGAGAAATAACACACACACACACACACACACACACACACACACACACTTCGCGGTTTTCCAACACTCCTTTTATAACTCGTAACTTCACGTCCATCTTCTAAATGTTTTCTTCTTGGCCTCCGGGGCTCTATATATCTCTGGCACTTGGACCCCGCGCCCCTACCACTGACCTATAACAGAGAGAAACATTGCCTTCTTGTGTGTGTGTGTGTGTGTGTGTGTGTGTGTGTGGTGTGTGTGTGTGTGTGTGTGTGTGTGTGTGTGTGTTTATGTTAGAAGAGTTGAAAGTGTAAGGAAGTGTCTGGAGATGTTTTTGAAATAGAATAATGGTGTTCTGTGTGTACTCTGGGACCCTGTGTGTGTGTGTGTGTGTGTGTGTGTGTGTGTGTGTGTGTGTGTGTGTGTGTGTGTGTGTGTGTGTGTGGGTAGGTAAGTAGGTAGGTAGTAGGGAGCATCAGTGAATAAAATCCTTCACCAAAGAAAGGTAAGGAAACTTGAAATTCACAAAACGTTTCTTCCTTCCTTCCTTCTTGTTTCGTAATAGCAAGGCAGAGTTTGCGGTAATGGTGGAGACCGTAATGAGAGAGGTGGTCGTATTGTTAGGTGCCCATTGTTTCCTCTTTCCTTCTCTTCTCCTTCTCTCTCTTCCTCCTCCTCCTCCTCCTCCTCATCTCCTCCTCCCGTGCGAGTGAGGAAAAAAAACATTAGTGGGAGGAGAGGAATTTTCATAAAAGAAAGAAGACAGTCTTGACAGGAATGAAAGTTGAGGGAAATATTTGGAAAGAAAATGGATAAGAGGTAGTAAGAGAGAGAGAGAGAGAGAGAGAGAGAGAGAGAGAGAGAGAGAGAGAGAGAGAGAGAGAGAGAGAGAGAGAGTGAGAGTGTGTGTGTGTGTGTGTTAATCGAAATACTGGAAGGATGGATAGGTGGAACATAATCACATCCAGGAGAATTTAATAGAATGTGGTGCATGAGAGAATGTAAATAAAAAGAAGTTATGGGAACAAGAATAAAGGGAATAGGAAGAGGTGAGAGAAAATCGAGTAAAATTGATGTTGAACTAATAAAGAAAGGGAGATGTGGAGTTTAATTAAAGAAAAGGATAAAAAGATAACTAGTCATATTAACTCAGCTGTGGATGGTGGAGGGAGGGGTGGAAGGAGGGAGGTGGAAGATGTGTCCCAAGGTGGATGAAAGTTGAGAGAATTACAAAATGGACGAGGGAGGCTGAGCAAACAAGGAGATTGGCTTGGAAACCATCAGCTGATCCACTGTAAACAGACTTGAGTTGTATGATATAACCAAGAGTGGGGAGGAGGAGGAGGAGGAGGAGGAGGAGGAGGAGGAGGAGGAGGAGGAGGAGGAGGAGGAGGAGGAGGAGGAGGAGGAGGAGGAGGAGGAGGAGGAGGAGGAGGAGGCATAACCCACTCCCACTCTTCTTCCCTCCATGCCTCCCTTCCTCCCTTTCTTTTTTTCGTTTATCAAAGTTTCGAGGAGGGCTTCCCAGGGCTTTTAAGGGAGAGTCTTATATATCTTGGTTTGTTCAGACTTTCATAGGCTGATATTTATTTTTCAAAGAATGGAAAGGATTTATCATTATTTTTTGGGGATCTTATTTTTGGTTTCGCAAGAAAAAATTTGGGCATGGATGGTGGTCCTTTTGTGTTGTAGTTTCGTGTGTGTGTGTGTGTGTGTGTGTGTGTGTGTGTGTGTGTGTGTGTGTGTGTGTGTGTGTGTGTGTGAGTATGTGTGTGTGTGTGTGTCAGGGCAGGGGTGGAAGGGTCGAGGTGGCGTGACTAAGGATCATATTACATTGTGGCTTAGTGACTGCGAACCAAGCTCCTCCACCTCCACCTCCTCCTCCTCCTCCTCCTCCTCCTCCTCCTCCTCCTCCTCCTCCTCCTCCTCCTCACCTCCACCTCCTCCACCTCCTCTACCCTTCCACCCTTCCTCCACTCCTTTCTTATATCTATCCTCCTCCCTTCCTTTGTTGTCCTCATTGGCCTTCTATTTGCACGTCCTCTTCCATCCTCCACCACCTCCTTCCACTACCTTCTGTACTTTCCCTTCTACGTTCCTAGCAGAGTCACCACCACCACCACCACCACTACTATACGTCACTCGGTCCGGTCACTCTACCATTAATCTTTTCGCTTTCCCTTACAGTAATCCCTCATAGTGCCAATCACCTTTTCATTCCCTCAGTACCTCCCGACCTTTATTTTTGCTTAAAGTTTTCAGAACGCCACACTCACCTCTTAACCTCTGCCTGACGCTACCTACCTCGCTTTGTAAACACCACACCACACACACACACACACACCCACACATCCAAACACCCAGTGACCCATCCACACCCACGCAGCCCTAGTCACCATCCCTACACTACAAGCAACACTCTGATACTCTAGTACTCTTTCTGTTTAGTATTGATCTTAGTCTTTACACCCTAATCAGGGCACCTACGCCTCACCCAGATTTGCAACACCGTATGATTTCAACACCAAACATCTCAACAACACCTCTAGCTAACATTCCAACACCACATCCAATACTGCACCACCACAGCACCCTAACCCCTCAACACCTCACCCAACACGCAACGCTCACGCAATCCACCCAACACCGCAATACTTAATTCCTACACGCGAACCAGCAATGACGTGGAAAAAATATCGTTTCCACAACTATAAGCGACTTTTTCTCCTTCCTTTGCTAGGTTGGGTGCTGCGAGGGTGAGGGAGGTCGTGGCGGAGACAGCGTGTCCTGAACCGAAAGAAAGTTACGGCGTTAATTGCATTACGTACACGACATGAGAGAAAGAAGAAAATACTCGTTTATTACATTTCCTCTCTTATATGGACCCAGATTTAGGAGGACCCGTGTGATTGGTTAGCTGGTGTCGTGGCCTAAAAGGGTTTATATGCGTTCTGTGTGACCTGGAAACTTATAAATAATAGTAATTTTATCTGCAGTACACCCACCACAGGGCACTTCAGACAAGCACTTTACGGAAAAAGCTTCAGGGTAAAACTTCAGAGAAACACTTTAACATCACTTCACTTCACGTTCATTTGAGGGAGGCGCTGAGAAGGTTTTTGTCATGCCATTACAACCTGTTTCGTGTTGAATGGACGTTTTAGAGTTAGATGTGTGTGTGTGTGTGTGTGTATTGCCTGCTTGTACCTCGAGGCTAAACATCACACACACAAAGGCCACTACATGGTATCCTATTAAGTTATCTGCATTATGTTTTAAGCTCATAATGTGTTTCTAAGTGTCCTAGAGTTAACGCCAAACACGTATCATCAGGGTATCCTGCTAATGCATTTTCATGATAACCTAAAGTGTGTGTCCTTAGACTGTCCTAAACTTATATCCTCCCAAAAGACACTGGAGCTATTTCTTTTATGTCTTAGCCTTAATATGTGCTTGAAACTTTCCAATATAAAAACTCAATACATTAAGGGCATCAGTACATGCTATTAAACTATTCCCTCAGTGTCCGAAGTATCCCCAACTGAAGATACTCATACAAAAAACACACTTAAACCCCAAACACTGATTATATGTCATTCCAAGTTGGGTACGTGTCCTTGGAGTGTGCCAGGAGATCTTCGCAAATTCGGGGTATGGGAAGGACGTTTCATATCTTAGCAATGTGAGGAGGAATGACAGGACTCACGCTGATTACTGGCTGGAGGGCGGAGGACGCACCTGGAGGCAGTGCTACTTACCTGCGAAAGGAGAGAAAGGAGACCATGTTAGAGAGAGAGAGAGAGAGAGAGAGAGAGAGAGAGAGAGAGAGAGAGAGAGAGAGAGAGAGAGAGATAGAGAGATAGAGATAATAAAACAGCAGGTAGAAACACAAAATAATATGAAGAGATAAAACAGAACATATAAATAACCGAAACTGTGAAAGAAAGAAGAGAACGAGGCAGAGAAGAAGGGGAGACAAGGAGGGAGGGAGGAAGGGAAGGGGAGGAAAACATGAAGCGAGAGGGGAAGGAAGGGCAGGAGGGGAGAGTTGGAGCATACTGTCTATACATCAACACTATGTAATGAATTTTGTGTCAGTGAGGCAAAATTGCGCCTTCATGTAAAATTTGGCCCCGGACGATAATGGCCAAAAAAAGGGGAAAGGTAAAGAGAATGAAAACTGTGTAAATATATCACCTGAGGCTCGGATCCAATTAACCTGGTCGTGAGCTACCTCCTGTCAGCAAACGTGTGTGTGTGTGTGTGTGTGTGTGTGTGTGTGTGTGTGTGTGTGTGTGTGTGTGTGTGTGTGTGTGTGTGTGTGTGTGTGTGTGTTATCAAAGAGTATTAGCAAGTTATGGAAATATATACGTTGTTGTGTCGTGTTGTTGGGGCAGGTATGGGTGAAATGGTGATTGATATTTTATTAATGATAAAATTGAGTCCAGATTCGTGTTTACCATCACCGAGAGCCCCTTTGTACTAATTTTCATCGGATTCAGAGGTGTCGAAATTTTCACGAAATTTTCAAGGGTACCACCTTAGGTTTTTTTTTGCAGAAATCATGTTTTATTTAATAACTCGAAAACTATGAGGTTGTCGTAAAAAACTTATAGAATAGTAAAGAAAGAGCAGGAGACGCCCGTTCATTTGAGCTATAATGAAAGGCGATTGTATTGTAATTATAGAAGTAGGAGTGAAAAATATTACACATTTTTGTTTTTCATAAAACTTACATTTTCTCGAAATATATAAAAGATATTGGAAAGCAGACGACACCATTAGATCAATGTTATCAAACTCCATAACTTTGCATTTATGCATGTTTCCTGTAGGAGTAATATTTTCGTAGTAAAATGAGAAAGAAACTTATTGACCTTAATTCTGGTAGAATTTTCGGGCCACAAAATCGAAAATCCATTTCTGTCACAGATAATAGTAATTGATAGAACTGAGTCTAGATTCGTGATCAGCTTACCTGAGAACCTCTTTGTAACAATTTTCATGATTTGTGTCGAAATATTAACAAAACCTTTATTAACAAGAATACTAGTGTACATATAAAAATAAGTTACTTAAATATTTATGAATAACAATACAATTTTCTTTACAGGTAAACACAAGGACAAGTATGAGCACCATTCCCAGGTATTTCCAATTATAACACTTGTATTTAAAACGGGGGGAAAAAGTGGAATTCGTGTGTGTGTGTGTGTGTGTGTGTGTGTATTGGCCTTTGGCTCCACAGGTGTTTACAGGTGTGTGTGGGTCAGGGGTCACCTGTTCCACCTTAATTAAGTGGCGAACACCTGTGGGAAGCGCGCTATTACTGCCAGAGAGGGACGGAGAGGGACGGAAAGGGGAGGACAAAAGAGGCTGGAAGGAATATGAGGGAGAGTGAAGGGAGAAAAAAAGAGTGAGACGAGGAAGAGGAGGAGGAAAAGGAAGAGGAGTAAATAGGTTAAGGATGGAAAGAATATGAGGGAGAGTGAGAGTAGTGCAGAGGTGACAGGTGTGAGGGTAAGGGGAGGAGGGTGAGTGAAAGTGAGATAGAGGGTAAGAGAATGAGGGGAGAGAGGTAGTGATGGTGTTCCACTCCGTAACCACATTCAGTGTTCATGCTGTGTTGCTCTTCCCTTTCCACTGCTTCCACATTCATCCCTTCATCCTCTTCCTCTCTCCACACCTCCCTTTCTTCCTCACTCTCTCTTGTACCTAAAACTACATTACTTTTTTCCTTCTTCCTCCTCTCCTCCTCCTCCTCCTCCTCCTCCTCCTCCTCCTCCTCCTCTTTGTTCTAGTAAGCCGGGACTCAAGACTTCCTCTTAACCATCTTCCATTTATCCTTCTGAGATAACTTCTTCGATAAAGTGCATCCGCGAAGCCCCTACGCTGATGAGATGAGGAGGAGGAGGAGGAGGAGGAGGAGGAGGAGGAGGAGGAGGAGGAGGAGGAGGAGGAGGAGGAGAGGAGGAGGAGGAGGAGGAGGAGGAGGAGGAGGGGGGGGAGGGGGGGGAAGATAAAGACGAGGAGGAGAAAGATAATTAGTGGTAATTGAGAAGACAAATTCAACTCTCAGTCTTTCTATTTCTCTCTATTTCTCTCTCTCTCTCTCTCTCTCTCTCTCTCTCTCTCTCTCTCTCTCTCTCTCTCTCTCTCTCTCTCTCTCTCTCTCTCTCTCTCTCTCATGACATAATATTAACTATCCCACATAGATTTGATAGCAAAGTTAATCAACAACATATTAGTGTGCAGATGTCCTGGTGGTGGTGGTGGTGGTGGTGGTGGTGGTGGTGGTGGTGGTGGTGGTGGTGGTGGTGGTGGTGGTGGTGGTGGTCGTCGTGGTAGTAGTAGTAGTTTATATTTCCATTTTCAGTATTGCCAGCACCAGCAATACATTAATCTTGTCGATAACACAGTTTTCAACACTATACTCGTATTTTGCTGCACTGTCACCACCACCACCACCACCTCCACCAATACCACCACCACCACCACTACCACCACTACCACTACCACTACCACTACTACTACTATTACTACTATCACAAAACTGCTACATCACCAAGACAGAATCACGAACCAGCATCGCATCACCATTTTTGCAACACCACCAACCACACCACCGCAAAGTCTTCCCTATCCCCACCAAAACACCAACACCATTCAAACACCCACACACTACCCAAACACCATTAAACACACACATCACCACTTCCACACTAACACCACTCCTGTCTCTGCCACAACACCACCACAACAACACCACCAACTCACAAAGCCAGACTCCCAGGGTGCAAATTATCCCAGTTTAGGCATAATTCTCCCTTAAGTAACATGAAGATAGAAAGCAACAGGCGAGGAGACGATTACCTGCTGTTAAATGTCTTCTGTATCACGACCAGAGGGAGGAAGGAAGAAGGAGAGGGATCATGGGAGGTAAAGGGAGAAAGGGAGGTGATATTATGGGTTTAAACAAGGGAGGTGAAGTTAGTGATGTGGATACTAAAGGGGTAAAGGGATGTTAGTGGTTAAATGAGAGGAATTAGAGGAGGATATAGGGTGAAAGGTGTGTTTAATGTACTAAAAACGGGAGGAGGGGTTCATATGGTAAAAAAAAAGGGAGTTGAGGTAATAATAGGCTCAAAAAAAAGGGAAGGAAAGGGATTGCTAGCTTAAAAGGATGATGATAAGGAGTTGTAGGATCTAAGGGGGAAAAAAAGGGTGTTCTGGGCTTATAAATGGGGGGAAAAATAGGGTTTGGTGTGGGTTTAGGAGACTAATTAAGGGATCATGGTCTTTGTTTCACCTGTACATAAGGGTTATTTTACCTGTTGGCTTCCTGTCGTGATGGGACACTAATTGCCTTGATTACTGAAGGTATGGTGTTTTATGTGTGTGTGTGTGTGTGTGTGTGTGTGTGTGTGTGTGTGTGTGTGTGTGTGTGTGTGTGTGTGTGTTGGTTTTGTGATTATTGGGAAGGTGATAGGAATGGTTTTATTGGTAATGAAAGTGTAGTTGTAGTAGTGGTAGTAGTGTTGTAGTGGTAATTGCAGTAGTAGTAGTAGTAGTAATATATGTGGTGGTGAGAGGGGTAGTATGAGTGCATGTGGTGGTGTTGGCAGTAGTGTTGTGGTGGTGGTGGTGGTGGTGATGGCGGCACGGACTTGGTGGCCAGGCTTGCTACACATCACCTTTAAGACCTACCTGTCTGAATTCCAAAACGGCTCAAACTTGTTCATGTCCAATACGTGATATGTTCTGCCTACCTGTCTACCTTCCCCCCCCCTCACCCCATTCCAATCATGTAACACCTGTTGTCTGCCTTCCCTTTAAAAGAATACAATGGTCTTAAGAATATTCACAGAGTTTATAGTTCCCTAAAAACTAACTCTTTTTCTTTTTTGATGTTTTGGCGTTTTTTTCTTCTTCTTATGTTATGAAAAGAAAAATTATCATATGGAAAAGTTTTTACTGTTATACTAAATTATTTCCATTTAATCTTCGGTTTTAAAAAGGAGAGGTTGGTTATTTTTTTTTTAGGTAATGAATATATGAGGAGGAAGTTATTTTTTTTTAATCTCTATATCGTTTATGAGAGAAATAATGGAAGGTTAGCAGGCAAGAGGAATTTAAACTTATTTTGAAGACGTGGTAAAAAAAAATAGAGAATGTATTTTCAAATTCTGCTCACGTTAGGACTTTGTGGAGCTGCGAGAATAGTCTTTTTAAATGTTTCTCTCTCTCTCTCTCTCTCTCTCTCTCTCTCTCTCTCTCTCTCTCTCTCTCTCTCTCTCTCTCTCTCTCTCTCTCTCTCTCTCTCTCTCTCTTATTTCACGCCTCTGTCAATATCTACCTTATCCTTTGTTAGGCTTCCTCTCTCGCTCTATCTAGTTACGGGTTTATCTCTCTCTCTCTCTCTCTCTCTCTCTCTCTCTCTCTCTCTCTCTCTCTCCTCTCTCTCTCTCTCTCTCTCTCTCTCTCTCTCTCTCTCTCTCTCTCTCTCTCTCTCTCTCTCCCTCTCAATTGTGATGGAAATTTACGGTTCACAAAATCTCAAATCCATTCCCGTCACAGATACATGAAAAATAATTTGCATAAAAGTTTTATTCACATTACTTGTCCATCGATGTACTTTCATTTCCTGTTTTCCTTGCTCTCTTCCTTCCTTTTTTCCTTTTCTTTCCTTCCTTATTACCTTACTTACATACGACGAACCATTATTTCTTCTTCCTATTTCTTCCTATTTTCCTGCATACTTTCCTTCCCTCTTCCTTTTTCCTTTTCACATCGGCAATCCTTTCTATCTACTCTCCCTTCCATCCCTTCCTCCTTCTTTTTTCTTTCACTATGTCCTCCTCTTACATACTTTCCCCTCTATCCTTCATTCCATCTTTTTATTCTCCCTGTCTCCATGGCTTAACTCCTCCCTTCTATCCCTCCAGCCCTCCCTGCTTCCCTCCTCCTTCATCCCTTCGCCAGGCCGGCTTCCAGGGGTCATTGCGTTGCAGGGGCCAGCACGGTACATGAGTTGGTATCAAATTAAGTTAGACAGGATAAAGTTTACGAAGGGCTGGGCGGGGCTTGCATCGTGACAGCCTGCGTTGGTTCCTCGAAGTTAAGTGCAGGTAGAAAAAATATTAGGCGTGTTGAGGGTGTAGTTAAGGGAATGGAAGGTGTTAAAAAATTGTGTTCAGTGTCATTTCTAGTTATTTGGGATTCATTAGATTTTTGACGATTTTTTTTTGTGTTCCTTTTTTATGTAGAGTTATGTTCATGTTACTGTTTGTTCTATGTTCTAAATGATGAGTTAGTAAGATTAATATTGAGTCACGGCCCTCCCCCCTCCACACACACATACATACACACACACCCACACACACACACAGCCTCACACTCCTAATAAGATGACCTCCCGCTAAGCTTGAACTAGGAACAATATAATTAGATTCACACCTTGCTCCAACAGCCTCCACCTTAATATTGAGGGAAAGAAAGTTGAATTACGTTATTAAATTTACCTGCTTATATTTACCCACTATATTTACACACTATGAAGAAGCTTTGAAAACCCACTAACCATCCCCTTCCAAGGTTCACAAGAGGAAAGGAAGATAAGCCACAAATCATTGCTTAACCAGAGAACCGTCTGCACCTCTTCCTCTCCGCTCTCCCTTCTACTCTCCCAGCGTCTAGTCCCCTCGGAGCCAGACTCTCAGTGGCTCATAACTCACCTGGTCGCGGCGTCTCGTAAAAAAAACAAAATCACATCAAGATGGACCATTGCCAAAAAACTACATTAATTCATGATCTCTGAGGGCGAGGGCGACAACAAGGACTTAGTAGAGGGAGGGAGGGAGAGTGTAAGGGAAGGAAGAGAAACAAAGGAAGTAGGTTGAGGGTTTATGAGGGTAACACAGAATAAAGCCTAGACCATAGTGATGTAAAGGAGCATGAAAAGGAAAAAGAGAGAGAGAGAGAGAGAGAGGAAGGGAGGACTGGAGAGTGGGCGAGGGAGGAAGGGTGAAAGAGGGTATGAGGGAAGGAAGATTTAGGAGAATAAGGATTAAAAGTAAGGAAAGAAGATGAAGGTTGAGTGACAGAGTGGAATGATGAATGAAGTAAGACAAAGAAAAGAAGGAAGTAGAAGGAGAGACATTAAAGGAGAGGGAATGAAGTGGATGGAGGTGCTATAAGGTCATGGAGGACAGATAACACTGCAGGAGGAGGACAGGACTCTAACTCTGGGTACGTAAGGAATTTAGGAGACGTAGGAAGCTGTAGATAGCAGTAAAATGAAGCAGGAAAAGGCAAAGAAAACACAAATGGCAAGGAAAATGTAGGACAAGGACAATGAAGGGACAACAAAGCAATGAAAGGAATCTAGGATACGTAGGATACTGTAGGATGATAAGGCAGGAAAAGCCACCAAGACCAAAAATTACTAGGAAAAAAAAGGACAAGGAATAGGAAGGAAAAGAGAGGTATGGAAGGAATGTAGGACTCACAGGATATAGTACCTAACAGGAAAATATAGGAAAAGGTCACTAAAAATTGCAATAACAAGGAAAATAGAAAGAATGATTTAGTTACGTAGAGAATTTCTTTTAAGGACAAAAAAGGCGACGATTACATTTTAGTCTGGACTTTATATTCATGATAGCGAGGCCAATGAAGGGAGGAATTTGGGGGACAAAGAGGAAAATGGGAAAATACAACAAGAATGAATATAAATGAGTTTAAAGGGCAGAGTGTAAAGAAAATTATCATAGTAAGAGATGGACAAAAAGGAAAAGAGGAAAAAATGGGGAAAAGGATAACAAAAATGTACAATGCAAGAAGGAAAATAAGATAAGAAAAATATAAAATAAAGATATAAATGAGAACGTGAGGATAGAAATATAGAAAAAAAGGTCAAAATATGAGAGAAAGAAAACTAAAAAGGGAAAGGAAAAAAAAACATGAAATAGGAGGATATTAACCAAACCAAGAGTGCGAGAAATGGTTTATGGCAAAGGGAAAAAAGGGAAACAAAACCATTGCAAGTGAAAAAGAATGATACATGAAACAGATCAAGGAAACCCAAGCAATGCAAAGTGAACAATAGTAGACATAGAGAGAGAGAGAGAGAGAGAGAGAGAGAGAGAGAGAGAGAGAGAGAGAGAGAGAGAGAGAGAGAGAGAGAGAGAGAGAGAGAGAGAGAGAACCCAACTTATTCTACCGAAGGAGACATGAGCGTGCACCTAGTAACTCCCTTGAGGCTCTTAATCACACGAACATATTGGTTTCTTTCCATCGCAAGAGGTAGTGGAGGACGACAAAGCCACCTGTACCCTGGTAACGTAATACCCCCGCCTACCACCTGTACCCTGGTAACACCCCCGCCTGCCACCCGGAATTTATAGGAGACATCTGGAGGGCACCACTGACACGAAATAAATACAATACCTTCGTAATATAAGACGCAACGAGCTACACGCCATTTGAGTTATGGTGTCGTTAGC